>JAJAGP010000032.1:0-522500 GCA_025084515.1 Ancistrus triradiatus | reverse complement strand
ATATAGAATATCTATATAGATATATATATATATATATATAATATACACCACACACCCACACACACACACAACACACACACATATACATAGTCCATTATCCACACACTACATATATATTTATTTAATATATATATATATATAAACACACAACACCCACACACCACACACATCACACACACACACACACACACACACACACACACACACACACACACACACACACACACACACACTTATTCTGCATTCACTTACTTGTTTTTCACTCCAGACGCCTCGGTGTAGCCATGACTCCAGACGGCCGGCCCACCCGCAGCTTCATTGGCTGAGAACGTATTGAGGGGCGGGTCGATCCGAAAGCAGCGGATGTTGCTGCAGGAGTAAGGTAACGGGCTATGAATTGGTACACAACCAACGCTAAGGACCAATGCTTTTAATAAACCTAAACAAAAGGGGACTTACTTGAGCTGTTCAAGGGTTTTGTGGTCCAGGTTGAGACGTGGGTTGCCAGTGAGGTCCAGTTCCTGCAGTTTAGGCGGCAGGTTTTCAGGTAGCGTAATCTCCACTAGTTCGTTACAGCTCAGATCTACACACTGTGGAGGAGATGCAGTATTACGCAGTGCCGAATGAAATATGCGAGCGCTCTTTTAATAAAAGAAAATGCTTCCTTCGGGTGCTGATTGTGTTGCGTTGTGCGTTTGCTGACCTTCATGTCCATGAGTTGCATCACTTCAGGAAAGACCTCAATGGTGTTAGAGTGGGCAATTAAGGTGTGCATGCGCCTGCAGTTTAGGATGGTGGTGGGCACGGCCTTTAGCCTGTTCCCGCTCAGGTCCACTTCCTCCAGCTCTTCCAGCTTCGCCATTTTACTGCACGACACCCACACAGCATGAGTCAGCAGGACATATGCGAGATCCAGAGTCTACACACTCAGGCTTATACTAATACTGACTGCAATCCAGCACACAATCTCGTCCACCAGTGTCTACAAGTGTCTTATAAGTGTGGCGTTTTGCTGTGCGTCACCTGGCTGGGAAGGTCTGCAGCTGATTGTAGGCCATGTGCAGTATCCTCAGGTGTGTGTGTCCGGTCAGCAGTGGCACACACTTGTCAGTCAGGTAGTTATTGGTCAGGTAGAGCTCCTGTAGGATGCTGTTGCTCTCCTCCGATAGGCTGGAGGGTGGCAGGTTCTCGAGCTTATTGGCCGAGGCGTTTAGGCACCTTAAACTGGAAACACCAACTGAAAGTCAGGTTTGGACTCATGACCGTTCTGGAAGCACCTCAATTCGGAACCTATTTCTATTATTTCTCATGGGGAAATTCTCAGCTCAGTCCAAAACACTGACTGCACACCATTGCTACAATCACATTAGCCCTGTTCTCCAACATCTCCACTGGATTCCCGTAAAGTATGGCATACTTAAAAATTGTCATGTATAAATCTCTTAACAGCCTCATTCTTCCCATCTGTCAGACCTTCTTGTGCCCTGCAAACTCAATCGTTCCCTCAGGTCACCCTCAGTGGGTTTATTACTTGTCCCTCCATCCATCCACTCCAGTGTAGATGACTGAGAACTCTCCATGTTCGGTCCCTGTCTCGGAAATTCTCATCCTTCACTCACCAGACTGTCTAATTCACTTTCCATATTTTATCACTCCATTGTCTTCGGCCTACAGCCTAACTCTTAATACGACTGAATTACATTTTCATCCTCATGTCTGCACCATGTGTTCTTTAGATGGCTTGTTTTGGCCTGTGTTCAATATGGTCTTCATTGGAAGCATCTTTGGGATCTCAGTTATTTAACCCAGCACAGAGTCACTGCAGGATCTGGTGTCCTCGGCGGGAAAGCGTGGGATGCTCAGTGAACCGGAGGATGGAGGGAGTTACGGCTTGAGGTGACCTGATGTGAACGTGTCTAAGTTTGTGTACTTATAACTGACTAACTTATTAGCTAATGCTATGTATTGGACAGTACTGGACAAAGGTCTTAGGTTAGATTGATCAGCAATGCTGTACCTGTCTGATTTGAGGAAGAGGTTGCACGGCAGCTCCTGCAGCTGGTTGTGTTGGACATCCAGAACCTCGACCACGGGCTTCTCCACCCGCTCGGGCAGACGCTGCAGACGGTTATGACCTGCCAAGATCTTCCTCAGGCTGCTGCTGCAGAACAGCCTGAGAGAAAGAAGGACAGAGAGAGAGAAGAGAGTGTGTCAGTGTAACCTTTACAGGCGTTTTTCTACCAGAAATGAGGACTGTGATGGAGGGCACAGAGGACACACACAAAGCTGTGCATGTACATCGTGGATATCTGTGCACTTTGATGACACACACTCTCTGGAACAGTTAGTTACCTCATGCTGCAGTCATATCTTTGTTATAACTGGTACAAGATGCAAAGCTACTATTTTGTACACCACTTCTAAGTTTGGGCACTGCTATACAACAATAAACAACATGTTATAAACACAGCATTTATGGAGTTCGTTAGAAGGTACTGGCTATGATTATAGCACATTTATTTACAATCCCAAATCAGAAAAAGTTGGGACAGTACAGAAAATAAAAGTAAACTAAAAAAACAATGCAGCATGTTTTACAAGAAAGACCTGTGCCCAACACAGAACATATGGAGAATTTTAAAATGCAACAACTACAACCCCGGACTGTTGTACACTATGGCGTGTTTGCATGAAGACCAGGACAGAATAACACCTGAAACACTCCATCGCTTGGTATCATCGGTGCCAAAACATCTTAAGTGTTGTTAGAAGGAATGGCAACATTACAAAGTGCTTTAAATCTTTCTTTTCTTTTTAACGTGTTGCAGGTCTGAAATGCAACAATGGATGTTTATGAACAAGCAAAATAATGTTGAGAAGACAAAACATGAAGTATCTTGGATTCAAACTGTCTGCGGTGAAATAAAAGCCAAAGTAAATGCAAGAAACAGTTCATATATGGACTATAATGTGATCTTTTTTTAATGCAGAAAGGTTAAATTATTAGTATCGGCCACAATACTGACGCTAAAAATCGGTTATCATATCGGAGCAAGAAATTCAATATCGGTCCATCCCTATTAAAAATCCTATTATTCAGCATCAAACTTACCATTATGGAAAGTCAACAGGAGACGCCATCAAAGTACCCCAGACTATAATAAGAAATAATCCACGGTCACGTTTTCAGTTTTTCATTTCACCCATTTTCTCTGACTGGTGGTTGTTTCGATTTCCACCCCATTACCTCCATCTACTGCACTATAATTACCAGTCTGAGAGGAAGACGTGACCGGGTTCTCTTCACGCCGCAGTTGATGCAGTACGGAAACGAAAGCTCAACGTGTTTGCAGGAGAATTCAAACTGCCTATTTTGGCAAAGGTGACCCAACACGCATTAATCACCATTTTGTATTTTAGGCAGACAGGAACAGAGCCATTCATCAGAGCCACCCTGAGAATGGACAGTCTTGAGGGTTACTTGGCATCCGGAAACGACTCTCCTGCCAATAGGTCAAAATCGCATCAACCACCTGCAGTGGTGCTCCAATGCAAGCCTCAGCTATATGGATGATTGTATATTATTATAGTTACAAGTCATTTTTGACTCAAATTGTCTGTAAAATGACAAAATGCCATGTTTATGTTTATGAGATTTAGAGTATTTAGCAGAGACTATCATCCTAAAGGACAATTGAGCTGAGTAGGAAGTTCTGGCAGCTTGGTGGAGCTGGGATTTGAACTGAAACCTTCCAGTTACTAGCCACTGGACTGTGGTGGTGCAGTGGTTTAGGTACTCTTCTACACCCTAGAAAGTTCAGGGTTGGGATCTTGAGCCCTTAACCCACACCTGCTTGGATTGTACCATGTAAGACCGCTCAGTCTCATATCTGTGATTCGATTAACTGATACAAAGACAAAACAATACTGGATGAACGTCTTGTCATTTTTGCCAGGAATCGTGTTAGAGGGCACAATATGGAGTGTGGTGGTCGGGAGGGTAGCATACTCTTCAGTAGAGATTCACCATTCTGACGCAAGAGATGGACAGTTCCAAACTCTGTCTGTGTGTGGGCATGTTTGTAGTGGATGGTGGGCACCAAATGTTTCCATAAGGATAAAAAGATCTGTCACTCTTGGCATTGTGGGGACATCTCTCTGGTCCTCGTGAGCAAAAAAGCAGTTTTTTTTGTTTTGTTTTTTACAGTACCTAGAACTTTAGATTCTAGTGCTTTAGGTTCCTACGGTCAAGGTTAGGTGTGTGTGTAGCATTAATTAGCTACACTAATCACTGTGTCTATGCAAAGTCCTCACAATGATAGACAGACTAACCTTTGTGTGTGTACTTGTCTTGCTATACTTGTGAGGATCAAATATCCCTATGATGTTAGGAAAACCTGGCAATTTTTACTTTAGGACCATTTCGGAGGCCTCACTTCTTTAATTTATTTATTTATTTTTTACAAAAATGCCAACTTTCATTTGAAAAACTAAGAGCTACAATATTTGCTCTAGGTTACTGATTTTGTCCATGGAAAGTCCCCACAGTATTAAATGTGTCTTGGTCCTCCCAAGGTTTCTTCCTTATAACGCTTAGGGAGTTTTTCCTTGCCACTCTCGCCCTAGGCTTGCTCAATTTGAGACTGTCCATAGATATTAGAAGATAAAATGAAATTGTAAAGCTGCTTTGTGACAATGCCACATTATAAAAAAGTGCTATATCAATAAATCTGACAGAGACAAACTGTGTGTACCTTGTATTGCTATACTTGTGAGGACCAAATGTCCCTACAGTGATAGGAAAACCTGGAATTTTGACTAGGGAGGACTGTTTTTCCAGGCCTCATTTCTATACCTGCCTTTTTCAAAAACCAAAATGGCAACTTTTATTTGAAAAACCAAGAGCCAAAAGACTTGCTGTAGTCCTTCACTGTCATTCATGTCAATGGAAAGTCCTCACAAGTAAAATCAAGGCAACAGTTTCAAATATTTCTGCCTTGTTAGGGAAGAACCCCAATGTAAATGATTGATAACTAGTTTAAACAAAATAGATTTAGCTTTACAAAAAATGCAGTCTGATAATTAATAATAATCGGATAGACAGTTCAGAAGAACGAGTTCATCCTTTAAATATCTCAATGTCCCTCAAGTCAGTCAGGCTGGCACTCAGTCGGTCAGTCATTCATTCACTTAACTGCTTACTCAATCGTGCAGTCACAGTCATTTACCCACCGGTCCCCTCAGTCTCCCATCACACAACCGCTTACACAGCCACTTGCTCACCAAGTCGGTCAGTCAGTCAATCAAGCAAGTCCATCAGGGAGTCCTTGACTCACTCACCAAACCCCTTACCCACTACATCCCTGAAGCCACAAGTCCAATTTAGTTATACAGTGGAACCTCCGAATTCAAACATCACTGGTTCCTGAAGGCCACTCAAACGTCGTGAACCGAGGTACCACTGTGAAACACTGCAATATCTTATCTACTATGTGACTATGGCAATGTCTGGTCAATGTCCATTTTGAAACGTCAACATCAGTGCATACCTGCATAATAATCATGTAATCCAGTGCCATTTCGCAGGCGAACGTTTTGGTGGCGTGGCATCCTCAAGCCATGAAGAGGAGCGGAGAGGAGGCGGGATAGGGCCACGATCCTCTGACGTGGTACCCACCATCTCCCTTCTAAACGCTCCGTCCCACCTTCCCTCCGCAGTCACTCGCCCACCCCCATTACCCACTCACTGGGTGGCCTTGGAGGATAAATGTTGCGAATCAGTGGTCTAGAGAGAGGCTTTTACAGAGCAGCCTGCTGAATCTCTTTTTAATGGTTTAATCAAGAAAACCCTCGCCACTGTTCTCAAAACCATTTGTAGGTCATTTTGTGGTATGAAGTCACACATAAATCCAACAATCACCTACATATTGAAAAGGGAGACTGGATGACGGGGGCGACCACGGTCACCAGGGTGCCATGAGATTGTTCTTCAGAGCAGGAGAAATAGATGTATAGAAAACGCCTTCATGTTGAGAGTACAGCTGGACCACACACACACTCATAGATATCCAGCAGATAGACGAGCGTAGCGCCGGCATACGAGTGTGTGTGGGTGTGTGTACGGAGCAGAAGAGAATGGATGTAGCCGAGGTGGCACTCACCACTGCGGGAGCTCTCTGATGCAGTTATGACTGATGTCCAGAACCTCCAGCTTCTTGCTCTCAGTCAGCCAGGGTGGCAACGCCTCCAAGCAGTTCCTTTAACCGATTGAAATACATGGTTAGAAAATAAGCACAGTACTGTGCAAAAGTCTTAGGCCACCATTAGATGTGTTATTTTACCAATGGTATACAATATATATAATAAGGTTCTTCATTAAGATACGAACAGACAACACCTATCATACGCATGAGACGCCCATTGGCATGAAGCATATCTTGAAATCTTTTAGAGAGACTCTCATGAAGTTTTCTGAAGTAATCTGGGACATTATTCCAGGCTTCGTTCAGAACTTTTCAGAGTTCTTCCTCAGATTGAGGCTGTCTTTTAATTCTTTCTCTGTTCAGGTGATCACATACTGTAATATTCATGTCACAATGCAATTGCAAAAGGGGGTTCCGCCAATATGGAAGGAAAGGTTTGCATACTTTTTCCAGCCTAGCCAGCAAATGATGGAGAAAGATCTGAAAGAAGGCTTCTGAACAACGTTTATAGAGGTAGCTCAGTGGTTGAGGCTCCTAACTACCAATCAGAAGGTTGTGCTTTCACAAACTCAAATGCAAGTCAGCTCTGGTGGCTTGGTGGTGAGAGCCAGCTACTGGAAAGGGCAGTTCCCAGGCAGAGTGCCTGGGTTCGAGTCCCAAGTAGAGCTTGTAATGTAAACGTCCTATAAAGCACTCCATCTATCATTCAAGTGGTGTCGAGTGGCTCACCTTGAGACGTCCACGCAGGTGAGATTGGATGCTGCTGGACTCACTTCCAGTTCCCGAAGCTCTGTGGTACAAAAACAAAACAGTTTATTCACAGTGAGAGGGAGGAAACCGGAGTAAACCCACACAGACACGGGTAGGACCCAGGTCGTTCCACTCTGGGATCGAACCCTTGCTGTGAGGTGACAGTGCCACCGACCGAGCCACCCGCTTCAGCGTTAAGTATTTCAGGGGTTCTGAGGTAGCTTTACCATTGTTGGAGGCGTAGATGGCCTTCAGCATGCTGCCCCGGAGCCGTAGGTGCACGAGACGGTTCCTCTGGCAGTGCAGCACCTCCAGGCGCGGGAACACCGAGGCGTCCAGCTCGCACAGCCTGTTGTCCCGCAGGTCCAGCTGGGTCACGTGACGCAGGAAATCCGGCTCGTCGGGGACCACGCTGGAAATCCGGTTCAGTCTGAGGGAAATTCGGGACAGCGAAATTACTGCCGGATGCCTCGGCCAAACCGCTGATTTCTAATGACGGGTGCGCGCCACTAATTAGCTGATTAGTGCTGATGATCATATCTGCTTGTTTGTGCACAAACACTTGACATTCGAGATGCTTTTCTTGGCAGTTTGCATATTAATCGAGCCCAGAATTAAACGAGGCGTTCAGACTGAAGCAGGCATGACTCCGCATACGTTACAGACTCATTTCTGAGACGGAGATGTCAGACTTCGAAACATTTCAATGTACACAGGAAGTACCGGGCATCACGGTCCACTAGAAGGTCTCAGTTTAACATACATCCAATCAGTGAGCGTTCGCTTTAATGGTTGAGGTCTTAAAAGAAGAAAAATCTCTTAAGTCTGGATGTAGCAGGCGTACAGACACTACAGCGCTGCCCAACGTATCATGTTACAGTACATAGTACTGTACTGAACTCTAATTACCACATTTTACTTAATAATTATAACAGATTCCCATGTTAAGAGCTTGTTTATGTACCAACAGTGTATTATTATAGTTATATTATGGTTTTTCTGCCCAGCCGGTCACACAAGCCAGTCAACGCTGCAGATCCACAAGCAGAGGCCGGAGTTTATGAACAGCACAAGTCCATCAATCACTCGAAAGCTCACTACCTAACCAACTGAGCTTGTTACGTCTTGTTTAGAGCCTATTCTAACTCGGTTGATGTGTTTAGAGACTCTCTTGTGTAAAATGTGTGGATGACTTTCCGCTGCATATTTGTATTTGTAAGTGCCTGTGCTATTGTAAGTAGTACTCCTTTGTTTGTTACCAATAAACCATCTAATCCAATGCCTTGGTATCTCTCCCAGGAAGCTTAAGCATTAAGCATATTTATTACTCCATAGTCCAATAGTGAGTCACATGTCACACAGCGCTCCTATGGAAGCAGAAATTTGGGACACATCTTAGCAGTATATTATGTTTGGTCTTCATGTTACTTTTGTGATGCTTAAACTATCGTTTTGTCTGGTTTCCATGGGCGACCTTTGATGTCCACCCCTAAATAAATAAACCCCTCGGTGTGTGAACGTGTGTGTTTACCGTAGGTCGATGTGTTTAACGGGCAGTAGACGGAACGTTTGCAGCTTTAGCTGCTCCACTCTGTTCCCGGCCATGCAGAGGCGCTCGACAGCATTCAGTCGCTCCAGGACAGTAGGGACGTTGCTGAACTCGTTGAAGGAGAGACCGAGGTAGCAGAGGCGCTGCAGGGAGCCGAGCTCCCCAGGTAGTGACGACAGCATGTTCCCGTCCAGCAGCAAGGTCTGCAGGCTGTAGGGACGCAAAAAGAGGCTCGTCAATACAGGACAATGAAGCTGATCAGTCGTGGGCCGTGTTGGATTTTCTCTGTACTTTTGTGTTGTGTAACTCCCCAGTGTGTACCTGTAGGTGGCAGCAGTGCAACTAAAGTGTGAAAAACACATGGTGTGAAATCTCAGGTCATTCCAGGGGATTTTTCCAGCTGAGATCTACAGCTATGATGCGCTGAACGAACGTTACATACTCACCAGTCACTTTATTAGGTACACCTGCTTGTTTCTTGTTCATTGTCCATTTTGTCAGCACCACAGACTGTAGTCCATCTGTTTCTCTATATACTTTCAGTCCCGATTACTCTGGCTCTAATGGTCAGGACTCCCATAGGACCAGCACAAGATCAGGTACTATGAGTGGTGGATCATTCTCAGCACTGCAGTGACTCTGACGTGGTGTTACAATCCAGGCAAGCCTGGATTGGGAGCAAGGGAGCTTGGCTTTGCTGGTACAATTGGATCAGACAGTGCTGCTGGAGTTTTTAAACTGTGAACTCTATCTACCATATTGCACCACCTTGTAGATGTAAAATCACGGACAGCAGCTCATCTGTTGTTGCACAGTTTGTGTTGGTCATCCTCTAATAATTCACCAGTGCTCAAAGGACACTGCCAACAGGATGCTGGAGGCTGGGTATTTTTGGTAGGTGGACTATTTTCAGTCCAGCAGTGACACTGGGGTGTTTAAAAACTCCAGCAGCACTGCTGTGTCCGATCCACTCGTATTAGGACAACGTGCACTAACGTACCACCATCGCATCCTGGTCACTGCAGTTCTGAGAATGATCCACCACCCAAACAGTACCTGATCTGTGGGGTTCCTGACTATTAGAGAACACAGTAAAGGGGCTTGTCAGGTTCTTGAGCTGTTCCCAATCAACTGACAATGATTCAATCCAGTGAGGATTTAAATTCATATCGTTTGGAGTTGGAAAATGTGCATTGAAATAGTAAGGTCAGAACATGCAGTGCAGCCATTAATCCATCAATTCATCCCATCCAACCATCTTTCTAGTTCATTCAAGTTCAAAAACAGTGCTGCTTACCTCAAGTAAACCGGGTGGGGCTTTTAATCTGTTTACGTGCCAGAGCCGAGAGGAAGGACGGTGGAGAAGAGGAACATTTCAGAAGTACAGGGGTCTTCAGAAACAACTGACAACGAGGAACTTGCGATTAAAAGGGAGGCGACTTCTGTTGTAGGAACATCCAACACCGAGCAAACAAACATCCGTAAAGTTTGCCGCTCGATGTTTGTAGCTGGAGGCGGCAACACGAGTAATTTTGATCTGTCATCGTGTATCAAACTATTGTATTGACATAAGTATTCAGACCCTTTACTCAGTACTTCGCAACTTTGGCAGAGATTACAGCCTCCAGTCTTCTTGGGTATGATGCCACAAGGTTTGCACACCTGGATTTGGGGATCTTCTTGACAGATCCTCTCAAGCTCTGTCAGGTTGGATGGCGAATATTGGTGGACAGCCATTTTCAAGTCTCGTCATACTTCCGGGCTGAAGACATGGCTGTGTCTGAAAGCCCTACTCCCTATACCCTAGTTAGTACTGTGCTATATAGCACTAGGGAGACTATTCAGTAGCACTAAAAACCAGTTTCCTCATCATGAATACGCGTTAGCCCCGGCTTGTTCGCTCTCATAAACAAACCCTAAAGCCCTAGAAATACCTCCATAGAGCTCCATAGAGCTGACTCTTTGGCTTGCTCCATGTGGTTGTTCCTGTTTTGAACGAGTCTCATAGATCGGCCTAATTATCCGATTATCCGATACCCGATCCAGCTGATTTCGTTTATATCAGGACCGATATCCGATCCTAATATCGGATCGGTGCATCCCTACCAACCTCCAAGCCTTGTACCCAACCCCACACAGGTAGCAGTCCCGCTATCCAATCCACACTTCACCCACCCATCAATCCAGTCTTGTGTCTGTCTAATCGACCATATATCTTCGTGCAAACAGCCATCAGGCGTTTACTCGCATCCATCTGTCCAGCCTTCCATCTGTTCTTCGTACGCTGACAGACTCCGGTCTGTGCACACATCCATCCATTTCTGACTCCCATAAAAATTCACCCATTAACCCTCATTTCCCCTGCGTTCCTGCTTACTTGTGCATGTTGCCCACACTTGGGTGGAGGGCACTGAGGCGGTTGCAGCTGAGGTTGAGCTCGATCAGGGTCGAGATGGAGCTCAGCGCCAGGGGGAAGGTTCCCAGCTGGTTATTGGACAGGTTCAGACTCCGCAACCGAGTGAACCTAGGACAGAAAACACAATGGCACAAACGCGCAGTGTGAGCGAGGGCCTGGTACAAAATGACACACACGGGTCACATTCATAGGCGCACACAACACACACACCCCATTTCCCCTGTCCCTCTCATCTCTCCTATTGTCTCTGTCCAGCCTCTAGACCAGCACTCAGTCCGACTCTTTACTCTCGCCCCTCCAACCGAAGCCTCGCCGAACCTTTTTCCCCCAGCATACCCTGCCGCTGGAGAGGCGCGGGGGCCGTGCGTGCTTTGAAGCTTTTGTGCTGCGGTAAATACGACCATAAACAAGGCTGGAGGCTCTCAGGGAAAACAATGGCCTCCCGCTCTACAGGCACGCAGCTCATCTGCAGCGCACAGGGGCGGAAAATCCCAGTGACAACACAGGGACTGTGGGAGTGAGAGCAGTGACGCCATGCGAGGTGTGTTTACAAAGCGACAAAAGGGTCAGAGCGTACACACGCAGTCATCGGTAATTGTTCTTTAATGGTCTGAGGGCATATGTCTGGCACGACTACAGCTGCCAGCCCAGACGGTCCTGTAGTTTAAGGTCACGGAACAAGTTCGCTTTAAACGAGCTCGTTATGAGCGTAACGTGGGGAATATACAACGCACACTTGACTACGTCTACAGGTAAACGCCCATCCGATTGACGTCCGGGGGTTTAAGAACCATAGCAGGAAATAATAATCTGTCTTATATACAGCCTCTTCACATCTGAATGACAGAAAACCATTATGAGCAAACCCTTGACATCGCTTTCGTTTTCGTTAATGTAAAACTTGAGTGTTTCAAATTTTACTGAGCGCTGCTGGTGACATCCCTGCTTAATAAAATTACAGGATGTCACAGGTACCTCTACGATTTATGATGCCCCGCCTTACGACGGGAAACCCATAATACAGTGGTATCTCGGTTCTTGAGGACCTCAGAACACATCTAATTCAGTTTGACTAGAAAAATGTGTTTCGGCTCTTGCTTTCGCAGTACTTGCTTAAATTTGAATCGAGTCGAGCTACTTTTCAATTCAGTACAGTGATTCAGATTCACAATAGCTCTGGCTCAGTCAAGACCGCCACTGTGTTTATCGCGTTTGTTATGTTTACATCTACAGCACTGTATTAGTGCAAACAAGTCTCAAAGGGTCCTAAAAAGTTTAGTAAGGACAGCCAACCTGAAAGGAAAACAGGAACTGAATCCCTCGAATCACTTTCAGGCTGCAGTTAGCTTAGCAAAGCGGCTAGCGCCCAGAGTTCACCAGTACAGTAAGTGTTTTGCTTTTACTTTTCACTTCCAAACCTTTACTGGCTAAATTACATGGGATTTTCAGCACTTTATTAGAAAATCAGCTTTGTGTTAATGATTTTGCCAACTGTAAGTTAATGTGTAAGTGTTTTAAACAGTAAGGTTGACTCTGCTATGATACAGTATAGACTATATTAAACTCTTCAGCTCATGACACATTCAACTTAGGATGGATTTGTCGGAACGGATCCCCATGGTAAATTAGGGAGCACCTGTGCAATACAACTCCATTAATGCATATAATGCCTCATACAGTGTGGAACCGATTAACTCAGTTTACATTATTGCTTATGGGAAAAATGTGCTTGTTCCTCAGCGTCTTTGGTTCTCGACAAGCCTTCTGGAACGGATTAAAGACAAGAACCAGGGTGCCACTGAACACAAGTTTCAAGGGCAAGATATGCAGTACAATACTGTCAGGCACTCTGATGAGGAACTTAAATTATAACACTATGTCCAAAGTATCTAATCTACTATGTGACTATGCTAATATGTGAATACAGTATTTCATTCAATGGCCTGTTTCACAGAAACAGTTAATAAACAAACACACACACACACACACACACCTCCTGTCGCTCCATGCCTCACTGAATTTGACAGATATAAAAACTGTCACAAGTTTTAAGAAGATAACAGTTCAGATTACCAAAATCACATCGTTCTAATTTGGCCATCTTGTGCTCTAAAATGTAATTTTTCTCCCCGCCCTCATGTGTTGATTTCCTAATTGAAAAAGTTAGCACAACCTTGGCAGGGAACAAACTTTAAGACAATTACAACCCGTTAAAGTCAATTCACTTATAAAATCTTAACTCTCTCGCTCACGGTTTTACCCTCGCGTGTGAAAGACGAAGACAAAAAACGAATACAGATACAAGGACGTAACCTAAACGGAGAACAAGCACTCGTGTGTGTCATCTGAGGTGTTCTGAATGCAGGCAGAGTTCTCCAATCCCCTGAGCATCTACAGTACTGTGCAAAAGTCTTAGGCCACCATTAGATCTGTTGTTGTAGCAATGATGTTGACCACGTATAATATAAACCATAAATGTACCATAAATATGGATTCGTCACTCCATAATCCCCTTTTCCACTGATCTTCATTCCAATCCTTGTGAGCTTTAGCATATCTTTGCCTTTTCACCCTGTTAAAAGTGGTTTCTTGGGGACTATCCTTCCAAAAAGACCATTCCCGATGCCATCCTGATGAACTTTCCAGATGCTGGGGAGGTCACACTAAATACTTGCCACCATAGCCTATAGAAGCCATTTCTGACTGTTTGGAGTTTTTTAGCACCGCATACATTTACATGTACAGCATTTAGCAGACCCTTATCCAGAGCGACTTACAATTGGTACAGTCTTACAATCCAAGCAATTGTGGGTTAAGGGTCTTGCTCAAGGACCCAACAGTGGCAGCTTGGCAGAGATGGGATTTGAACACTGGACCTTCTGGTCCACAGTCCAGTACCTTAGCCGCTAGGCTACCACAGTCCATTTCCAGTATTTTCTTCATAGAGAAAGTGAAATCTCTCAGGTTTCATTTCTGTCCTTCTTTCCTTACAGCAGGTTACTGGTTTGGATAGAGGGCTGGAAGAGTAAAGCACCTCAGTCTACAGCAGGGTTTGACTGGACTGTAGTACCTTGTGTGAACTGTGAACGCCGCCTCATGCTTTCCCAGCAGGACTTTATCGTCATTACGCATACTGCACAACCCATTACACATTTCACCCTTTCGGATTAAGTACATGAACCTTAACGAGTGCTGATTTGATTAACCGCACACATGGACACATGCAGATGCGCAGACCCACCTCTGGAGCTGCTGCAGTGAGTGGTCAGCGGGGAGGAAGTTATGCTTCAGGTTGAGGTGAGTGAGGTCGTGGCTGTAGAGCAGATTGGGAGGCAACTTCTCCAAACTACAGCACGACAGATCCACCGAACTGATCCTCTGAGACACCATCTGAGAGACAGAGATGGATCATTAAGCAGACGCTTCTCCTGGAGTCTTTACTGTGACGAGACTAAATAAAACACTCATTTGCATTTAGCCAATTAACAGACAAAAGCTCTGACCCATGCAGTCAAACGCTCAACCCAGACTCACACTTCTGCCCCTTTAAAATCATTATTATTGCTTTTCTTGCCCCCTCGCTCTCTGCCTCCCTCATCTCCTGGCTCTGTCTCTCTCCTGATCTATGAAGGCACCGCACAGACACTACTAGGATGTTTCTGAGGAAGGCAGAGGGAAATGGGTTGGTCGTAGCTGTCCTACTTGGGTTATACTGACTGTATAGACAAACAGCAGCACTGATTAGACACAACGAGACGGAACTCCGTGAACCCCGTTCACGCAAAGTGCTGCGAAGGAGGACAAGAGAAGAAGATAAACAGTGAGAAGCACAAAAAGTGCAAAGAATTTTTTTTTTTAATAACAGAAGGAAATAAATTTAAAGGCAGAACGATTAACAAGTAAGCAAAGGCAAATAAATGAATTGAAAACAGAAAGACAAAATTAATGATTGGGAGAAATTGGACAAGAAAATAATATGAAGAGAAACAAATCTAAAAAGACAGATAATAGAAAAAAAGGAAAATAGAAGGAAGGTGTACAAATAAAAAAAAAAAATAAAAAAAAAAGTGAAAACTGAAAACAATAGGAAGGTACACAAGAAAATGTCAAGGCAGGAAAATAAAGAAAAAAGATACAGACAGACAGAAGTGGGCAAGAGAGAGTAAAAAAACAAAAAGCTAAGGATAATAAAGAATAATATATAAAACAAAAGTAAGAGGGAGAAAGAAAAACAAAAAAGTGAATAAAAAGAAAGGAAGTTCAAGCATGAGAGCAAAAATATGCTGAAAGACAGGGAGAGAATAACAACAATAATAATAATCATCATCACCATCATTATAATAATAATAATAATAATAATAATAATAATAAATAAAATAAGAAAACGTAAAGGCAAAGGGAAAACGTAAAGTAAAATAATTTTCAAAAAATGTGAAAACTGAAAACAAAAGAGGTACAAAAGAAAAAAGTCAAGACAGGGAAATAAAAAAAATGACAGACAAAAATGGCAACGAGAACAAAAATAAGGGATAATAAGTAAATGAACAAAAGTAAGAGGGGAAACGAAGAAAAAATTAATAAAAGGAATAATTTCAAGCATAATAGCAAGAAAATGTATAATTCTAAAAACAATTACAGAATAATAATAATAATAATAATAATAATAATGAAACAAGAATACGTAAAGGCAGAAAGAACAAAGTAAAGTAAAAATGTTTTAAGAAATATAGGGAGGTACACAAGAAAAAGTCAAGGCAGGGAAAAAAAAAAGAGAGAGGAAGGCAGGAAAAGTGGAAAGAAGAGAAGAAAAACCAAAAAGATAAAAACAATAAGGGATTATAATAAGTAAATAAACAAAAGTAAGAAAAAAACAGACCAAGACAGTTAAGAAACAACAACAAAATAAAAAGGAATTAAGCATGAAGGCAAAAAAAATTGTGTAACACGATAAAACAGTGACTAATAATAAAACAAGAAGATGTAAAGGCAGAAAGAAACAGAAAAGACAAAGAAAAAAGACAAAAAATAAATAAATAAAGATGTGTAACGTGCATTCTATAAAGTGCAACTGAATACGGCCTAATGATATTTAGTACAGATTGTCCATTTAAAAAAGACCAATTAAAATTAATTACTACCTTCATTACTGCCAGTTAGTAATGTTTAGATACACGACCTTGGTCATGGAAACGCAGTAAATTGTGTTCAGGTAAACATTCCTTTAGTGCTTCACATGATTTATGTCACTAATGGAGATTATTAAGATTACACACAGATCAGCCAGAGCCATTACGGGGACCAAGTATACCATAAATCAAACACCTACCCGGACAAACAACAGAAAACATGCACAAGGTGAACACACACATACGGGAAATGTCATACCACACACACCTTGGCTGCATGGCGATGCCAGCGGAGATGCTCGGTGAAACTGTCGAAGCTGATGTAGTAGGTCTGACTCTGAGGGCCAGCAGAGCTGAAGGCCAAACAGTGGCTGTGTTTCTTCACCTCCTCTACCTACATACAGAAAGACAGAGATTTAGGAACTCAGGTAATGACAAGCAGCAAAATACTAATTGTAATTTTTGGTTTTTTATTATTTGGTCATTTTTTCCTCAGCACTGGCCATATTTTTTCCACTACTTCATCTTCATCTACTTCATTAGATCGCCTGATTATGGTACGCATTCGCTCTGGCTTTGTTTCCACAAGCTTCTGCAGTGTCACAACATTTATTTCTGTCCAGAGTTGCAGCAATTTTGACCCAAGATCTTGTACTGATGATGGGAGATTTGTTCCACTGCACAAAGTCTCCTCCAGCACATCCCAAAGATTCCCAATGGGCTTCAGGTCTGGACACTGTGGTGGCCAATCCATGTGTGAAAATGATGGCTCATGCTCCCTGAACCACTCTTTCACAATCTGACCCTTCTCAAACAGATGAACATCTTTTCCACGACCACAAGATGTGTCTTTGGACATGGTTGTTTAACAAATGAGAAGCTACTCAGTGCATCAGTTATGGTTCAAGATCTTGCTGCCAGCTGAAACAATCACCACTGCAGTAATTATCCGATAGGAGGCTCTTTTTTAACTATTTGCTTAGTTAAATCCTGGTGGTGTAATATGCTATTAAATACATTTCAAAGCTGGAGGAACCTGCTCAAAAGATGGTGATTCTATCATTTTTGCTAGGGATTGAATAAGGGAGTGTCCTATATACTCTATATATACGCACACAACCCTGGGCAAAAAAAATGGGCCACCATATTGTCGTCACTGCTCATTGCTGCAGCGAACTGTTATGGGGGAAAGCTGGAAACAGGGTAACTCAATAACATCACCAGCCTGTCCAGAATTTATTCTATACACCGGTCTGTAACAAAATCTGAAAAGATCCTGTCAATCCAAAGAGTAAATGCAGAACATGCATAAAGTCAGATGCTGATGCAAATTCCTGGCTGTGACATGAAGGACGCACTAGAGGAGAAGCCTGGAGTTTGTTTGTTTTGGTTTATTTAACGTCGCTATCAGCATCAATGGGCCTTCTGACGACAGACAAAAAAAGTTTATAAGCTTATATCGATACACAAGGTTAATTCAAAGCTATACAGTGGGGCAAAAAAGTATTTGGTCAGCCACTGATTGTGCAAGTTCTCCTACTTAGAAAGATGAGAGAGGTCTGTAATTTTCATCATAGGTACACTTCAACTAGAGAGATAAAATGAGGGGAAAAAATCCAGGAAATCACATTGTAGGATTTTTAAAGAATTTAATTGTAAATCATGGTGGAAAATAAGTATTTGGTCAATAATAATATTTTCTTCCTGGTGTCCTTCGACGGCTCTTTGGTCTTGGCCATGGTTGAGTTTGGAGTCTGACTGTTGAGGCTGTGGACAGGTGTTCTTTTATACAGATAACGAGGTCAAAACAGGGTTGCCATTAATACAGGTAACGAGTGGAGGACAGAAGAGCTTCTTAAAGAAGAAGTTACAGGTCTGTGAGAGCCAGAAATCTTGCTTGTTTGTGAGTGACCAAATACTTATTTTCCACCATGATTTACAATTAAATTCTTTAAAAATCCTACAACGTGATTGTTTTTTCTCATTGTGTCTCTCATAGTTGAAGTGTACCTATGATGAAAATTACAGACCTCTCTCATCTTTCTCTCTCAAGTAGAAGAACTTGCACAATCAGTGGCTGACTAAATACGTTTTTGCCTCACTGTATATACACACACACACACACACATCAAGGGCAATTTAGTGTAATCAATTCACTTAATGCACGTTTTTGGACTGAGAGAGGACACTGGATTACCCGGAGCAAACCCACATGGACACGGGCGGGACATGCAGACTCCGCACAGAAAGACTCCACCTGGGAATCAAACCCAGGACCTTCTTGATGTGAGGTGACAGTGCTACCCTCCATCCTGCTACGCTCCACGCCTGGAGAAGACTCAAGATCTACCATAACAACAATAATAAGGGAAAAGCTTTTCTTTAGCGTTACTATGGTTGAGTAGAGCTAACGATGTTTTACCACCTCAATATTTGTTCTGCTATCACCTACTTCTAGGAAGCCCACTAATTACTGGAGCCTGTCAAATTTGGGATGCCACTCTACATGAGAGCTCACAGAATCTCACAGAAATGTGTGACATAAACTACAAAATTTAATATTAAGTAATCCGATTATTCATTTTCTCATGTATATTCCGCTTTTCAGAGTCTCCACAAAGTATTCGATAGCCATTTCGTTGCCTTTAATTCCATGGCACATTTAATTCCGGGGGTGCCAGGTCCAGCGAGAAAACCCCGCTAAAGTCAATGGAAGAGAGGCCAAGTACGGCAAAGTCCTTAGAAATACACGGACCAAGCAAGCGTAGGGAATGCTCGTGCACATGCGCAGACTGAAAAACTGCTATACATGCTATGAGTAATGTGAATACTGGAGTAAAATCCAGCTCTCTCTTTATCGGATTTCTTAATCTGACTTCTAGATCGGAGTATGCTGTATACATGACCATTTGAATAATGAGATAACCTCTGGTCCAAATTGTGAAGATTCCACTATAAAAACATTTGTTTGAGACAGTAGATATTTGGTCTTGGACAGTAAACTTTCCAGTTGTGTTGAAAAAATGTTAACGCAAGACTCTTCCCGTTGCCCCAGTGAGGTGCAGCATGTGCATTATGAGGGGTTGAAAACATTACTTTCCCCACAACGAGTTGCCAACTGCGCATTTTAGGGAGCGATTTCCTACCCTTTTCATCTAGGGGCAGAAAGTGCAGTGCGAAGGGTTAAACACGTTCATTTTCTCCAGCTGAAGTGCAGAATAAATGTTCAGAGAGGTTTCACATGTTACCTTTTACCCTAGCAGAGGGATTTAACATGCTGCCTTGCCACAGATAAAGGGGAGAATGAGCATTTTGAAGGATTTAACGTGTTACCTTTTCCCCCGATGGGGGCAGAATGTGCATTTTGAGGGGTTTAATGGATCATGTTTCCTCCAATAAAGGCCAAAATGTGTATTGTGAAATGGTTAAGGTCTTGCCTTTCCCCTAATATGTAGCAGATGGGTTATTAATGTGTTGGCTTTTTCCCTGGTGAGGTGCAGAATGTGGGTTTACTTTCAAAATGTTACCTTTTCATTTATCGTGGACAGAATATACAACCTCAAATCAAAAAAAGTAGGGATAGTATGGAAACCTCAACCAAAGATGTTTTACATTGTCTGGTCAACTTCATTTCATTTGTTAATAAACATCCATTTTGCCATTTGTTCTCACTACACGTTTAAGAGGTTCTAGGCACCAAGTTAAAATAGGGTTTTGTGCACTGTAATGTTTTAAGTGGCATTTGTGAATGTAAAAGGTTTGATAAAGTATCCCTTGTCCATGTGGTTCCATCAGCTATTGATGAATGACGGTTCTTGATGCAGTGCCATCTGAGGCATCAGAGATCACAGGTCATCAGTTTAGGCTTGTGCCCTCACCCTTTACACACTGGCATTTAAATGACATCCCTTCCAATCTTTCTTTGAGGAACACTGCTTTTAAACATTTCAATAATTTTCTTACACATTTGCTGACACCCTGGAGATCCTCTGCCCATCTTTACTCCTCAAAGACTCCTTTGGTGGGTACTGCTTTTGTACCAAATCATGATTATAGTCACCTGTTGATGTCACCTGTCTGAAATCACATCATCTACTCTTCTTTTAACCTCATCACTAGCCCTAAACTGCTTCGACCCAACCTTTTTATGGAATGTGTTGCAAAAAAAAAAAGAAGAAATGCAGGAATGGATGCTTATTAACAAATGTAATGATGTTGACCAGACAAAACATGAAATATCTTGGGTTCAAAATCATCTTTTTTCTGATTTGGGCTTGTACACGCTGAGGGAACGGAATTCGTTACCTTTCCCCCGATGAGGGGCAGAATGTGCATTTTGCCCGCATGGCTGGCTTTGACCGATGATACCATCAGGCAAGTTCCACACAGGATGACATGGCGTCGGCTCCAGCGGTTCACGGGCAGCTGCAGTTTGCCTTTGCGCACGTTGTACGTCCCTGCCAGCTGCACACGCTCCGAACTTGCCAAGTTGTAAGGCTTCCCTGCAGGACACGCGCGCACACACACACACACACACACACACACACACACACACACACACACACACACACACACACACACACACACACACACACACACACACACACAGAGAGACAGCAAGTGTTTCAGAAAGCTAGAGGCAAGCCTGATGACCATAAACATAAAACTCAACATTAAAACTGATCCTGACTAACAGCCTTACTGCCACATTATTACTGGCACTCCTCTAATGTCCTTCACTTCATACCAACACGCTGAGTTTAATCTTGATTGGCAGCTGACCTTTAGGTCTGCTCTGTGTTGCCTCAACTCAGCTTTAGATCGTCATTGCTAACACGATCATCACATATTCGGGATCCTCAGTTAATCCCATGATTATACCACCATTAGGCTCAATGGTCTTGCTGAATGACAAACCTTCCTAAAGGCCTTTTCACACCGGGTCCGATTTTACATTTACAGCATTTAGCAGATGCCCTTATCCAGAGCGACTTACAATTGATACAGTCTTACAATCCAAGCAATTGTGGGTTAAGGGCCTTGCTCAAGGACCCAACAGTGGCAGCTTGTCAGAGGTGGGGTTTGAACCCTGGACCTTCTGGTCCATAGTCCAGTACCTTAACCGCTAGGTAAGAACTTGCAAATATTACGCACATGTCCATTTAAATCCCTTCAGCCTCAGCAAATCACATGAGCAATCACAATAGTGCTATGCAAGTTCAGATAAACATTGCACAAGGTCATGCTCAAACACGCCCATCTGCAGGTTCCGTGTTTATCAGTGATGAACCGCCATGTGGCTGCACACTTCTCGTTTTCTAAATAGGAATAAACAGTTGAATAAGGTAACTGCACTAAATTTGGCAAACAGGACAATGGTGTGATGCAATGGGAGCCGAAGGCAGCAATTCCCCCCCCACTACAAACACTGCAAACCCCAAACTCAGCACTGGTCCAGCGAGGATGTCCTGTTTACACAAGCACAGGAAGCCCAGTGGATCCATTAGTACAGTCCGCTCCATAAACAACCTCAGTAAAGATGATGGTTACTACAAATATCTCTGTGTACATGTAGCTTAATCTCGCATTAAAAATGAGAGAAATCTAAACTTAGGCAAGTAAAAGCACGAAAAATAAAAATCCTTATGAGATTTTGTTTTTAGACAAAAACAGTAATGGTAGGATGTTAAATCTTAAGAACAAAATTTGTATTTTTTTTTTTTCATAGGACTCATTTTTCTTTTTTTTTTATTCACCTGAGCGTCGGGAAATACATTCAGAGCAATTTTATTTTAAATGTTGTATTATTATTAACTTACCAAATTGTTCGCATAACAAAATCAAAACAACATATTGTTTTATTGTTGTTGTGCTTAGTTTACTATTGTTATTAAACTCCATAAACAGTTGCATAACATCACAAGTCAAATATTTATGTTTTTAAAACCGCATAACAATAACAATAAAAGTACCAACAACAATCATTTGTTTAGTTACTGTTTATATTAATAAATGTTCTAAATCACTGCATAATAATAAACAAAATTTAAATATAATACAAATATATTTATATATAATTATAATTTATATAAACGTAAATATAATGTATATATAATTATATATCATACCAATAATAATAGTTTAAAATGTTTTTTTGAAATTATAATTTTTATTACAATAACAATTACAAAAATTAGTAAATAAAAACATTATTATTGTCATAACATAACGCATTATCACTGCTGTTAAAAAATAACTACTTATTTGAATACTGCAGAACTTTCTAAATGCTTGCAACAACAATTACTACTACTATACTTTGTGTAAACAAACCTAACCACTAAACTCCATACAGGAAGTTGTAGAGAAGTCCAACACAGTTGAGCTTGACATGAAGCTTTCAGTTATTTTCTGCTGTACGAGGTCTGGGTGCAAAATGTTGAGACCACAAAGCAGTTTGTTAGCTAATGCAGTGTACAGTACATCATCAGTTTAACATATGCAGTATAACAGAGTACTTTGCATTGTGGGCGGGTAGGGTGGGTAAGGTGCCGGGTGTGTCCCCAGCACAGAATATGGCTTCCTTCCTCTCCCTAACACAGGAAAACCCATAGTTCCTCTATCGGACTAGTGGCCCAAAATTTCACTAATGTCTATAACAGGCCGTCAGAGCGGTGAAAACACATTATTTGTATTGGTGTCTAAAAAACTTTTCAAACACTTTTCATCCAGGAAGTTGGTCAGTGCTCATCATGAGCAGTGCTTCACCTCAACATGAGTTAAAATGATAGAAAATATGATACAAATCAGAAATAACTTGTACTGAAACTTAACTGGAATTGCTGTTTACTAAGTTCATAAAGCCTCACTTAATCCCATGCATTATGTATCTTTAATTTTAACTCTGTAACAACCCCTCCTTTTTATTTCTGAAGTGTAAACAATGCAAAGGAACGTACACATTCTTTTACAAGTTTTCAAAGAAAAAACACTGGCCCCTGAAATTCAAAGAAATGACTAGAATCGCAGGTTTAAAATTGTAAACAAAATGCTCTATTGTCGCAGCACCGAGTAAAAACAATACCTTTTTTTGTGAATAACAGCAATTCAAAATAATGTGTACTTTTCTTCGATAACAAATTAAGCTACAACAACCTTTAAAAACCTGCCATTAAAATAAATTAGTTTTAACTGATGCTACAGCAAAAAGTGTGCTGCTGTAAGTTGGAGGAAATTCAAAATAATCATACTAGATCTGCATGGTCTGGAATTGAAGACGTTCTTTCTCTTCAAACCACAGCACTACATGAAAACGTAATTCAGAGCACAAAAAATAAATGAGGCTACTAATACAATAGATCTGTTCTTAGAATGTACTAGACTCGAGTAGTGCTTAACCAGTTCTAATGAAGGAAAATCTGACCCAAATCAGAAATAACTTTGAAATTGCTGTTTACTAATTTCATATAAAGCCTCCAGTTAATAACACAACAGTACCGGCTTGGAAATTACTGCAACAAACATCTCCTGCAATCAGTAGAAACCATATGCATTCAATCTGATGGTTATAATTAGAGATGGAACGGTTGCCATTTTCTTGGCCAATTCCGATTCCCGGTTTCTTTAAATATGTGTTTTTTTGATTTTCTAGTTTTCCAATTTTCTAAGAATTGTAAATGACAGCAGACTGAAATTTTTAAAGATTGATAGCAGGAGATGTTGGCTTGTAGCTTTAATAACTAATAAAAAGACAAATATACATAAAACAGATGTTTGTTGTTTATTTACTTATTTAACGTCGCTATCAGCATCAGTGGCCATGTTCAGCGACACACACAAGGTTACATCCATACACAAGGTTCTCAAGACAAGTCACTCATACACTCAAGTCAATGCCAATTTAGTGTAGTCAATTAGCCTAACATGCATGTCTTTGGACTGTGGGAGGAAACCGGAGTACCTGGAGTAAACCCACGCGGACATGGGGAGAACACAGAAACGACTCTCCAGGCCACTCCACCCTGGGATTGAACCCAGGACCTTCTTGCTGTGAGGCGGCGATGCTACCCACCGAGCCACCGTGCCGGGAACCAAACATGGAGCAGCAGAGCATTAACTGTTAAAGGTCCTTATAAGTGAATTCTGAATTAACATTAGTCAGAGCACTGTGCTGTTTGTGTCGCTGTCAGCGTCTAAGTGTAGGCTAAATGTGACCGGCACAGAATCGGTTTTATGTGACCTATCGGCCGTGACTGGTGAACGGTTAGAAAAGTCCACGTGATTGTGATCAGTATTAAACCTAGCATGTACAGTCTGAACTCATTATCTCGCCCACATCTGTTTCATGGCTATTTTTGGCGAGACGCGAGTAAACTAGAGATCCTCTGCCCATCTATACTCCTCAAATCCTCAGTCTTTTGTGGATACTGCTTTTTGTACCAAATCATGATTACCTGTTGACAACATCTGTTTGGAATCACGTCATTATTTACCTCATTACTAGCCCTGAAATGGCCCATCCCAACTTTGTTTTGGAATGTGTTGCAGGTCTGAAATGCAGGAATGGATGTTTATTAACAAATAAACCGGGGATATCTCAGGTTCATACTGGCTGCAATGAAATAGAAGTCAAAGTAAATGTAAGGAACGCTGCATACATGTTTTATTCGCATTCTCCATACCGTTTCAGATTTGGGGTTGTATCACTGGTGATTCCTGCACTGCAAGTGCAGAACGTGATATCAGTGCTGATGTGTGATGTAGTTCAGCACCTACTTGTATCTCATTTGTGGTTGCAGACACTTAAAATGTCTGTAGATCCATAACGTGTTCAGATAAACAGATCCAGCGTTCAGATTCGCAGTTGTTCTGACTATGTACGGCAGTGCTCATTTTTCTCTGTCACCCTTTGAGAATAAGGCCACGTCCCCAAACTGCAGCTCATTAGCGAGTCCCTCAGCAGCTCAGAGATAGCTGATGGCCTCGCTGTAAACTGGGCTACCTACACACACACACACACACACACACACACACACACACACACACACACACACACACACACACAAGCATACACTAGAGTCCTGACCCACATATTGCCGCCACTACACTCTCTCTCTCCCTTTTTGGATAGTGTCTAGTAAGCCATGTTTGGGCCACCCAGGAGTAAATGAGATCACCACAAATCTGACATTAGGAAAGAAAGATAAAGGGTGAATTATCAGGAGGACCGAGTGGAGAGAGGCTCAAGCATGTCCAGACCTGAGACTGGATTAGATCTTAGCGCAGTGGATTATTTCAGGCCACTGCCAAAACTCCACAGACTTTCTGCTAGGGCTGTGCAGAACAACAACAACAAAAAACAAAAATCGATACAGCAGTATATCGTGATATATTTTTTCATGATGTACCACATAGATTTTCAGCTAAAATATAGTGTGTTACTGATGGTAGCCTTTGTTACTTTGGTCCCAGCTCTCTGCAGGTCATTCATCAGGTCCCTCCGTGTAGTTCTGGGATTTCTGCTCACCGTTCTCATGATCATTTTGACCCCACGGGATGAGATCTTGTGTGGAGCCCCAGATCGAGGGAGATTATCAATAGTCTTGTATGTCTTCAATTTTCTTACAATTGCTCCCACAGTTGATTTATTCACACCAACCTGCTTGCCTATTGTAGATTCCAGCCTGGTGCAGGTCTACAATTTTCTTCCTGGTGTCCTTCGACAGCTCTTTGGTCTTGCCCATGGTTGAGTTTGGAGTCTGACTGTTTGAGGCTGTGGACAGGTGTCTTTTATACAGATAACGAGGTCAAACAGGTGCCATTAATACAGATAACAAGTGGAGGACAGAAGAGCTTCCTAAATGAGTAGTTACAGGTCTGTGAGAGCCAGAAATCTTGCTTGTTTGTGTGTTTTGCTTTCTCTGCTCTTTGCCTATCACTTTTTGTAATAACAACCCAATGCAGACCCAAACAGCTGGTCATCTCAACAGCCAATCAACGCTGCAGATCCACAAGCAGATGTGGGAGTTAAACGTGTTTGCTCGCTTGCTTGTTTCTCATGTTTGGACCTTTGTGTTTACAGACCTTTTTGTCACTCGTGCTTGTGTCTGTCCTACTGTAGGTAGTACTCCTTTGTTTACCCCCTCACTACCTGTATTTTCTCTCTAACCTATAACTATATAACTGGCTGACATTCACTCCGAGTCTCTGTTTCATGTGGCTGATCTGCCGTGTTGTTCGTAATACCGTTTGTCATTGCATTTTTGGCTGCCATCGAACAAAAGGTCCATCATACCATGCTCTTAAATGTTCCGGCTTTCCCATACACAGGGTCGTAACAGTACATTATTGTTTTTTCAATAATTATTGTCAATTTCTAAAAACTTTAAAATCGCATTAGGTATGGTTCTACTCGTGTTTTCAGCGGCATCTCTGAAGCATCTACGTATTGTTTGCACGCAGTTCTCTTGTGAAAATACTCTATATTTACATTACAGCAGTCTATAAAGATTACGTGTTACGTGTTTTGTCTACGATCACATGCATCTTGATAAATATCATGAAAATGTCTAATTATTGTGATGTACTATTTTTACCATAATCGCCCAGCCCTACTGGAGATGGTCTTATCAAGGTTATCTCAAACATGGCACTCATGCTGTAGGCTGATGTCTTTGGGAAACAAAAGAGAGCAGCAGTGACCAAATCAGCTGAGCTTGTCGCCCACTCACAGTACAACAAACCTCTTTTCCCTTGTCCACCTCTGCATTCATTTCTCTCTCTCTCTCTCTCAGGTTGTCCAACTGTTCTGTGTTCAAGGTGGCACAGCTTGCCAGCTTCACAGTAAACAACACATCCTCATAAGCAGATTGGCAGGAGGTCACGATGCGCTGAGGAAGCCTCGGGAGATCCTGCTGCTTCTGTGTGTGTGGTCATGTTTTCGTGGCTTTAAAGAGACTGAACGTCCCCATGATGATAGGGTGTGTCCAAATTCTACTATATTTGGGGAACACTTGGCTGGTTCCCATGAGACATAAACATGGAAATAAATATTTCCGCATGGTTCCTAGGGTTAACATACGTGTGTGTGTGTGTGTCATCTTGACATTTGGCTGGTCCCCATGAGAAATGTGCTTATTTTATGCATACAATATAAAGACAATATAAATAAACAGGCTAACGGGACTTATTCTTCAATAAAGTCCAAAGTTGCTTCGAATAAGCAGACCTGGCTATTGTGACACATACAGACATGACGGACTTCAGCTCTTAAACTCCCGCCTCTGCTCGCCTATCCACAGCATTGATTGGCTGTTGAGGTGACTTCGCTGACTGGCACTTTACGACTGCAGTGTCCAGAGTTAAAAAACAAATATTTATTTCCGATCATTATTATGATTCTAATACTTAAGACTTTGGGCTGTTAAAGCGTCGACTGTTAAAGGGCGAATACCTGTATTTATACAGGATATGTTCCATCAAATCTATTGTAAACTGAATTTAGCATAAATTGCGGAGTTTAATATATACCATGTGCATCATAAGATACCTTAAAGACGTTGAAAGCACTCCCAGCGCTCATCATGTCTAGTTACATGTTAATTCAAGTTCAGCGATTTTGTGTCATTTATTATTAGTAGTTTCATTAGTGATATCGGCGTTATATATTAGGCCATCGGTCACCCTGATCTCGAAATATCAGTATCGGCCATTAAAATACCCATGTCGTCGATAACTACTTAAAACACTTGCATTACAATGCAGTTGGGCAAATCATTAGCATAAAGCTTATTTTCTCTCACTACATTTCCCAGCACTCATCAATCGTGAGGCACGCCATCGTAAAACAGTGAGTACCTGTGCATAAGACATTACAGCTCATTTAGTAATACCCAGACTGTTTGTTAAGCATTTATGGAAACCAAATGTCCCCTTGAAGGTTTGTATGGTTTGTGTCTAAAGTGCTGTATAACTGGGAACATATAGTTGGTTAACTAGCCTAATGTCAGTAATGCCCAGTGTGTGTGTTCTACAGAGAAGGAAGTGTCCTAGTGACAACCTGTTTGTCTTTGTGCGTAAACAAAAGGAGGATCAGCAATGGGGTGGGAGGGTCTCTGTGGAATCCACACTTTCACACTTTGAAGGGCTTTATCGTCTTCAATTAGTCTCCAGCTAATCCGCTAATCATACACTTTAAGAAATTCCCAGATGTTTTTTTTTCGAGGGGAGTAAGGCAGGCCAGCACATGTGCACAACTGCTATATAGTTAGTTAGGGCCTAGTGTGCTCCAAGTTGAACACCAGATCTCCTCTGATTTTTATCACAATGATCGGTGACCATTTTGGAAATTCACAATTTTTAATATTAAATAATCAAAATCTTCATTTTCTTGAGTAAATTTTGCGTTTCAGAGACTCCACAAAGTTTCGATAGTCGTTTAGCAGGTGTTTAGTGTTTAATTTTAGGGTTGCCAGATCCCACAAGACAATACCCCACTTGGTCTATGTAAATGAGTCCAAAAGAAAGAAATCTCTGAGAATAAGCGGACCTGGCAACCATGTTTTTTTTCCACTAGCTTTTCTGTGCACATGCCCAGACTGCCAAATCCGATTGAAATTGGTTAACTAGTATACATGCTGTGAGTAATCCGACTACTGGAGCGAAATCCAGCTCTTTTCAATCAGATTTCTTAAACTGATTTCTAGGTCAGAATATGCTGTATATAATCAGGTAACTGCAGAAATCTGACTGTGATTGGATTATTAAGTGCATGTAAACACACTCAATGACTAGCTGAAATCCCAATATTGATAACAGCCAAGCCAAAAAAAACCCCCAAAAAAACACCACTACTGCACTTTACCTATTAGCGTTTAAGTATAAATTAACCACAAAGTCCAACCACAAAGGGATGCCAAACTTGTCGATACCTTGTCACAAAGACAACAGCGGCAAAAAAATAAAAAATATAAAAAAAATTAGCACTATATGGATCATTATCACAATATCATCTCATGGACAGCAAGCCACGATGACTTGGGAACCAACTATTTAGATGGTGTGCCTTTTCTCTCATCTAACCACAAGTGTAAACATCTGGAGGTCACTAGATGCTACCACAACTTAACTGGAACCAGCTCTATGGTCAGATAAGACAAAAATAGAGCAGCAAACAAGATGAATTTATTGTAAAAAGAAGGACACGTATACAGAACAAACCCAACACCACTGTTAAATACTATACATTGAATCTGATGGCTGTGGTACCACAGAGGTTAAGGTACCAGGTTTCAAGTCCCAGAATTGCCAAAGGCCCTTAAGCCACAAATGCATGTAATGAACCCAACAAGCCTCCCTCTGTTTTAAGTGGCTAAGGCCATTAGATTCTGTTAAGCACTGTTCCTTTCCACAAAAAGCCCTGGGAAACTTGTTAATAGTGGTGAGCGGTTTCAGATCATGAACAATTAAAAGGGTCCCACAATCTGAATCCCACAATCCGAAAAAGCATAAACACGTTATATAACTTGAGCTAAAAGCACAACCTAATGCTTCTCTTTTCAGCAGTCCATTTTGCATTTCACCTCACAGATACAAGAATAAACCATTAATGACCCAGGATGGATGAGTGTGTAGAATTAGCTTGATTGGCAACACACTAGCATGGCTGAAAACACAAAGGAGTCAAAGAAAAATAATAATAATATACATGCAAAGACACATGCACGCATACGTAACATGAGAGTGTACCACGGTTGCCAGATCCTCTTATTCTTATAGACTTGGAAACAGTTTAGTCCGTCCAATCAAGGTCTGTTTGCTTTAACCTCCGAGGTCTTAAGAATTATGATAGGAAATAAAAAACTCTTTTACAGGGATCTACATCACACATACTGATCAAAGGTCAAAACAATGAATTATAAAAGGCTAACGTTATATAATTATGAGCCGTTTGGAAGCCAAGAGAGTCGACTCTATGCTAGGGCTGCCAACAACGAATCGATAAAATCGACAATAATCGAATATTAGAAGCGTCGACAACGAATTTCATTATCGATTCGTTGTGTCGCATGATTTATGTGTCCCTCGCCTTATCATATCCGCTTACGTTACTTGCGGCACTTGCGGTCAGCGCTGGAAAAGAAAGACGAGCGATTGAACAGAGCGAGGTGAAGCCGGCGCGGACGCAGAATCTTCAAAATAAGTTAGCATTAAGGCTATGTCCACACGTACACGGGTATTTTCTAAAACGGGGGTTTTCAAATTCGTTTATAAAAAACATCCCGTCCACACAAGCACTGTTTAAACAAAAAACTTCGTCCACTTGAAAACACAAAAACGCACACAGTCGCTGTCAAGACCAACGCCAAACCAGCAGTCCTATGTGCCGGCGAAGCAGCTCACTCAACGACAACAGGAACATCCTATGCATACGAACATTTTCTCGCTATTGTTCTCCAACAACCACTTTGTTTGAAAGCTGTCCCACCAACGAGAGGTCCGACCGGGTCTCGTCCCAAACCGGAGACGCTGGGGGCGGGAACTGCTTCGTGGGTGTGGTGGATATAGTAGTGACCTCCGTAGCACATTCTGACGCCTCTGTTCTTCAGTGTAATGAAAAAGTAATAATTGTAAATTTATTTGTAACAAGTTCGGTCAGCAGTGTTACAGCTGGCACTATTTTGGCTACGTCCGCTATTGCACAAAATCGCCTCATGTAAACCAAGGAGCTAACGGCGCACAAATGACGTTACAAGCATGAAACTCTGTTTTCCCCAGTCCACACGACAACGCTGAAAACGGAGTTTCTGAAAATCTTCACCCTGGAAGGAGTTTTGCAAAAAAAACGCCGTTTTCGTGTGGACGAACGGTCAAAACGCATAGAAAAAGCTACTTAAAAATACCCGTGTTCGTGTGGACAGGGCCATAGTCTCTAAAAAAGAGAGCCAGCTTTAGCCTGGAGCATGTTGACATGATAACATTTTTGGATTGCAATGCAAAGTTCCTAAAGAAAGGGAGTGAATGAGTTTGTATGTAGTGTTTGCATCAGAGATGCACTTATTTTTCTTTATTATTTAATTTGTTATTTTAATGTATTAATTAATTTAATTTATTATTATTCATTTATTGTAAGCACTTATTTGCTCTGTTAATGTTATATTTCTGAATATTTTAAAATCCGATTCATCGAAAAAATAATCAACCGATTAATCGATTATTAAAATAATCGTTAGTTGCAGCCCTACTCCATGCAAAGATTCACATCACTACATATGAACTTCTCCCGCTATCTGACACGCCCGGACACGCGAACGTGCACACAGACCTGACGGAGACCTTTGCTGATTTTGGATGTTATGTTAAAATGAATATAAAGGCTTTAATGTAAATCTTAGATATAATGTTAAAAATACTAAAAAAAATAAAATAAAATAAAATAAAAAAACCTTCAGGGCTTGAGGCCTGTTAAAATGACCTGACCACGCTAACACTGCTATCTCATTAACCAGCCCTTCCCTTGTCGGTTAGAAAGCTTTACAAAGGGGACGCCCTACATAGGAAGTAGGCAGCAAGGGTGCTCACTAGATATTGAGACAGATCCGATTAATACTCTTTAAAAGTGCTGGCAAAATCTCGGCTCGCTCAAATAAATAAAAGTGCTCATAAATAAATATTCCATTCGCATTTCACCCTATTTTATATAAGTCTGAATGAGAGAAAAACTAGCACAAGCAAAACCTTAACGTTCCTACGTTTTCGTTAACGTGTTTCACATGTTATACACGATACAAAAAATTGCTGTATTATCCAGTACAGTTCTACATATTTTCATATTGGGTTTTAATGAATATTATTGTTTAAAAAACACCACTGTGTGCAAAGTATCTAAACTACAGTAGTGTGTGACTGGTAATGTCCAATATTAAACGCTGCATATCTGCATTACGTTCCAAGGTGATTTACAGCTCGATGTTTGATACTTAATGTCAACTTGACACAAATTGAACTGGATGATCTCACAAGGCTCAATCCGAGTCATTGTGTGGTAAGGACTTTGCTCAAGCTCCCAACAAATTACATTTGGAAGTGGTGCCACTATTACCAACAGTCCAGTACCTTAACCACTAAGCCTCGACTATCATGAGATGATGCCTACAGAAGGCTCTTACTAAGTAATCTAGTGTATTATAATAACAGATTCTCTGCTGAAGGCTGGGAATCCAGACCTGTGTGGGTGTTGTGTACTTCAAATGAGAGTGCACAAACAAGCGACACACAATGGACTTTACAAAAATAAATGATAACAAAGAAACTAAAGCAAAAGCCTTTTCCTCTGCTATTCCCACGAGTGTATAAACGCTTAGTGTTTCTGAGCTGCCAGTCTCTCTAAGAGGCCTGCAGGAATCCATCCTCCTCCTAAATCCCTCCATCTCCCCCCGTCCTTCAATCTGTCGCCCTGTTTCCATGGCGCAAGGACCTTCATCTAATAAGCAGGCACTATAGGAGGATAATTAATTGTCTGATAAAGATCATACTGACACTCTGGCATGAGGGGATCGCCTGGCAAGACTGCAATGCTGCAACCTGTTGCTGCACAATTCCTACACATGTCTTTTATATACTTCAGCCATGCACTGTTTTACAACCGTCTGTTCACATTTAATAACTGAGGTCTTAAACATTATAATAAATTAAAAAAGGAAATAAAAAATGTTAACTCCGATTGCTGTGGCCATAAACAGCTGGTCACCTAAATCACCAATCAACGCTCCGCATCCACGTAGTGTGTGTGTGTGTGTGTGTGTGTGTGTCTAACTACCTCAAAGGTTGTGTGCTTGTTAGCCCATTCATGTTGGGACTAGAAACTGTTCCAAGTCGGTTGACTTTTGTGTAAGTTGCTTGTGTTTGTGTGGACGACTTTCCATTATTTATTTGTAACAAGCTGTAAATGGTCTTTGTGCCTGTCCTATTGTAAGTAGTACTTTGTTTATCCCCCCACTACCTGTATATTCTCTTTCACCTATAACGATATAAACTGTCTATCAATGCATTTTTGGCTTCTGTCAAACAAAAGTCCAATCCATCCAAGTGCTAAAGCTTTCCCTTACACCGGGACATAACACATTTATATATCGTTTGCACACAGGTTTCTTGTAAAAAAAATAAATAAATAAAAACACACCCTGTAAATTTACATAACAGTAGCATAAAAAATGACTATGTGACTGCTAACGTCTGGTCTATGGTCGAAATCAGCTGACCATATTTTGTATTTCCTCATCCAAATAACTGAAATCCAGCTGAAATAAGAATGAACAGCAGTCTTGGATCATATTCTGCTTAGCAGGTCTGCAGCTACGATATCATTCCGGCGAAATGACATCCTGGGCTATAAATCCCGATCTTAAATGTTGAAATGACACAGCAGAGCTGCAATGCTGCCCTTCCACAATGCGGCTTTATTCCTCTTTCCTGCAGATGTATCAGAAATATGATACCGACATCCTCCGAACTCTGTCTGACAGACATCATACCTTGGAAGTTGCTTGACAAGACGAGCATTCGTTTCATTTAAATACAGTCCAAAATCGTTACCTCGCCCACGTCCGTTTTATTTTTGGTGAGAGGTGAGTTTTGGGGGTGAAAAAAAAAAAAAAAGTACAGTTTTTATTCATTTATGCAAATTTGACAAATAGTCAGTGACTGATGATTGCACATTAAGTCCAGTCTGCTGCCAGTTATTTCCAGCCATACAAGATGCTATAATCTGACTAAATCTGATGGTATAATCTGACAAAAATGCTACAACTTACAAATAACACAAAAAAATGCAATTTAAGCTACTGCGCACACGTATCCCGCCACTACAAATGGGCCAAGACCCATCTGCCCCCATCTGCTGTCCGAAGGAAGATCCTTCTAGAAAGTTGACACCTTAATGGTTTGACTGGTTGGGACTGTGGTGGCCTAGCAGTTAAGGTGCTGGCCTATGGACCAGAAGGTCCAGGGTTCAAACCCCGCATCTGCCAAGCTGCCACTGTTGGGTCCTTGATTGAGCAAGACCCTTAAGCCACAACTGCTTGGATTGTAAGACTGTATCAATTGTAAGTCGCTCTGGATAAGGGCGTCTGCTACATGCTGTAAATGTTTGACGAAGGTTATTTCCAGGTTCAACATGACTATGACCCTATCCTATCTCACTATGCACAAAGTGAGAACCATGAAGAAATGGTTCTCCAAACCATGCGTCTTGACCTCAGCCTGATCCATTGAACTGAACTGAAATCATTGCATACATAATTACCTAACCCAGTAGTTCCCGACTACTTTTTTAGTGGAGCGCACACACACACACACACACACACACACCACACACACACACACACACACACACACACACACACACACACACACACACACACACACACACACACACACACACACACACACACACACACACACACACACACACACACACACACACACCTTTTGCGTCCAAGATTTAGTCCTTCCAAACTACCACTGTTGGATCCTTGAGCAAGGTCGTTATCCCACAATTTCGTGGTTTGAACCATGTGGGATTGCATCAACTGTCGCTCAAGAACATTGTCTGCTTAATGGCTAAATGTTCTAAAAAGTGATAAGTAAGAGTGGTAAGAGTTTACTAGCAGCAAAGGAGGACTAACTCCAAGTTAAAAGTTTACCATAATGGAATAAGATCTTTAAAGGCCATGATGTTTAGAATAGTTATAGATCTACACCGATTACAAACCACTAGGTCCTGAACAGCGCAGGTGTACTCATGACCTTTGATAGTGGAGTCACACGTCAGTGTTTACAGAGCAACATTGGAAACTATTCACCATTTCGTATTCACAGGGTCAAAGTTCTCCGATAGCGGCTCCTGCACCTAAAACACACAAGAGTTTGTCCTGAAACAGACTCCGTGCTGCCTGATGCAGCTGCCGTGTCTCTTGCAGTGTAGTGTTCTCAAGCAAGGGCATAAGACATGAACAACACAAGAAAACACAAGCCCCGGTAAACCAATAGCTCAATATCGCATCATACAGCAATGCATCATGAAATACTCGTATCGTAACCCATGTAGCGTGAAGTCCTTTCCAATACCTACCCCTACTCAAGACCCTTTTGTGAGATTACTGGCTGGTTGCAAAGTGAAAATTCCCATTATCTGATTACCCAAGTTTGTGAGACTGACAAAACCTTCTGCAGTTTTCGGATTATCAGGTGCATGTAAACGCACCCACGGTTGGGCCCTTGAGCAAGGAGTATAATCCTTCAAAAAATAACAGACACGCATTTTATTTAATGGTTTCTGTCATAACTGTAATAAACAACATACATCATGGAGGTATAATAAGAGCTTGTTAAGTCGGTAGCAAGCTGTTTCTTTCAATAGGTTTGCCCAGTAGTGCATTATCCCCCCAAGGAAGCACAGTTCAAGCAAGAGAGCTCATTGGGTTCTCGAATCACGTGATCAAATAAGATTGTTGCCAGACAGTATGGATCCACTGGTAATCTGAGATCCAGCTCCTGTGGGCTCCGAAAGGTTTTTCCAGCATTCAAATGACACCCTTTTTTCAGAGTAACTCACAACGGAAGCTGAGTAGTTTCAGCCAGAATTGGAACTCACAACCTTCTGATTAGTGGTTCAGACTCACTACATGCATCTACTTAATAAGGATTCAAGACCAGCAGTGTCTGGTCAGTTAGTTTTGCAAAGTTATCATTCAAAGTTACATTTGTGTTTAAAAGAGGTACACAACTGATTTGTTTATTTTTCCGGGCTGTCAAACTGTTTGCTGCTAATGCAGTGCCAGTGGCCCTTGATCGCGCTCTACTTTCAAGTTATGTAATGTGTGTGCGCAAATCTTGTGTTTGTAATACTGGCAGGAAATAAATGAGTCAGACGTGAACTCTACACTCAATTCAGGTTCTCCATGCATGCTATTCCTGTACTGGATACGTTCTCTTTTAAATCGGTATTGGTTGCCGCGTTTCTAGTCAGGCCATAAGGCAAAATGTGACTTGTGTCCCAATACTTTTCGGCCGTGTGGTGGAGCGTGTCCCAATACTTTTGGTACAGTGTCTTTGGTGATGTAATCAGTGACAGCATTTGTCATTTCTTGCCATCTGTTGCTTTTCTTGTTTTAAGCCACTTTTTTGCTGAATGATGATGTAAAGCTTGCTGAGTGTGTTTTTGTGCCGCTACCATGGCTGGTTTAAGCCTGTTGTGGACTGCTGTCTCAGTTTGTCCCAGTCCTCGTATTCTGCACTGTGGTGAAGTAATTTCGCCCCTTAACCCACAACTTCGACCCTTAACCCACAACTGCTTGAATTGTATTAATTGGATAAGAACGTCTGCTAAATGCTGTAAATGTACCCGTCTAAAAGACGCAGCGAGTACATGAACTCTTAAGGCATGCTTTCAGTTGATATATTTTTTTTTTTTTTTGCAAAGTGAGCTTAACATACTCAATAACCTCAGCTCGCACATCATTCAAACAACAATTAAATTATTACTGTAGACGATACATGTCGCACAATCACCTTTTGAATACTTTTGAATAGGCTCAGGATATACACTGCCTGGCCCTGAAATACTTCAGTCAAAAGCCTTTTTAAAGGATGCAAAGTATCGGCTAATTATCGATAAAATACCAGGAAATACTGAGATATAACATATCTAAACACTTAAACACTAGGAGTGAGATTGTACTAGCTGGTAACAGAAGGGGGTATCACACTACTCCACACACACACCACAGAAAGCAAAAGGGAGTTCCTCAATGGTGCTCCTCTATTAGTTCATCTGATCTACAGATTGAGGTCCGGTGGACTGTGGAGAGAAAAGATAGAGAGAAGACAGAGCAGTATGTGTGAAATAAAATTTCCCTTTTCAAGTCTGAAACACACACACACACACGGCTGAGTGGATTGAGTGGTTTCTGGGTAATAACATGCTGGCAGCAGAGGCAGAACTGCCCGTTATGTAACAACACCGGAGACCTGCCTTTGGCGAGAGAGAAAGTCTCAGACACAGAGTGACTGGATGCGAAGGTTTCTGTTTAAACTCAGTTGTCGTCAGAGCTATTCAAGGGGGCATTTAGTTTTAACCAGGGGGTCTGAGGGCATACTGACACTAGGAAATCTGTACCAAGCTCGGGCGCGATTGTCCACCAAAGCACTGTTCGTTTGACTATTGCGATTGCTCCAAATAGTTCTGGGGTGCGGTACACTGAACCGTGCTCAGGCATGCTTGCAGAGGTGCGCTCAAGCGCGGTTCACTGGACTTGAGCGCGGCATCACACCCGAGCGTGCAACATAGCATCAGTCTACTTATATGTGCAGCATGGTAAGCCAAAAATCAGTGTCGCATAATGAGTGCATTTATTATAGGCCGTGTGAGAGACCTGTGTGTCAGCGCACCCAAAATGAAACCAAAAAAACCACCATATAGTAAGTACAACCATGAAGCCTGCCGTGCTGTACAAGCCCCTCTTATACCTACAGCAAGAGAAGCCGAAAATCAGTGCATTTATTATAAGGCTTATGAGAGGGTTGTGTCAACGCACCCAAAATGAAACCAAAAAACGTCACATAGTAAGTACAACCACAAAATCAGCAGTGCTCTTATAGTCTACATGCAGCAGGAGAAACCAAAAAAGCAGTGCGTCACATAGTACATTTATTATAAGGCTTATGAGAGTATTTTATTTATATATAAAAACACCATTAAACTAGAATCTTTAAAAAGTTACATAAATGTTTGGTCAAACTGCCCAGCACTACTAAAAATATTTACAGAATCTTAAAAATATCACTGACACCGGCTGCCTGTTAAGTATTGCATTAACTACAAAATCGTGCTAATCACACACAAAGCCCTAGTCGGCTTAGCTCTGGTACATCTTACTGATCTCCTAAGCAGTATAGCCCATCATGAGCCCTTCATTCAACCAAGGCTGGCTTTTGTTAATCTCTAGGATCATCCACAGCTCAGCAAGAGGCGCATTTTCCCCTTAGATCAACCCTGTACATCTTGTTGTTCTGTAGCGGATGCTACTGCTAAACAGGTTGGTCAGGATCTCAGATGTGTTTTGATAGGCACTGGAGACTAGTATAAAGGTGCTAGGGTATAAGCTAACTTTTTTTTTAAAACACACAAGTCTAGACAAGCTCAGTGTAGCCAGGGCATGAATGCATCTCTGGAAAACAACTTTACAAACGCAGACTGTACAAACTGCGACTTTCCCTTCCAGACGTCCTACAGGATGCAAGGAAAACCAGCCTCTGTTCAGGTAATAACGAAACAAAAACAAAAAAAACCCTCGGAATGCCCCGGACTTCCGTGTTTATTGCTTCTAAGATGTGATCTGATCTTCATCCAAGTCATGACAACAGACAAACACACTCTACCTAAAAGTAGAGTGATTAACCATTGACAGTCCAAACAAGAAAAACTATGGAATAGTATTTCCATGAGTCCTTGCATAAATAACCCTATTCAGGTCACACCACAGAATCCCAACTCAGACTTGACCAGGTTTGCGTTCACATGCACTTAATAATCCGATAAATGCACACAATCAGATTGTCAGTAAACTGATCATTGAGTTTCACTGCAGTAGGGTAATCAGAAAAATGGGAAAGCCCTGGGCTTGCATGACTCGGGCAAAGAAGTGGATTTTTACTTTGCAACCAGCCAATAATCTCTCCAAAGATAGTAAGGACATACAATTCAAACTTTAATAATTAAATAATTATCATTTCCTCTAGTACATACTGCATCAGAATCTAACCAAGTGTAGCCATTTTGAGAAAAAGTTGCATTTAATTCCAGGGTTGCCAGATCACGCAAGAGAAACAAGCAACCAGGTCTAAGGAAACAAGCCCAAAACAATCCAATAACTGCAGAAGATTTTGTCAGTATCGATCAACGACCGATCAACGACTATACATGCACTTGAGTAACCAGATAATGGTCTACATGCCCCAGCCAATAGTCAAATTTCTATTTCGCAACCAGAAAATAATCTTACATGGAAGGCGTGTAAACTTCAATCTTAATATTAATCAAATTCTTCTTTTTCTTAAGTATATACTGCGTTCCAGAGTCTCCACAAAGTGTTCGACGGCTGTTTAGTGCAGGATGTGTTTAATTCCAAGGTTGCGAAAGAATCCCCCACCTGGTCTATGTAAATAAGCCCTAAGAAAGCAAACTCGCTTAGAATAAGCAGACCTGGCAACCTTGTTTTTTCCTGCTAACCGCTCTGTGCACACTGCCAAATCTGATGGAAATGGGGTAGCTGGTATACATGCTATTAGTATTCCGTATTCAGTGTGACCACCCCTTATAGTTGAGCAATAGGAATAACTGGTAGCCTTCTCGGGATGCCAAGTTGACACTTTTAAAACCCAAAGCTTGATCAGAAAGAGTCTTTTTGGAAGGGTAGCAGCCAAGTAACCACTTAATCAGGGCAGGTCTGTGGTAGCCTAGCAGTTAAGGTACTGGACTATGGCCCAGAAGGTCCAGGGTTCAAATCCCACCTCTGCCAAGCTGCCACTGCTGGGTCCTTGAGCAAGGCCCTTAACCCACAATTGCTTGGATTGTAAGACTGTATCAATTGTAAGTTGCTCTGGATAAGGGCGTCTGCTAAATGCTGTAAATGTAAATGTCAGTCACATCAAACACCCAAGAGACTTTTTCCTGCAGAAGACATTTTTTTCCAAACATTGTGGAACTTTGACTATGGCTATTACAACGATGCTAAAACAACAAATCTAATGGTGGCCTAAGACTTTTGCACAGTGCTGCACGTCAAAAACAAAGTGTTTACTTTGGCAGACGCTCACTCTCCTTTCAAGTCACACGATGTGTGCGAATTAATAAACTGCCTCGAGTACTTCATTAACTGTTACAGGAGGGAGAAATCAGTGCTGGTTGCTGATCAAACAGATGCGACGAATAAAATCACCATACGCTACAAATAACTACACTACCGCAAATACGTTGTCAAAAGATCACAAAATTCGAAAGTATCCCAGCATCCCAATAGCGCCTGACTGCAGCAATCATAAACAACAAAGCGTGAAGGACAGGTTACATGAGACCTTGGGTTTATCTGAATCTCAGCATTGGCAGTTCGAGCTGACTTTCATGCTGTGAATAGGCGAGTGCGGGAGAGACCGAAGGCCCCCCTCAGAGGGGATCCGGTTCCCTCAAGCTCTGCACTTAACGCCTGAAACCTGAGACAGGGTCAGGGTGAGGGTGAAGAAGAGTGACCTGCAGGCACGTCAATACAGTAGCCCTGTTTACCTCAGCAGCGTTTGATTTGGCATCACAGGAGATCTATCTTGTGTGTATATGGATCGCCTTGTTATTTGGGTCATAAGGATGGACTTTCCAGCCATTAGCCTTTATTTGCACCATTATTCTTCCTGTAGGCACAGCTTTTGGAAAAACAAACGGCAAAACAAAAACCACTAGGATGTTTTTCACTCTGCACAAACTTATTGAACTCGAATAACCGGTCGAACCAGTCAACAACGGCCACATGGTCTGGACGCTTCAGTTATAAATACCTTTGTGATACACAACCCCAAATCAGAAAAAGTTGGGACAGTAAGGAAATGGAAAATTTTAAAATATATGCCGTGTCCCTTACATTTCCTTTGAATGTCAGTTCATTGCAGACGGTACGAACCAGAGATGTTTCGTGTTTTGGCTGGTTGACTTCATTGCATCTGTTAATAAACATCCATTCCTGCATTTCCAGCTTGCAAAACATTCAAAAAAAAGTTGGGACGGGCCAATTTAGGTCTAGTAATGAGGTTAAAAACTAAATAATGATGTGATTTCAAACAGGTGTTGTCGACAGGTGATTGTAACCATGATCTGGTACAAAAGGCTGAGTTTTTGAGGAGCAAAGACAGGCAGAGATTCTCCAGTTTGTCAGCAAATGCATGAGAAAATTATTCTATTTTTTTTTTGTAATGTGTTGCAGTCTTGAAATTACAGGAATGGATGTTTATTAACAAATGAAATGACGTTGACCAGAAAAATCATGAAATATCTTGGGTTCATACTGTCTGAATGAAACAGAAGTCAGAGTAAATGCAAGACACTGCGGGTTTGGGTTTTTTTTTTTTTGCGCATTTTCCATACCATCCCAACTTTTCTTGATTTGGGGTTGTAATTATCTGACTAAATAGTCATTAAGACATTATCCAACACACTGTTATCCAAGGCTCCATGTCTTAAGCGTACAACTCTGACTCATTTGGTGATTATTCCATTTCTGTTTCCATCATTCAGCAGACTCAAACGGTTATCCTGAAAAGCAATCGCAAACCTTAGAGTCCAAGCAACTGTGGTGAGCTTAGCAGTTAGGACCCCAAACTGTGGTCCAGAATTTCCAGGGTTCAAATGCCACCTCTGCCTAGCCTTAACCCACAACTGCTTGGATAGTAAGACTGTATAAAAGGGTCTGCTGTATGACTAAACAAGATGAGCTGAGGACTACAGGCCCAGCAGTGGGATGGCAGGGACTTGAACCCTGGACCTGCTTGTCAATGGTCTACTATCTTAGCCTTAGCCAGCAAATACAGGTGGGTCTGTAGCAAACAGTCTACTGGTATTTGGAGGGATTTGGTTCTAGTAGTAGAGTGGGTGGGGCTTTTACTCTGTTTACATGAGTGGAAAGCGGGTGGAGGAGAGGAACAATTCAGAGCCGTGGGATTCCCCACAAACAACTGAAGGTGAGGAACTTGGCAACTTTACGCTCAGGAAGGTCTGTCTGAGCGCTTTGGTGAAGCCAATCCACATGACAAGAAATCTACTGTAGGGCTGCAGGTCTTAATGATAATAAACGATAACAGGAAATCCCCGGCCGTTGGGTCTGTAAACAGCCAATCGATGCTGCAGATTCATGAGCAGAGGTCAATAACTCATGTGAACTGGTCCTGTGCTCACCTGCTTGGACCAGAGACTGTTCTAACTCGGTTGATGTGTTTACAGACTTTCCGTTGCTTAATTGTAACAAGCTGTCAATAGCCTGTCCTATTGTAGGTAGTACTCCTTTCCTTTCACATTCACTCGAGTCTCTTCGTCTGGCTGATCTTCCATGTTGTTCGTAATACTATTTATCAATTTTTGGCTTCCATCATACAAATGTACCAGTCGTTTCAATCCTTCGCGTCTTCAGCGGTATCTCATGGATTCATGTAACATGTGCATGCAGCTTTCTTATGTCTGTTGAAACAAGGCAGGATGGACCATCTGGCTGGTGCAGCAGATTCAAGACTTAGACCAAGCAACCTTTTTCCAAACTTCTATTGTCCAGTTTTGGTGTAGCCTCAGTTCTTAGCTGACAGGAGTGGCACCAGGTGTGGTACTGGGTTCAAATCCCACCTCTGCCATGCTTTGTCCTTGAGCAAGGCCCTTAACCCACAATTGCTTGGACTGTAAGACTGTATGAGGTATAAGTTCCTCTGGATAAGGGCATCTGCTAAATGTTGTAAATATAAATGTACGAATGCACCGAGACAGTGGAACCTTGGGATCTGAACGCTTTTGCTTTTCGACCAATTCAGACTTTAAACCATGACGAATTCGAACGGCCTTCCAGAACCAATCAAGTGCGAATTCCAAGATTCCACTGTATTACGAAGAACACAGAAGATCAGCCAGATGCAACAAACTCAACGAGTGAATGTGAACCAGATTATATAGTTATAGGTGAGAGAGATTAGACCGGTAGTGGGGGAGAATCAAATGAGTACTACTTACAATAGGACAGGCACATAGACTTAAGAACGCCATTTATAGCTCATTACCAATAAGTAGTGGAAAGCCTTACCCAAAAAATGTCTCTAAACACACAAACTGTATTGGAATAGTCTACAGTACAAACATGAGGTAATGAGCAAGCGCACACCCTACCGGTACGTTAAACAAACAAACACACACAAACAAATTAATGTTTTAAGCTAGAAATTCCACCTCTGCTCTTGGATCTGCAGCGTTGATTGGCTGTTGAGATGACCAGTTGTTCAACACCCAAAGTTAAAAAACATTGTTTTATTTTATTTATTTAAGACCTCAGTGGCTAAAGTGAACAAACGCTGATCGGACGGTCATTAAACAGCACACACCTGTACTGCAACGTACAGATACCTGTGGGACTAGCTGCCTGTGGCAGCCTAGCAGGTAAGATACTGGACTATGGACCAGAAGGTCCAGGTTTCAAATCCTACCTCTGCCTAACTGCCACTGTTGGGTCCTTGAGCAAAATTGCTTGGATTGTAAGATTGCATCAATTGTAATTCGCTCTGGATAAGGGCGTCTGCTAAATGATCACCTCTCATAACGCTGGTCAACACAACACTCACTAAGGCAACGCTCAGGAATCCAAAAAAAAACACAAATCATGAGGAAGCTGAACACGCTGTAATAAGCTAAACATCAGACCTGTGACAGGAATATTCACTATGGCTCATACTGGGTCACTGTGGCCTGCAGCAGGGGTGGGGGGGGGGGGGGGGGGGGGGGGGGGGGGGGGGGGGGGGCTACTCGTCCTGATTGCCAAAGATGTAATCGCTGTCTCTGCTCTAATAAAGCCTCACGTCTGCCTTTGTGCAGGTGTGACAGGCCAAACAAATCACCTTTATTTGCACGTCACTCAAAACCGACAAATACACTTTTAACCCCTCAGTGAAGGTCAAGGGTCAAGGTCAAGTCGTCTCACCTTTCAAACACACCATTTTAGAAGGATGCGGTCATGGAAACCATGCTCTGCTTTGCAAATTACAACATAACAGCAAAGTTTATCTAAGCCAAAATCTCTTCCCCCTTCATGTGTGGTCATGTCATAACCACTTTGACCTCTAGTCATTTCACTGGGGTTGTTCACTTGTCTAATATCCCCCACAAAGTAAGGCAGATCCCCCAGGCTCCCATTCCATGCAACATACAGTGCTGTGCAAAAGTCTTAGGCCACTATTAGATTTGTGGTTTTGGCAATGGTATGATGACCATATACAATATACAGTTATTTACTAATTATTTACAATATACAACATTTTATATCCGTGCATTTCACTCCGAAGAGCTGACAACCTCAGCTCTCGCCCAGCTTAAAATGTGACAAATGTCCTGCCAGTAATGAAATTCTACCCTGCTAAATTGCCATGTTTCAGACCGTCAATAGGTGGCTATTTAATCCTACTTTAAACTTGCAACGCCAGATGATATACAGCCCCTGTCTGTTATCAGAGATGTTACATGAGGAGAAGACTGGTCGAAATATGAATGGGACTTTGGTACAGAAACCCCACCCCATCATTCCAAACAACAAATCGGCATACTAGTAAATGTGCCAGAGAGTCTTGTCCCCTTTGTAGCGGTGGGATGCGCACTCACAGTAGCCAGAATAAGCCTAAAAGATCATATTTTTCTGTGTTATTTGAACCCAACAACGCAAGTATGTTATATCAATGCTCACACATTATACAAGCTATTCTAAATATGCATTTTAAATGTTTATTTCCATTTCAGTTTCGGATATATAGGTCTCTCCACATTCAAAGAGATAGGAGTCTGGTCTTGTATGGCTGGAAATAACTGTCCGTCATCAATCACCAACTAGTTCTCAAATTTGCGTAAATGAATAGAAAGTGTACATGTCTGTGATCACGATCACACAGGCCGCCCACACAGGTATGTCACTTCACCTCTCGCCAACAATAGCCATGAAACAGACGTGGCCAAGATTAGACTGTACTTATTTTCAGCTTCTTCATTCCAATCTTTGTGAGCTTTAACACATCTTAGCCTTTTCACCATGTTCCCTTTCCGAAAAAGTGGTTTCTTGGCTGCTACCCTGCCAAAAAAAAGACCATTCCTGATCAAGCATCTTCGGACTATAGACTTGGCACTTGACAAATATAGATTTTTTTTTCAGTCTCTTAGTACTACATACAAAATTCCTGTATTTGCTGGTTGTATTCTAACAAAGAGACTGAGAAATTATACATGGTCACTATACCACTGCTAAAGCAATAGTGTATCCAATCCAACAGTGATCTTGCATTTGCAAATGCATGCAAATTAAATTAGCAAATAACACAAATGTCACGTTACATTTATCACAATAACTCAAAACACTGCGACCTCACCTAATGTCACCTAATGAACGTGTAGTTTGGTCCATAGAACTAAAGCCCATCAAACAGCAGGACAACTTCTATACCAGAAGTCCAAGTATACAGCAAGTCAATTCTTTCCTGCTCTCTGAAGCAGCCCTGTGTTCACGAGACCGTCATACACACACCGATCTCTTGACCGGGATGATACAGACAGGCAATTTATAAAATCCTGCTTAAATCCTACTGCACACAAGTACTTCCTGAAATCCGTCACAGCACAGCAGCTGTTTACTGGGTAGGTCAGTTAAAGCAGCCAAAGCACACAGACCCGCAACGTGTCGCAAGCATGACCCACAACAACTTATCTTGCAAAGCAGCGAGCGGTTATCCAATCCAGCTGAGGATATTACAGTGAAGCAGATAGAGCTGAATACACCTGAATGAGGACACAGAAGAGATGCTGCACATGTATATATCTGATTCTGCTTCTCAATTCTGGTTCTTTCCATTCATACACAAGCATGGCAGTTTAATGTAAAATAAAACTCATTCAAGAAGGAAATCCAACACGGTGTGGCACAAGATGTTTGTTCTTCCCAGTCAGCTATGTATAAACAAAATGGGAAGATCATACAAGGAACACACAGCGTTTATAAGAGAACTGTACAAAACTGAACTGACTGAAATGGGAACTCTACAAACTGTATGCATAGAAAAGCCAAATGAAAACCAGCACTAACGGGTAAACAGAAGGAAACAAGGTTACAGTGGGAGAAAGTGTGTATGATTGGATGAAAGTGATATTCAGCACTGATTCCCAAATCTGCACTGGTCAAGGAGGTGATGCTAGGACTTTGGTGCTGTTCTAATGAAATTAGGGATGCACCGATTTGACTTTTTCAGTTCCGATAGCGATACACTTTGCGTATCAGTTGATACCCGATACCGACCTGATATTGTTGAATTAATAAACTGTGTTTCTCACCATGTTGGCGAGAGTTAGGGACTGTGGCAGCCTAGCGGTTAAGGTACTGGACTCTGGACCAGAAGGTCCAGTGTTCAAATCCCACCTCTGCCAAGCTGCCACTGTTGGGTCCTTGAGCAAGACTCTTAACCCACAATTGCTTGGATTGTAAGATTCAATTGTAAGTCCCTCTGTATAAGGGTGTCTGCTAAATGCTGTAAGTGTAAATGTTAAGGCACCAGGACCGACTTAAACATGACTTACTTGCATAGCAAGCATGAAATATAAGGGCTCTATGAAATGTGTTTTATTTTTCCCCCCAAATTCCATTTTATTTTTGCCTGTTTTTGTTTTTTATGGATTTTTTTTCACAATTCTGCTTTATAGGTTTTCTTTACGGTGTTTTTCTTTAAGAAAACACTACATTTAAACAAACAGCAAAAGGGTATCTTTGTATTTAATGAAATTGCTGCTGTAACATTTAGCAATACCAAACATTAGATAAAGTTTCAGGGTGCATACTTTACAACTATAAATAGAAGAGCAACTTGTAGCTTCAAATAATTCGATTTCAACAAATCGGAGGTCCTTTTAGTAAAATTTTCCTTAAATCATTAGTATAAAGTTGTGCTCTCGCAAGCTTTAGCTTTAACCTCTTTGCCTCCGTTTGTTTTATCAAATTCCACATATTCAGCGGGGTGATGCTGTTTTAAACGTCTTAAAATGCGTTGTTCCGAACGTTTTTCGGAGATGTTCCTCCACATTATTTTCGCCATGCATAACGAACAGCACTCGCTGAAGTAACGCTACATCCAGGCTGAAGACATGGTTGTGTCTCAAATAACGCTACAGCCCTACTCCCTATACCCTACTTCGTATTTAGCTATAAAGGCCTAGGGAGACTAGCACTACAAACGTAACTGAAATCTAACACTTCCTCGTCACGAACACGAGCCGGTCTCATAAACAAACCTTCGAGAGCTCCGTACATGAACTGATTTCTGAATTAAAGTTAGTGAAAGCACAGCACTATTCATGTGTGTCATGACTTCAAATGAAAGCGAATGAATCGGTCCCATGAATCGGCCTAATTATCCGATACCCGATCCAGCCGATTTAGTTAATATCGGGACCGACATCCGATCCGGTGCATCCCTAAATGAAACAAAATGTATAAAGATGACTCCCTGAAGAAAATCAAATTTCCCCACTCATTTATGCTTACTGGTTTGTGTGTCAGGTAAAGAACCAGGGAAATGGTAGTCATTACCTCAATAGTCGAGACACGGGTGTACATTGGCATTTCGGACACTTTTCTCATTCCAGCCACATTTCAGAGCAAAGAATGTTAAAGCTTGTCAGCAGGAAAGACATATCAACTCAATGACATGGCCAGCAAACAGGCTCTCAAACCGATTAAAAATTTATGGTGGAAATTTAGAAAACTAGTCCATGACAAGGCTGCATTACGCAAAGATAATCCGCTGATAGTTACTCACTGGCCTAACTCATACCCACTCATTTTCCTTTTAGTTTATTTCTGGACTTGAAATAAGCTGCCAGTCACTGCGGGATTGTGCTGAGAACTTGTTCTCGCAGGCAGGCAGAAGAATAAAAGAACATCAGGTATTACCCCAGAGTGGAAGCCGATCTGTGGTAGCCTAGCGGGTAAGGTACTGGACTTTGGACCAAAAGGTCCGGGGTTCAAATCCCCGCTCTGCCAAGCTGCCAATGTTGGGTCCTTGAGCAAGGCCCTTCACCCACAATTGCAAGTCGCTCTGGATAAGTGCTGTAAATGTCTATGCGCGCTCTGGCCCAGAAGCGATACATAGATCTTATGTCTACTGTACACAAAGCCATTGTGATGACAGGTGCATAATAGTACAGTACAAATCTAAAACGTGCAAGTCGTGTTACTGGCTAATGTATGGCCTCTACTTTTGTACGTGCTGTACTGTACTTTGTCATTATTTTAATATGAACTTCCCTTACAATTACAACCCGACCAGTCCGTAGCAGTCCAAGATTCTCATTCAAGACACCAGTGCAAACGAAGGCCATGGTGACTGGCAATCAACGGCAAGACACACTGGGCACTGTGACAACAAATTTCCTTCTTCTAAGCACCTGGAAATGGTCCAGTCAGAGACAGGGATGTGTAGTTAAGGTGCCATCTGGGTCTGGATGGTGTATAACAAAACTGTGGGAGCTGCTCATGTTGGCTTGTCAGTGAATCAAACAATCTACTGGTGGTCTGTCGATTCAAACAACTCCTCCTTGGTCAGTTATGTTTTTGTCAACGAGTGTATATTGAAAGATTAGGCACAGCCAGCAGGGAGGGCTGGGGATCACCCAGGAGTGGGGGTGATGATGGAAGAGAATAAAAGCTTAAGTCCCACCAGAGCCATTATATTCAGGGAAGGTTCATAATAGTTCAAGCCAAAGTACAGAACTAGTATTCGTCATGTACTGCGTGCTCGCGCCCATCAAAAGTCATCCTGCGACAAAAGCAAAATTGGCTCTCGTGTCCCAACAAACTGTCCGTAGGTGGATGTGGCACAGTGAAGAGTGTATTTAGGATTTGGCTCTCGGCCTTCAAACAGGCAGATAAAAAGGCTTAAAGCTCGACCGGGACAATCGCGCATTGTACGACGAAGAAAATTTCATTCATGGAATGGCACAAAACTGGAGGAAGAGAGAGAAGCCAAAGCGGACAACGCAATAGTTGAATACGAGTATGAATGAAGCTGATGTTATGACAAGTCCCCTTAGCTTCTCTCGATGTGCTTTTCCTTCTCTCCTTTTTTTTCCCTCCTCCCGCTGCCTTTTGTTTAGTGTAAAATTTAACAAGGCCTGGAACTCCAGAGCCAGCGGGCATCCGGGGTGTTCTGGCACCACTCCATGTCACATGCAGAGGCCATGTGAAACACAGCGTACATTGGAGTGAGGGAGGGAGGGAGGGACGGAGGGAGGGAGACCGGGGCATGGATCCGGCACAGGAGGGTGAAGGAACTGAAAGCAACACCGAGAGAGACACAGAAAAGCAGCAAGGGAGCACTTTACTGCAAGTGCACTATGCACTTCTCACTTTTCCCACCTCATTATCAAGAATCAGCTGAAACCACTTAAGGGAGGGCGTTCAGGCTTGTGGGCCTGATGACCACCGCAGCGCTTTGCCTGGATTTGGTTCATTTATTGGCTTTTAAATAGACCGATAACACTGTGTGAACTCTCAATTAAAAAATTACAGTATTAGGACGTACCCGGAGTGTGCCGCTCTGCCCAAGCTCTCTAGGCGCTATTAATAGCCTGCACATTCATGCGCTGAATAACAGTAGACTGACGGCTCATTTGCTCTTGCGGTGCTCGTGTGCTTGCTTGCATTTGCGTCGTTTTTGTGCTGGCTTCAGCGTCTGTCTTCAGAAGAAATGAGCCGGCTTTCGCCGTGTCTGTGGTGTCACCGAGATGCAAGGCTGCTGGCATTTAACACACTTTCCATTGTGACTCGGTTTCTCCACAGCCTGTCTTAAGGACGTCTCGTTTGACATTTAACCAGGATGTGCTGCTTTTAATGCAAAACGCTGCTCACCTCCATTACCAGTACTCTAAAGGTGGGACTTTTTCATAGTTCTTAGAACTGCGCCCCATTTCTTGGGTGTTCGGACCGCAGTAGCTGGGGACGATCGGAGTTCGTAGAACGTCATGTATAGGGACTCCTATCGCCTGTGATGGCCGGACGGATTTCCTTCCATGCATTTCACATCGGAAAGCTGCCGACTTCACGTCTCACCCTCGTCAAGCTTAAAATGTGACAAATGTCCTGCCAGCAATGAAATTCTACCCCGTTTCTGACCGTCAATAGGTGGCACTTTAACTTGCAATGTCGGATGATGTACAGCCCCTGTCCATTATCAGAGACGTTATAGGAGGTGGAGACTGGTCAAAAGTCTGTAATACAGAAGCCCCGCCCCATCATTAAAAAGAACAAATCGGAACACTAGTAAATGTGTTTAGAGAGGGGAGTAGCAAGTCTTGACCCCTTTGTAGTGGTGGGGTGCGCATGCGCAGTAGCCAGAATAAGCATAAAAACAATCTTTTTCTTCTGTGTTATTTGAACCCACCAACGCAAGTAAGTTGTATCATTTTTGTCAGACTATACCAGCGACTCTAAACAAGCATTTTAAAACGTAAATTTCTCTTTCAGCTTCAGATACATGGGTATATCCCCACACAAAGAGATAAGAGTCTGGTCTTGTATGGTTAGAAAAAACTGCCTGGTGGCGTTCCCAAAATGCCGTCGCAGGCTTTTTGTGGTGAAGGAAAGACAGCACAATGGACTTCATGGTTGTACTTCGAACCTTTTTTGGAGTGGTTTTGGGGGTGCTGACACAAATGTTTCGTGCTACACATAAGACGATTTTTACGGAGGCAGCTGACATTGTGTTCCATGCACGGGCATGGTTAGCAATCACACTACTTCCAAACACCTCTTCGAGTGGGCCTGAGCACGGTACGCAATGATCACACTAGTAAAACTAAATTTTGGGGGCCATTTTGGGAGCCCAAACATGTTCGAGGACGGTAGAGTTCGCCTACTGTAAAGTACACCCTCAGACACTAGGGCATTACTGCAGTGACCCAGGTTGGGCAACACACAGTGTCACGGTAGGTTGGGTCTAAGGAGGAGAGGTCAGAGAGGGGATCATCTACCGACACTGGAAAAACAAACAAACGCAAGCCCTGAGAGGGAATTCAGAGCACAACTACGTCTGCACCCCATGTTACCTTAGGGCAGGTGCCGGAACCCCCATGACACTGACCAGGAAAAGCAGGTTTAAAACAATTCATATGCTTACTGATTGTGCGAACGTGGTGGGGCAGCAGATAAGGTACTGGACTATTGACCAGAAAGTCCAGGGCTCAAGTCGCAAGACTGCAAAGTCACCACTGTTGGGCGCTTGAGCAATGCCATTACTCCACGATTGCTTAGTTTGAAATTCTATCAGCTGTAAGTCACTCTGGATAAGAGCATCTGCTTAATGACCAAATATAAATGCAAACTCATGGTTTTATTCCTGGAACGACTGTTCCACCTTCTACTTATTATGGTAATAAAAAGCCTTATCTCAATCGATAAGGTGCTATATGAGGAAAGACTTTATTACATGGAAGGGGGCAATGTGCCATTAGAAAAACTGTTCCCGAGGCATTGGAGTCTGGTCACATGCTTTTTGCAACCTAGTCATGTGGCACGGTGTCCTTCAGAACAAAGCTACAGACTACTAAACCAACTTTCTGCTCATTTTCATTCTCGACACATAGCACCAAATCCTTGGTCTGGCTAAACTAGGACTGTGCTTATGCTATTAGTCGCGGGTCCAATCCTAATGGTGCTAGCAGAATGGTTTTTGGTTTATGATCAGTACAGAATCTGAGCCAAAGACCTGAGATCAGGCTTCCATTTTGCATTTTTATTGAACCTAATGTCTTTCATTACAAATCATATAATCAGTAACCAATTTGAGTGGAACTTTGAATCTTCGTAAAAATGCCTTTAGCTGTAATGACATCATACACTCGAGTTGGCACAAACTCAACATGATGGTGCAAAATCTGACCTTCCACATTATCTTGGCATGATTTCACCATATTCCAAAGAGCATCTTGTGATGCAACTCTTGTGATTGCTTGGCTTCCTCTGTCTTCGAGTACCCCATAAAAGCTCTATGCATTTCAAGTCAGGTGACAGTGGAGGACATGACAGTCAGCACTCCATTCTATTCATGCAAAGCAGAAGGACTTTCACTAACGGTCGCAGACTTTTGGTACTCTGTGTACCCAATCTAAACTTTTCAGCATTTTATAATTTTGCTGGATGTCCACTTCCAAAATGTGGCTTTATATACAGTACAGTGCTGTGCAAAAGTCTTTGACCACCATTAGATTAGATATCATTGCTTCAGCAATGGTAAGTTATAACAGCCATACATAATTATTTCTCAGTCTCTTTATCAGAACACAACCAAAAAATAAGAAGTTTGTATGCAGTATTAAAAAGCTAAAACAAAACAGAAACACAGATTTTATAGACTACAGTGGCAAGTACTTAGGGTGACCTTCACTTACACTTTAGCAACAGCAGCTTCTGGGAGCTTCGTCGGAATGCCAAGTCAAGGATTGGTGTTTGTGGAAGAATAGCAGCCAAAAAACCATGAGTAACCACTAAACCAAGACTGGAATGAAGATCAATGAAAGAGTATTATAGACTAACAAATCCAAGTTTGAAATTTTTAGCTCCAATATGTTATGTATGGTCATTATACCTTTGATAAAACAACAAAGCTAATGGTGACCCAAGACATTTGCACAGTAAAACCAGGAGAGCAAGGTTGCTCAATGATCTGCAAAAGTATCACCTCACAATTTTCTTCAGGCATTAATCCGATCCACAAAACTGTCCTGATAATATTTCATTGTGGTTTAAAAGTCAATGTGCAACTGAATACAGAAACAAAACCGAGGTTCTCAGAAAACTCCTTTCTTGTGCCATGTTAAACGTCCATAAATGTGTTGTGAAGGTCAGACTTTGATAGATCCCTGTTCTTTAACTACAGCAGGGTGTCCACACACCTGAATGCCATCCCGTTGACTGAAAACGCCTGACTCTAATCTCACCTTCAAATTAACTGCTAAGCATAGAGCTTCACATACTTTAAACTGCCAGATGTGTAACATTGGGTCAGTTTCCTCTGAAAAAATGACGAAGTATAATATTTCGGTCTCATTTGTTTAACTGGGTTCTCAACTGTGTCTCCACACTTCTGCAAAATTATAAAGGGTTCACAAACTTTCAAGAACCACCCTGTCAGATTTCAGTGCCACACATGCATGGCAAATCCGGATTACGTGTACCATGCAGTGTGAATGCAGATTCGATCCTATGGTGGCGTACTACTGCCACAATTATCACGTAATTATGAGAATATCTTTTAGTACCGAGAAAAGGGCGTTAATAAAATGACATTATGTCGTAATTACGAGAAAATATCTAAGACGTATTCACAGCAGTATTCTGCAGTTTTTGCAATGGAGCAGTTCAATTAAATTACATTTGACTTTCTTAAATGTTACGCTTAAATCACAGTGCAACCTTGGTGTCACTGAGCACCATAGATGGTATTTCATTAATATCTGCGAAGATTCTTGTAACCATGAAACACCCCACCCCCGGCTCGTGTGCGCTTTTATAAAAGGCTACTTTAGGGTTGCCAGATTTGCTCCCAGAACTGATGACAAGAGACAAGTTTGTTACATTAATTAACTCTTACATTAATTGAGAGAGCAAATCAAATGCCTAGTGTGCTACCACTGATACAGTTAATCAGTATTTTCTGGCAATTACAATATAATTGTGTCATTTTAACGGCATGCTTTTCTCGTTATAACGAGATACTTTCTCATAATTGCGACATACTTACAAAATTTTTACGACTTTTTACATACTTTCTCGTAATGACAACTAGGGTAGATCTGTGCAGTCCCCAAGATACGTCGTGGAGGACCGTGACTCATCAAGCAGATTGAGAGATTTAAAAGTCTTCATGACACTGAATTTTCCCAAACCCCTGAACGGACGCCACCTTCAATCCTGGTATGGCTGCTTTAACACGGAAGGTTGCAGATGCTGTACTGCATTAGCACGGCTGCTGGTGATCAAACGGTATGTGAGCTCAGTCCCCACTGTTCTGCCTCTGATCTTCCTCACTGAGCTGTGAGTGGATAATGTACTCCACCCAGCAGTCGGCTGCCCCATACCGCCGAGGCCCTTAACAAGGACCTCTCACAGTGAGCGCTTAAAGCCTGTAACAGCTGGACTGTTTAGCGAGCTTTGATGAGGGTGTTCATCAGCTGCACCGCACTGTAACCATGATTTGCTTCAGTTCACACCTCATAAAGGTTGAAATGTAATGAAAGCATGATTCAGATGCGGCTAAAAGCTATTGGTATTAGACAGCAGAGGTTGCCATGTACAGTACTGTGCAAAAGTCTTAGGCTGCCATTAGATTTGATGTAATGTGATGTAATGATAATGTAAAATTGAATGAATCCATTCCAGACCCCCAGAAAATCCACACTGTATAAGGCATTATATGCGTTAATGGAGTTGTATTGTACAGGTGCTCCCTGATTTATGATGGGGATATGTTCAGACAAGTCCATCACAAGTTAAATGCATCATGAACCAATGAGTTTAACGAGCGTTTGGTAGAGCGGTCTATACTGTATCACAGTGGAGCCAATGATAAGCAAGTTAATGTTTAAAACACTTACATTAACCCTACGGTTATCCAAAATCATTAACACAAAGCTGATTTTATAATAGTGTCACAAAACCTCATGTAATTTAGTGAATAATGGACTGAAAGTGAAAAGCAAAACACTTTCTCTATTGGTGAACTCAGGGTGCCAGCATAGCTTCTAATGCCAAGAGCAGCCTGTGTTCTGGAGCATTAAGTTGCTGTTTCTCTTTCGGTTAGCTCTTATTTCTAAGCTTTTTAGGACCCATGGAGAGTTATTTTCCCTGAGAGATCTTCCCTGAGCAAGGGCTATTGTGAATCTGAATCACTGTGTACTGAATCGGGAATCATGAATTGACTCATACACGTGGCTCGACTCAAGTTTAAGCAAGTGCGCCGAGAAAATGGTGAGAACTGAGCCAAATTTTTCAGGTCACAATGCGTCGAGAACTGAAGTTCTCCGAGTACATATCAATTGTTGCCACCTCTGCTTGTAAGCGTTATATGTCATGAAATTGCAAAACTCTGCAGAGGGCTTTTAATTTGAAATGATAGAAGAGCGAAATACCTGTAACTGATTCACTCCACGTTTTTGTTTCATCTGGCTGATCTTCCGTGTTGTTCGGAATAGTGTCTATCAGTGCATTTTTGGCTTCAGGCAAACCAAAGTATCAGGTCCATCATACCATCCTCTGAAGTATTACAGCTTTCCCCTAGGGTGGTAACAGCATTCCTCTTTGCGGCATCTCTGACACGTTTATGCATCGTGTGCACAATTTTCTTGCGAAAATACCCTTTATATTTACATTACAGTAGCCTAAAAAGACTGTGTGACCACGGTAATGTCCGGTCAACATCCCATTTCACATAATAATATAATGCACCTCTCAGACAGGCATCGTGGTTTTGAGACTGCCTGTAGCACATGCTTACACACGCTGTGCTAAAGTGGCCCAGCATTATTGCTACAGATGGTTATAGCCCAGCGGCCACCGGAGACAGAGTTCTAACCGCTGTCGTGACTGTGGCGAGTTTCATATCTGTCAGCACTGTCACATCTCGCAGAAAGCAACACACATTCACAGAGTGAGGGGAAAAAAGGAGCACATTTCCTTTTGAGCCCTTTCTCCTTTAAGGAGTGTGAATATTTAATAGATCCACAACGTCTCTCCCAAGGGTGGTGTAACAGCACTGTAAGATGGCAGAACAAACGCGCCTACCACCTTAAAAAGAGAGAATTCGTTCAGCGTCTCGAACAAGCCACATACCAGAAGTGAAAGACAGAAGGAAAAATGAAAGTGCTTCCTCATCACTACCGGCTTATCCATTATCCAGGTTTAAAGCCTCGGCATTAGCTAGCAATACTCGCATTACTCATCTTCTCAAGTTTTACGAATCTTCCCACTCACGCCCAGTTCCAAGCCACGGCGGCAACCATTAGCCGTCCTTTTAGCCATATATCGAAAAACGCTGGTCTTAATGAAGGTTTTGAAACGCACAGAAGGTTCATGGCATTTGTTGCCTGGGCAACAGCTGACACATTTGTGAAGGTGCAAAATACATAAATGCCAGGATGACAAATGTCAAACGTGAGTGTTCCAAGTCAACGAGTTTGCAAGTGCGATCCATCTGTAGTGCTGAGACAGAGGGACAGAACTTACAAAGGCATTTATCACAGGGCTTGTATTATAGGTAGCCAAAATGACCAAAATCTTCAATCATGGTTAGGGTCATTTACATTTACAGCATTTAGCAGACGCCCTTATCCAGAGCGAATTACAATTGATACAGTCTTACAATCCAAGCAATTGTGGGTTAAGGGTCTTGCTCAAGGACCCAACAGTGGCAGCTTGGCAGAGGTGGGATTTGAACCCTGGGCCTTTTGGTCCATAGCCCAGTACCTTAACCGCTAGACTACCACAGGTCATCATATACTACAGTGCTGCTATATAGCACACAATTATTAATTAGTCATTTTGGAATAAAACAGTCGAACCTCGTTATCTCAGCCCCTTTTATGTCGCCAACCTCGTCTCTCGCCACTTGTGATGGTAGGGCCAACCTTGCCTCTCCCCTCGTCAAGCTTAAATGTGACAAATGTATTGCCAGTAATTAAATTCTACCCTGTTAAAGCCACCAGTAGGTGGCACTTTAATCCTACTTAACTTGCAAGAGACCTTACATAAGGAGGAGGCTGGTCACTAGTCGAAATAGGAATGGGACTAGTATTGTACTGCGCATCGCCTGCCCGAGGGAAATCGAAATTCAAAATGACAGTTTCCTCTGAATGCGTGTGCATTATCGGACTCCCATAGTAAAGTCACAAAATCGTAAACCAAACCATCATAAAATGGGGACTACCTGTATATTAACTTTTGTGCCATTAAACCTGGCATTGCAGATCTCAATGGGATTGATCAGCACCCTTTCCGGCTGTGGAAATCAGGACCACAACTTTAGAAATATAAGACTCGATTGCATCAGTTATTCCTGGACTTTGACATACAGACTTTGATATGACTTTTACAGTATAGACTATATTAAACTCATCGCTTCATGATACGCACTTATGATGGATTTGACAGAATGTAACCACATCAATCAGGGAGCACCTGTACAATACAACTCCATTAATGCATATAATGCCTCACACAGTGTGGAGTTTCTGGGGATCTGGAGTGGATTCTTTCAATTTACATTCCTCCTTATGGGAAAAACGTGCTCGGTACTCGTCTTTTCGGTTCTTGACGAGCCTTATGGAACCAATTAAGTCTTATTTAATTAAAACTTATTTGCAGTTTTGAATTCAGTGAAAACTTCATTCCGTCTTGGACATGTTCCACATCAAACTGGCAGCCTCATTCAGCCATACGCTTGTACAGCCATGTTTCCAGTGGACAACAACTTGAACAAGACTACCAAGGCATAGGGAAAAGCCTGGCACCGTTACACAGCCTGCTTTTAAGCGTGTGGAAGCTGGTCTGACACACTGTCATCTCACAAATTCAACATCTCATTCGTTCACGGTGGAGTTCACAATTCCGTAAGCTCTGGTTCACACACTGGCAGAGAGGCGACACGATAAAGCAGCCTGGGGTAGTCCGTGTCCAACAAGTCCACTGGCAGAATGAAGGGAGCTAGAACAGAGTTTGAACAAGAAACGACCCAACAAGGCAACAAGAAATGATTTGACACCAACTCAGCCAGCTCTGTTCTGACATACTATTTATGCTAACAATAGCATGTTTAATTCTGGGGTTGCCAGATCCAGCGAGAAAAAAAACCGCTAAAGGAATTGAGTGTGTATACGTGCGCTTAATAATCAGATCAGAGTCGGATTTCTGCAGTTCTTATCATTCAACTGCTCATGTATACAGCATACCATGTTCTAGAAATCAGATTACGTAATCCGATAGAGAGCGCTAGATTTTACCCCGGTAACTGGCTTACTAACAGCATGTATATCAGTTACCAGATTTCATTCAGATTTGGCAGAGCAGCTAGCGGGAAAAAACATGGCTGCCAGGCCTGCTTATTCTTAGAGATTTCGCTTCTTTAGGGCTCATTTACATAGACCAGGTGGGGAATTATTTCGCGGAATCTGGCAACCTTCGAATTAAACACAGCAACCCACTAAACAGCCATAGAAAAGTTTTGTAGAGACTCTGTTCAAAAAAATTAAGAATTTGATCATTTAAAATTTAAAATTGAAGTTTACGTCACAACTTTCTGCCTGGGTCATGTTTACCATTATCTGATTACTCAAAAAGTCTTCAGAATACACGAACCTGGCAACCGTAGGGGAAGGCTCGTGCACATGCGCAGACTGATAGATACACGAATACACATTCAGTCCCCCCCGGACAACCAATCAAACGTTCCGGACTGTTTATGGTTCAGGAACATTTTTTAAACCAATGGTGACCATCATTACGCCACTATAAAAACTTAACCAGACAATTCAATCACACTGTCAATCTTTCCATTCTGTTCCATTCAACAGAACTACAGGACACCTTTCACAGCATTCATTTTTTGCCTTAGAAGCCAGTTGTTCTCCTACAGCGTTCTGACTGACCCAGCCTACATCCTTAGGGTGCAGAAATGCTGCCCAAACGGACCATAAGGACAGGAAAGATATTCTGAGATATCCTGAAAAGAACAGCATTGTGCTACTGCACGTTCTATACCCAGCCCAGTTATCAGCAGACACTTCCAGCATGAGAAGCCAGGCCTGTGGCTAAACTCGTCTTCCCGGCCTTTTGGAGAACATGTGACGTTGAGAAGTTTGGCAGGTCCAAATAACTGACAGCAGATGTTTCACTGCATGGGAGATAACGTTGACTTGCCAAATTATGAACAGTTACTGCGCGAGGAGGTTTGTCTGGATGAACTAATGAATTCACTGACTTCAGGCAAACCATGGCGTGATGACAGGGCCACATGAGGAGTCACCTCCACTCACTAATAATCGTTAGTTTAGAGTAGTTCGAACATCTGAAAGTCATTCCTCAGCAACAGCATGGCCTTATAATTTCTTAGCTTTCGTGAAACTATAAAATAGGACCAGGTCTTGGTTGTAGTGGAACTCTAAGGATAATGTACGCTGGAAAACACCCAAGTTAAAAAAGCATTAAGAGTAAATAATTGAGTGCGTGAGAGCAGCATCCTGATTTAGCCCTCTTATTTCTCCCTGCTGAAAAGGTCTTTAGGTTCAGCCAACCCAACAAAGCACGCCGGCACTGCTTTAGCTTTCGATGTTCCGGCTCGGAGTTGTAACGTACACTCGGAATCCCGTTAAACTTTACAATAAAAACAAACAAATCTTAGAAGTAGTCCATAAAATTGCCGCTCAAATGCGTGCATCCATAAAGTACTATAGTGGGAATGTAAACAACAGATGCCACTGCTACATATAGTTCATTCAGCTTAAATATAAACATTTAATACAGCTTGAGAGGTCAATGACACCGGGTTGGTGTTTGATCAAAGCTCATTTACATGTCAAAACATTTGTGCTGCATCCAAATAAAATTCCTTTTAGCCATTTTGCCATTCTAAGCCCAACAACGTCAGGTGGTGCTGCCTACCTACTAAGACCCTGACTAATAAGAAAAGCACTTTAGCAATTTGTTGCTACCAAATCTTTTAAAATCATGACAATGCAAAATAGAAGTATACGAAATAATGAATGCAATAGTTTCGCATTTAAACCCCGCTTTCCCGGTCAGGTTTGCGGGGATCTGGCACCCATCATGGCGAGAAGTATCAGGAAAATGGTTAGATATCTAGTCTTATATTCCTGTTACAAAATTCCTACCTTGTTCAAGTACTTTCAAAATGCTGCCTACTTTCAAAGAGGTCAGTGTAATATAGTGTCATAGATGGGGAAGTCATTTACTTTAACAAAATTGAGTAAAAAAATAAAAATTACAAAAAAAAAAGACAAAAATAAAGCAAAGTCATATTTATTTTTAACGCGCATTTTAAATGCACTTTATCCGATCACAGTCGGATATTTTTGCAGTTATCTGATTATTCAAGTGGTCATGTATACAGCATACTCCGATCAAGACATCAGAAGTAATCAGATAAAGAGAGTTGGATTTTATTCCAGTAATCTGATTACTCATAGCATGTATACCAGTTACCCGATTTGCACATGCACAGACCAGCTAGCTCGTTTCCAAAAAAAACCTTTCCATGTCCACTTATTCTTACAGATTCCGCTTCTTTAGGGCTTGTTTACATAGAGCAGGTGGGGGATTCCTTCGTGGCAACCCTGGAATTACCTGTAGCACCCACTAAAGGGCTATCGAACCCTTTGCGGAGACTCTGAAATGCAATATATACTCAAGAAAATGAAGAATGTGATTACTTAATATTAAAAATGAAAATTTACGTCACCTTTCCATGAGATTATTGGCTGGTTGTAAAATAGAAATCCGATTATCGCCAGGGTCATGCCACCCCGAGGTTTCCCCATTTTCTGTAGTTACTGGATCATTAAATGCACGTAAACGCACTCATTGTCTCAAAGCAGCTTTACAAATATCTAGGACCAAAGCCCTAACTGAGCAAGCCTGGGGCGACAGTGGCAAGGCAAAACTCCCCAATTGTTATAATGAACAAACCTCATGGGCATCAAGAGCCAAAAACGAAAATCAACCTCCTTAGGCAGCCTAGATGATATATGTAAGAATCAAACTTATGAGTTATCTGATTAACATGTGAATAGTAGTGCTGGGTTGGTATCAAGGTTTATGTATTCTAAGGGTTCCATAGCAGGGGCTGCTGGCTTGTGTCTGGCTGTCGCTTTAGCCTCTTTGACTCCGTTTGCTTTGTCAAACTCTACATATTCAGTTGGGTGATGCTGCTTTAAACATCTTATTAAATTAGCTGTTCTGAACGTTTTCTGAGTTGTTCCCTCACGGCTTATTTAGTATGTAATCCAAACAGCTTCCATGCCGAAGACATAGCTGTGTTCACAATGGATCCCTACCCCCTTCGTTAATATTCCTACTGCCTCATCAGAAATGCAGTATTTAGGGAGACTAGCCAGTTGACCAAGTAGCACTCAAAACACAACCGAAACCTGAAACACCTCCTTCTCATCAACAAGTCCGCAAACAAACCCTTAAACATGTCTCTTAAACAAACAATCGAGTGGCCGAAATTTTACACAGCTGAACTGAATCATGAATTAAAGTTAGTAAAAGCATAACATTATACTATGAAGAACATAAGAGTCAAGTCAAGTCAAGTCAGATTTATTTATATAGCGCTTTTTACAATGGAGCATTGTCTCAAAGCAACTTTACAGGTTTAGATTATCTCCTAATAACTACGTCCAATCTCAAATTGAGCAAGCCTAGGGCGACAGTGGTGGCAAGGAAAAAACTCCCTAGTTCTAGGAAGAAAAACCTTGGGAGGACCAAGAAAAGACTCAAAAGGGGACCCAACCCTCCTTGGGCGGCGTGATAGATGATAAAATCGAAGAGCGAACTAAAGTCAATGGAGTCAAGTTTGAATAGAATGTGAAGTATGGCAATCGAGCATTAAGTGGCCGGGGTATGATGATAAATTAAGAGCGAAACTTAAAGTCATGGAGTCATTGGCGAATAAAATGTGAATTATGCACAAGTGGAGCTCCATCAGAGTACATCATGTGTAGGGCCGGAACTGCCGGAAAAGCTCGAGAGAAAAAACAGAAAACGGTAATAGTATGATTAAAGCACAGTGTGTTTATTAACATCACTGATGCCATGTCAATCACTGAGCCAAGTGTAGACATGAGACCCCGGCAGCATTAGACTATAGGCAGCATAGATAGAAAGCTAGAAAGAGGAGAACTGGTAGGAAACACAGCCAAGAGGGATCACATGAGACATTGGCAACCCCACGGGAGGCAGAAGACAGCAACCCAACGTCTCTGATCACCATAAGACTCTTTGACTATGAACCCCCAGCTCTGCCCTTATTCTAAGGCAAGGATGCACAAGTCAAGATCACGAGAACCGAAGCCCAGTTCAGCAAGACCGCCCACTCAGGCCAGACATGACTCCAGACTCCGGCCCCAGTGACCCAATCCTGGTCTAAATCTAGTCAAAAGCCTGTGTAAATAGGTATGTCTTTAGCCTAGACTTAAAACTTTGGATAGTGTCTGAATATCGAACGAAAGTGGGAAGTTTATTCCATAGTTGGGGGGCCATGTATGAGACAGGCCCCCGGCTGTGACTTTTTTAATTCTAGGAACTAAAAGAAGTCCTGCACCTTGCGAACGAAGTAGACGAGTTGGATTGTAAAACTCTAAGAGTTCACTCAGATAATGTGGGGCCAGGCGCTGTAGAGCTTTATAAGTTATAAGAAGTATTTTGTAATAAATGCGGAATTTGACTGGTAACCAGTGTAGTGATGATAGAACAGGAGTGATATAATCAAATTTTCTAGTTCGAGTTAGCACTCGGGCAGCTGCATTCTGAACATTCTGAACTAACTGAAGATTTACTACTACTATTTATTTATAGATTTACTAGAGCATCCAGTAAGTAAGGCGTTACAGTAATCCAACCTTGAGGTTATAAACGCATGAACAAGTTTTTCTGCATCATTAAAAGAGGATATTTCTAAGTTTAGCGATATTACATAATTGAAAGAAAGCAATTCGAGTGATGCTGCTAATGTGCGCATCAAAGGAGAGATCTGAATCAAATGTGACACCTAAGTTTTTTACAGACGGACTGGGCAATACTGGACAGCCATCTAGATTTAGGATAGATGTAGCCAACCTGTCTCTCACAGCCTTGGGTCCCACTAATAGAACCTCAGTTTTATCTGAGTTAAGTAAGAGAAATTAAATAACATCCAATCTTTTATTTCCATTACACAGTCCTCAAGGCTGTCATTAGGTTTGGCTGATATGTGTATCATCTGCATAGCAGTGGAAACTAATGCCATGTTTACAAATAACTGAGCCTAGTGGCAGCATGTACAGAGAGAATAAAAGCAGGCCAAGCACTGACCCCTGAGGCACGCCATACTTCACTTTTGAGAGCTTAGACCTTAGATTATTTATATGAACAAACTGGTATCCGTTGGTTAAGTAGGATTTAAACCAGGACAGTGCTAATCACTTAATACCTTCAGTATTTTCTAGTCTGTTTAGTAAAACATCATGATCTATAGTGTCAAATGCTGCACTTAAATCTAACAGAACAAGAAAAGAAACACATCCCTTATCTGACAAGTTATTTAGTACCCTAATTAATGCTGTTTCAGTACTATGATGGGGCCTGAAGCCAGACTGAAATATTTCATAAATATCATTCCTTTGGAGGTAACTGCAGAGCTGCTGATAGACGGCTTTTTCTAAGATTTTGGACAGAAACGGTAGATTTGAAATTGGTCTATAATTAGATATCACAGAAGGGTCAAGATTGGCTTTTTTAATCAGTGGTTTGATAACGGCAGACTTAACGGCTTAGGGCACATAACCAAAGGTAAGGGATGAATTTAAAATAACTAACATTGGCTATATAATACTAGGTATTACTTGTTTGAGTAAACGTGTAGGAATTGGATCTAATAAGCATGTTGATGACTTAGACGAGCTGATCAGTGTGGATAGTTCAGTATTAGTAATTGGGGTAAAAGATTCTAATCTTGATTTACAGCTCATTAAACAGATGTCTTCACTAGTGCTGCATCTGGAAGGTTGCTGAATACTTTGGTGATGTGATGAGCATCGAGTTTTATGCCTAATGTTCTCTATCTTATCATTAAAAAAAGTCATGAAAATCATTACTATTAAAATGACACAGAACGGGAGAATCACTTTCTGTGGGGATTTTTATTAATTTGCAGACTGTATTAAAAAGAAATATTGGATTATTCTTATTTTTCTCTATGATTGAAGAGAAGTATGCAGCTTTAGCTTTAGTGAGGGCATGCTTATACTCTGTCATGCTGTCCCTCCAACCAAGCTTAAACACCTCCAATTTACTATGTCTCCACTTGTGCTCTAAATGCCATGTTCTTTGCTTTAAGGTAGGGGTGTGGTCATTATACCATGGTGCTAGCCTTTTTTCCCTAATACGTTTGACCCTAGCAGGGGCAGTCATGTCCAGGGTTGAGCGAAGCACACATTCTAATTGCTCATTTACACAAGATGATTTATCTCCATAGGTGTATTAAATTTTAAGTCTGGTAGGTTTTTAATAAACGCAGCTGGAGTAGCAGATGTGATAGTGTGCTTAGTGTGATAACGAGGCAGAAGGATTTTATTTATTAGAGATAGCTCAAATACTAAAAGATAGTGATCTGAAATCGAATCACTTTGGGGGAAAACATCAAGGTTATCTATTTTGATATCAAATGTTAATATTAGATCTAAAGTATGATTACAGCGGTGGGTTGGTCCCATCACATTCTGAGTGATACCCATGGATTCTAAGATGGACTCGAAAGCAATTATAAGTGGATCCTGCTCATTGTCAAAGTGAATATTGAAATCACCTACAATTAAAGCCTTATCTGTTGACAGTAGTAAGCAGGAAAGAAAGTTAGCAAATTCCTGAAGAAATTCTGAATAGGGACCAGGAGGGAGGTAAATAGTGATAGCTGAAAAAAAATGTGGTTTTGACTTCCATAATGATGGATCAGTCACATTAAGAATCAGTATTTCATTAGCCCTGTAATGGGATTTAGTTGTAACACCTAGCTCTTTGTCAAAAATTGTGGCTATGCCTCCCCCGACCATTAGGACGAGGGCGATTAGCATGACTGCATCCAGGAGGTGAGGCTTCATTTAAGGCTAAATATTCATCAGGTCTAATCCAAGTCTCAGTGAGACAGAGAGCATGTAAACGTTTATCAGTGATTATTTCATTTAAAATCACTGCTTTGTTTGTAAGTGATCTAACGTTAAGTAATCCTAGCTTTAGTCTAATGTTGTTATTTCTTTGGGAGCTATTTGTGCTATCTGGGAAGCTATCTCTTTATACTAATGAGGTTATTAAAACAGACCTTTTGAGAGCGTTTACGTTTAGGGCAGATGCGGGTAACAGACACAGTTTCAATAATGTGGGTTCTGGGTGACGGTATATGGCTACCAGCAGACAGTTGGTTAAGCCGGTTTGTCTGCTGCCTGACCCCTGCTCTGGATAGTCAGCCCCTAACCAATCGGGCCATAAGACTATGGGCAATGTTGCAGGAGATGAGAGCGGCACCCTTCCGAGTGGGATGGACACCGTCCCATCCTAAAAGGCCAGGCTTACCCTCAAAGGCTGTCCAGTTGTCTATAAAGCCCACGTTGTTTTCAGAGCACCACTTGGACAGCCAGCAGTTCAGCGACCATAACCTGCTGTAGGCTTGGTCACCTCGCCGCATTGGGATGGGGCCAGAGCACACTACTGCATCGGACATCGCCTTCACCACTCTAACCACCTCTACAAAATTAGCCTTAGTAACCTCTGACTGACGAAGGCGTATATCATTAGCCCCTACACGAATAACTATCGTAGAGAATCTACGGCTCTCGAGTTCACTAAGACTCGTTACAATGTCCGGCACTCTGGCTCCGGGGATACAGGTATCTCTAGCTGCTGGTGTCCCTAAAGGGGTAGCTAGTTTCACGTGTCGTAAAATAGAGTCACCTATGACCAGAGCTCTTTCAACAGGCTGCTCAGTGGGTGCATCACTGAGGAGGGTAAACTTGTTAGACATGTGAACAGGTAAAGAGTGGTGCTCTCGTGGGCTAGCCTTACGACTACGTCGCCGAACCGTCACCCACTTGTCCTGCTGCGAGGGCTCTGCAGGGGTGGGGGCGCTAACTTTACCTTTGGCATCCAGATCTGCTAAGCTAGGAGCTGAGCTAGACTTCTCTAATGTCTGGATGCGCGCCTCTAAAACTACAATCTTCTCTGTCAGACTAGCTACAAGCCTACACCTATCACAAATAAAATTTAAATTAATGACGGAGGAAGAATAGCTAAACATGCCACACTCGGCACAGGAAACAAGCGCAGTAGACGCCATGTTAGTACAATTAATACAATTAATGAATTAAAGGTACTTAGCTTCGAGTGGTGTTGTGGGGTACCGAGTGAAGATATGGCTCAGCTGCAGCCGATGGTCCAATGCAATGCTCGATTAAAGCGTTAATGGAAATTTAATACAAAACGTCAGAAATACACTAAGTCTCAGAAAAAAAGAAGGTGGGAAAAGGCAGTAAAAAAGTTATAAAAACAAACACTACTGCAAAAGAAGACGCAACTCTGGTAATTAGCTAATGGCTAATGCGGCAAACACAGACGGTATACCTGTAAAGTATAAATAACGATTAGCGGCCAAAAAAATATAATCAGACAGATACGAGAATTAAAATGTTAAGATGTTGTTAAAAACCTACCTATATCTACGATTATATAAGAGACGAGCGATCGGATTTAAAATATATCACAGGTAAGCTGCAAGCTACGAAACTACTCCTGTGGGGCAACGCAGATCAGTCTGGGTTTGCAAGATAATCGCCAATTCTCAGCGTCAGTTCTATCAGCGTTCTCTCAGAGTTCTCTCAGAGTTCCTAGCTTTTCTCTCAGCTTCTCTCAGCTTTCTCTAAGAGTTATCTCAGAGTATCTCTCAGCGTTCCTCTCAGAGTTCTCTCAGGTCTCTCAGCGTTCTCTCAGCGTTCTCTCAGCGTTCTCTCAGCGTTCTCTCAGCGTTCTCTCAGCGTTCTCTCAGCGTTCTCTCAGCGTTCTCTCAGCGTTCTCTCAGCGTTCTCTCAGCGTTCTCTCAGCGTTCTCTCAGCAATTGTAAGACAATTAAGACAATTGACAATAAGACAATTGTAAACATACAATAGGTGGGCGATATGGTAAAAATATCACAATATTTAAAGACATTTTCACAATTCACGATATTTATCAAGATGCATCATTGCAGACAAAATGCATCAGTAGTGAGAGATTCATAAAAACTACTATTCAAATATTAGCTGTACAATATTTCCTAATTACACTCTTTATAATGAAAAATGCAGTTGATCAGAGTTCTTTAAGCATTGACGATATCAATGATATGCTCAGAAAAGCATACTGTCGATCACGATATGATCCATTGTCGTCATATTGCCCACCCCTAACACATACTATAATGTTGCCGCAGCCAATCCAAAGCAACTAACAACTGATACAACCTTAGTGTACAATCCAAGAAACTGTGTTTAGGACTTTGCTCAAACACAGCAGAAGCAACAGTTGGGACCTGAACCTTCTGGTCAATGTTCCAGTATCTTAACCACTGCACCACAACAGTCCCTTCGGATTCCCATGTACTACCATGTTTGCATTCTCTACTGTCTCACAATGGATGCTACAATATACATAAATGACTACTACCACTTGAATAAATAACATTTGAATAAAATGAACATTCAGGTTGCTCACAGGGAAATTAGAGAGACTAGGCTGAGGCAAGAGGTCACTAAGAAAAGATCTACTTCCTGTATGTTCCTGATTGGTATACATTTATAGTAGGTTAGTGGTTTGGATAGCGGGTGACGGAATTCTTTATACACAATGCACATAGAAAATGTCCCATACAGCTGGAATTTGGATCAACATCCGCATTACGTTCTGTGAAACAGGGCGTTGACCAAACATTATTATAGTCACAGTTTTATGCTACTGTAAAGCAAATAAAGGGTATTTTCTTAAGAAAACTGTGTGCAAACGATACGTGACTGCATCGGAGATACAGCTGAAAACAAGTGGAATGCCACCACCTACACAGTATCTCTAAAGCCACTGCAGTTTTAATTCATGGAAATGAACAACAATTAAAAAAATGTAAATATGAAAATAAATGTTTAAATATTGTGATGAAATAATATAACCGTATCGCCCACCCCTACTAAAGGTCTGGTTAGTATGGCTACATTAACACAATCCAGTCTCCATTTTCTGCCATTCTCAGCTGAAGGGCTTTTCTGAGTTGGGCTGAACGGGTGTTGGGTGGGTGGATCGCTCCTTTAAGCAAATATGTGAGGCGATGGTATATCTCGCTTCCTGCTGCTTTTTTCCTCCTCCCAGCTCGACATGCTTAGCATTTTGAAGGAACGAGCTTACATTCCACAAATTCCTCAGAGAAACAGAAGACTGGAAGGGGGTTCTGGATATTTCTGTTCGAAGGAGTTAGATGATGAGATACGAGACCATGAGAGATATGAAACAAGTAAAGCTCTTGCATACTGTACACATAGTTTTTTGAAGAGAGCATGACAGAGTACTCAGTGAGTGGGCGAGGTATGTTTTGACAGGAGAAACCGTGAGAAAGACCCCACACTCTGTGAGGACTTAAGAAAAAGCTGACTGACACGCTGGAAGGCTGAGAGCTCAGGTGACCTGTTGTTAATCTCAATCACATGGCAGCCGTATTAGCAAACCACCGGCTAGCCTAGTGCACCTTCCAACTACACATGCTGACTCACATGCAGGCTTAAATAATACCAAAACAAGTGGGGGGGAAAAAGTGACAGCAGTTGAAAGAGTTAAAAACAGAAACAAACAGCACTTGCAAAACAGCATTAAAGGTCAGGGTGCCATCTACACACTTGGCTTTCAAAAATATTGTGTATTAATTTTGTAGGTGAAACATGCTTTGTAACAGATCAGCTTTCCACACGTACGGCGTTTAGCATGTTCTCTGAAAGTGGACACACACACACACACACACACACACACACATTTACAGCATTTAGCAGATGCCCTTATCCAGAGCGACTTACAATTAATACAACCTTACAATCCAAGCAATTAAGGACCCAGGATTTGAACCCTGGACCTTTTGGTCCATAGTCCAGTACCTTAACCGCTAGGCCACTATAGTCCCACATAGTACATACATATACTAGTAATGCACAATATATCAGCAGAGATATTTGCTGCTATACAAGGTTTTCAGGTTTTATTGCTGTCTGTATCAACTCAATACTAAAAAGAGATTCTTACCTTTTTAAGGAAAGGTTAGGAAAATGGAATTAAGCCATTTTTCCTTTGAGTGAACTGCACCTTATGTTTACAGAAATCATGTCTGATTTAACCGTTCTATTGCTTATTATTTTATCTTACTGCTAAAACGAATTACTGATCCAGTGGATTATAATGTGTTTTTTAAATGCTGAAAGGTAAAATTATCGGTTATTATACACCAAACGAAGAGTGTACCATGTTATCACAATACGGATCGATACCTGGATCTGGTCCGATATCCCATGAGTGAAATGAGATCAATATCGGACCCGATACCCATATAAAATCTTTTACATGAAGCTTATCTTATAATAAAATGCTAAATATCAAGTAACTTATTGACTAATGTACTGAAAGTGAAAAACAAAATGGTCACGACCAGAGCTTTTCCTCACTACTTTTCCCAGAGCTCATCGCTCATCATTTAAACGATTTTTTTCCTCCATGTTCACCCTTGTTTAACCTGGTCTCTGGCATTGGGGGTGGTCCGAAACCTGTCCCAGAATCAGAGGGCCATGTACACTGAATGGAGCACCAATCCATCTCAGAGCTACGTAGTTGTCAAGTCAAGTCAGATTTATTTCCAGAGCTTTTGACCATGGAGCATTGTTTCAAAGCAGCTTTACAATTTCAGATTATCTTCTAATATCTAGGGCCAATCTCAAATTGATCAAGCCTAGGGTGACAGTGGCAAGAAAAAACTCCCTAAACGTTATAAGGAGGAAACCTTGGGAGGACCAAGACTCAAAAAGGGAACCATCCTCCTTGGGTGGCTTATATGGTATATGCAAGAATGAAACTAATTTATCTAGTCAAATAAGTCTGTAACAATAGTTCAAAAAACAGAAATGAAGTAAATATTACATATTAGTAAGTAGTATACATTAACAGATAAATACAATAATGAATAAAATGAAGTAAAAAAATGCAAATATGCATTATTTAGCCCGAGTCTCGAGTCCTCAATGGGAAAGTCTTCCCTTCCGCAGTTTGTTTGTTTTAGTTTATTTAACGTCGCTCTTCGGCGTCAAAGGGCATCCAACGACAGACACAAGGTTACATCAACACTCAAGGTTACATCGAAACTAGTCATATATACTCAGGTTGGGGGTCACTTTAATGTAATCAATTAACCTAATGCATGACTGTGGAAGAAAGCCGGAGTACCCAGAGTAAAGTCACGGACATGGGGAGGACATGCAGACTCCACACAGAAAGGACTCAAGTTGCCCCACCCTGGGATCGAACCCAGGACCTTCTTCCTGCGAGTCCTGTTTGTTTTGATCCGGTGCATCTAGTGGCATGCAAGTAAGCCACAACCAGATAACAGGCCTACTAATGGAATTCCACAAATGAGGAAAATGGTATGGGTTATCTAACTGAAACAAGATTATAACCAAGATTGCCGAGGCTATAACAGAAACTCTGGCAGGCTCTGCTCTGAGGTACAGCGCAATGTGCTTTAACTACACCCAAACAAACAGACCTAAAAAGAGGCAGTGTTTAGTCTCAAACTGCACCATGTTTAACCTTAAACTAACCGCAAAACAAAACAAGGCAGCACCTCTAACATGGAAATTGAACTAACAATAGCAGCAAAGCGCAAACGAAGGCTGGTATGTAGTCATTATGCAATTGTTCCAAAATTCTTACTGTAGTTTACAAAATAATGAAGTTAGAGCCTTTAAAAGGAACAAATGTTGCTACCAAAAGCATTTCTGTACCACCAAGACAGCCGCTTCTACTGAGAGCGTTCACGTCTAAATGGCAATTAAAGGTTTAAGTCGCGCTGGCTTTGTTTACCTGCAAATTACTTACTTATGTAGTTTCCAAATTATTTATACAGTATATCAAATCCAAAATCTGCTACAGAAAAACTATAAAAAGAAATACATTTCTTACATTACAGTACAAAAATACATAATTCCATGTTATGCATAACCTAAAGCAAATGTACTCGCAGTCAACGAGTGCGTTTACATGAACGTAATCCGATAATTGCAGAAAATCAAAGTTCACAAGCACTTGAGTAATCAGATAATGGGAATAATCGGACTTCTACTTTGTAGCCAGCCAATACTCTCACAGAAAGGTATGATGTAAACTTTCATTTTTAATATTAAATAATGAAATTCTTCATTTTCTTCAGTATTTGCTGCGTTTCAGGTGCCAGCGTTTAGCAGGTAAATCCCCCACCTGGTTATGTAAATAAGCCCAAAGAAGCGAAACCTCTAAGAATAAGACGACCTGGCAACCAGGATTTTCCACTAGTCGCTCTGCGCACATGAAAATCGGGTAACAGCTAAACATGCTACGAGTAATCCGATTACTGGAGTCAAATGCAGCTCTCTCTCTCTCAGATTTCTTAATCTGATCGCAGTATGCCGTTTACATGACCACTTGAATAATCAGATAACTGCAGGAATCCGACTATGATCGGAAAATTAGGTGCATGTAAACACACATCAGTGTGCAGGACTGCATGCGACACGGCTGCTGAGGCACGTTCATGACGAGGACGTGTTAGATTTCTGTTTTGAGTGAAACCACCGTATAGCGCATTACTGATGAAGGAGTAGGGATACTAAAGAGGGAGCTGGGATTTCTTTCAGACACAGCTATGTCTACAGCATGGAAGCTCTTCAGAGCATTCCACCTGCAATACATGCCTAGCGAAAATAAGGTTGTGGAGGAACAACTTTTAAAACAGCGTCACTGCGCTGAAAATGTGGAATTTGACAAAACTAAAAAAAAAAGTTTTTTGCAAAGAGGTTCAAGGCAGGAACAATTTCTTTAGCAATGAAGAAGTTTCCATTAAAAGAGAGCTGAACAAAAATGTTTCTGTATGCTGTCACTTATGATTCTTAAATGGGCGGACAATCAGGATTGGCCAAGAAAATTGCAAGGGGACTAACAAAGCCCGCAGAGAAACGGATGGACTACATTTACATGTACAGCATTTAGCAGACGCCCTTATCCAGAGCAACTTGCAATTGACACGGTCTTACAATCCAAGCAATTGTGGGTTAAGGGCCTTGCTGAAGGACCCAACAGTGGCAGCTTGGCAGAGGTGGGATTTGAACCCTGGACCTTCTGGTCCATAGTTCATTACCTTACCCACTAGGCTACCACAGTCCTTACCTTACCCACTAGGCGACTACAGTCTGTAACTGTAGAACTACAAAGTGCTTCTACATGGTAAGTGGAACTAATAAATTGGTATGGCGGCTGATGAGCGTATAATAATATGACACATTAATTGTTTAAGGTCTTGAAATGTAAACGTTCTGCAAACAGAAATTGAATACACCGCATTTCTCTCAGACCTCTCAACTCTTTCAAATCAGCATAGCACTTCACCCATCGGTGGTTTTAGCGTTATGGCTAATCGGTGTATAATTACACGTTGCACGCCTGCATGCAACAGTTATCAAGCCTCCTCAACAGCCAAGTCCATTTCCACGAAACACGCCCCCTCATCCATGCCTCGCTCTCCCTCTCTCGCCCTCTCTCACCCCATCCGTATTCTCATCATCCCCGTTGTCCCCAGCTGAGTGAATGAAAGCACTTCCTGCAGCTCTGTCCCAATTGCGGTGGATCTCGGTGAGACAGTAGCACATCACTTGCCAAGAACAGAGAAGCCACACTGCATTTGAATGAGCCGAGAGAGATGCCATTTAACCGGCTCCGCTCCCCCTCCCCTACCTCTTTGCTTAGGGGGCCCCCTCTGTCCATTCCAGCCACGGCGCATTCAGGCTTTTCAGCGCGACGATAATGGAGCGAGAGCCGGAACAAGGCCGCGATCCAAGCGCCATAAGTCGGCCACGGCGGCTTTGTGGCGGTGTCATGCGCGTCCGTGGGAGCAGAGCACGCTGCCATGTTTTATTACCCACAATGAGAAACCAGTGAGAGTGAGAGGCTAATGTGTGAGAGAAAGGGAGAGGAAGTTCGAAAATAGAACGCAGGGGGCGTGAAGATGAGAGGGGAACTTTTCAACTAAACAAACAAGTCAGTGTCCACATTGCTCGCAACCACTGGCTCTGTGCGCGCACGTGCGCTAAGCCCCTGGAGCCACGCCACGTTTCCGCGGGGAAGTGGTTAAACATTTACGTGCACACGGATCAATGCTGTGAACTACAGCTGTGCATGTACAAACCTCCACTGTTCATCCCAGCCAGTGGTTTAATGGTTCAATAGTCTGCCACTGGATTTCCTTCCATGCATTTTACCTCACCTCTCGCCAAGCTTAAAATGTGACAAATGTTCTGCCAGTAATGAAATTCTACCCTGCTAAGCCTCCATGTTTCAGACCGTCATTAAGTGGCGCTTTAATTGTACTTTAAACTTGCAACACCGGATGATGTACAGCCCCTGTCGGTTATCAGAGACGTTATACGAAGAGGAGATTAAATGTGACAAATGTCTTGCCAGTAATTAAATTCTACCCTGTTAAAGCCACCAGTAGGTGGCACTTTAATCCTACTTTAAACTTGCAAAGAGACCTTACACAAGGAGGACACTGGTCGAAATATGAATGAGACTGTAGTACAGACGCCCCACCACATCATTGGAAAGAACCAATCGATATATTAGTAAATGTACTGGAGAAGTCTTGGCCCCTTTGTAGTGGCAGTATGCGTATGTGCAGTAGAAAAAATAACCTACAAAAATTGTATTTTTCTGTGTTATTTGACCCCAACAAGGCAAGTATGTTATATAATTGTCAGATTATACATACACACATACACATACACATATATACGCGCATTTTAAACATGAATTTCTCTTTCAGATTCAGATATCTAGGCCTCTCCTCATGCAAAGAGATAAGAGTCTGGCCTTGTAGGGCTGGAAATAACTGCCCGGTGGCAGTTATTTCAAGATGGCGGAGGAGTGAACGGACTTCTATTATTCATCGCAGACTGGACAGAAGCAATCGTCAATCACGGATTACTTCTCAAATATGCGTAAATAAATAGAAACTGTACATGTGCGTTGTAAATGTGTTTGTACGATATGTGCCGCTCAGTGAAACACTGTCAGCATCAGGTATGAATGTCACTTTGTCTATTTTTTTGGAACCTCGTTACGTCGACAAACTCGCCTCTCGCCAAAAATAGCCATGGAACAGACGTAGGCGAGAGAACGAGTTTAGACTGTATATGTACTAAAAGTAATCCAATCCAAAACTACGCAAAGGCGGCAAGGTGGTGGGTCGATCCTGACCTCGGACTCCATCTGTTTGGAGTTTGCATGTCCTCCCTGTGTTCACATGGGTTCAATCCAAGTACAGATACGCACCGTTCACTTTAACAGCCAAGGCATCAAAACTTATAAATTATAACAGAAAATATAAACCTGTCTTTTAACTCCAGATATATTAGTTGGCAAAGACACTGTAGAGTGCTGCCCGACATATGATCTTTCAGTGTACAGTACTGTACTCAACTCCAATTACCCTAATTTACTTACTAAAATATATTCATTGTTTGTTTATTGAACTGGTATACGCTGCATGTATTTATGCACATTGCCCTTAGCGTTCTTCTGACCTCCTCCTATCCCCCTCAGCAGTGGGTTCTCATCCAACAGAACATACTTCACAAGGATTTTGTCGCCCTGAAAAACAGCTGGTCATCTCAACAGTCAATCCCAAGCAGAGGTGGGAGTTAAAAAGCAGAAGTCCATCAAAAGCAAAAGTTTACCACCTTCTTGGTGGTGTTTGTGTGGATGACTTCGCGCGAGCTGTAAATGGTGTTCCTAGGTCTATGTGCCTGTCCTAGTGCAAGTAGTACTCCTTTATTTGTCCATCCACTACTTGTACATTCTCTCTCACCTACAACTATATAAACTGGTTCACATTCACTCATCAAGTCTGTTTCATCTGGCTGATCTTCCATGTTGTTCGTAATACTGTCTTTCAATGCATTTTTGGTTTCCTTTAAACAAAAGTATCAGGTCCATCATACCATCCTCTTAAGTGTTATGGCCGAAAAAAGTTTAGCATGTGTATAACAGTGTTGTTTTCAGCGGTAAGCAAGAAAGCAGCTTTGCTTTGAAGATCTCCTGGTCAACATCCAATACGTCAAATATGGACACTATGCCATTGCTAAAACAACAAATCTAAATGGTGACCTAAATCTTTTGCACAGCCCTCTATATCATGCAATTTACTGGTACCCTGTGTAGGGTTGGCTCTCGCCTTGCACCCTAGGATCCTGATTTTAAACAGGTATGGAGGGCGAGTGAGTGAACTCTGTAACTGCTGCTACCAGGCTTGTCTTCAAGTCACCAATAGGAAGACGGGTACAAATACAACAGTTGCCATGGCGAAGCGCAACCAACACGTGGAACATCTTTTGGATGTCTCATCACTTCATGACAGGGCAGAAAGTGTCACGGCATGGAAAGAAATAGGAGACGGATTAGAGCTTCCAGGGTTGCAGCGAGATAAGTAGCAAGCAAACGCATCGAGCTTCTTTACTTCTATGGCAGCGTGAAACCATTAATGCTTCCTAGTCCTCGCCTGACGTAGCCTATAGAAGCTGTTTTTGTCTTATTTTTAATACTGCATTCAAATTTCCTGTATCTTCTGGCGGTATTCTAATAAACAGACTGAGAAATAATTATACACCGGTACCTCGGTTCTCGACCACCTCAGAAGCCGTGCAACTCGTTTCAGCTGAGACTCGATTCACGATTCAGTGATTCAGATTCACAACAGCCCCTGCTCAGGGGAGCTCTCTGCTGTGTTTATCATGTTATTTTATCTACAGTACAGTATTCTTACTACACACAAGTCTCCATGGGTCCTGAAGAGGTTAGTTATAAGAGTCAAGCGAAAGGACACAGGCTGCAGTGCCCCTAGTTCACCAATAGAGTAAGTGTTTTGCTTTTACTTTTCACTTTCAATCCATTGCTCACTAAATTACATGAGATTTTGCAACACTATTATTAAAGAAGCTTTGTGTTAATGATTTTGGCCAACTGTAGGTTAATGTAAGTGTTACTGTAATGGTATGATAAAGTATAGACTATATTAAACTCCGTGGTTCATGATGCATTAAACTTATGATGGATTTGTCAGAACATATCCCCATCATAAATCAGGGAGCACCTGTACAAAACTCCATTAATGCATCAAACAGTGTGGATTCCCTGGGGGTCTGGAACAGATCAACTCAATTTATATTATTATTGAATCTACATTGCTGATTAGAGCCCAACTCTGTGACCCTGGACTGGATTAATTGGGTATGAAAAGGAGGAACTGCTGGGAGGTAGAGTGATGCAACGGTCGGCGCTGTCGCCTCACAGCTAGGGCTGTGTCACCTACGATATCGTAACTGTTGTCTTAAGGATGTGCGAGCTGACATTATCCAGCATGTCAGTCACTTTGCAAAATCCAAATCAAAAAGTCTGCACGTGCACTGCATGACGTAGCCTGGTAGATGTTCTAGATTTCAGCCTAAGACCTAAAACTCAGATATTTAGATCCTAAAAGTAGATACAATCCATCGTTACATATCTATCAAACGTGAGGCTTTACTTTCGGTATCTGGTGTGGCCCCATTGAGAAGCATTAACTGCTAATAAACTTCTCTGGCAACTCTTGGATCAGCCCTGCACATTGATTTGGAGGAATTTTAACCCATCACTCTGTACAGAACAGCTTCAACTCTGGGATGCTGGTGGGTTTGGTCCTTCCACAACATTGCTATTGGACTAAGGTCAGGACTTGACTTGGCCAGTCCAAAACATAACAAACATAACAGGTTTCCACTCATATCTGACTGTCATCCAATTCTGGAGGAACAGCCAATCCTTTTCTTCAATAAATACACGATCAAGTATCATTTCAACTCATCTGTTTCATTGATGGCAGGAAAACCCATGGCAGGAAAACACCAATTAACCTAAAGCAGGTCTTTGGACTGTGGGAGGAAACCAGAGTACTTGGAGTAAACCCACACGGACACAGGGACACGGGGTGCACCCGGAAAGGACCTAGACCACTCCAGCTCGGTTCTTCGAACCCAAGTCCTTCTTCCTATGAGGCGACGGTGCTACCCAACAACCACACTAGGTTATCTTTATCTACTTTTAGGACTTAGACTACATGACTTAATGGTGGTTTGGCCTCGAGAAAGCGGATGGTGCTGAAAAGATGTCAGTTTGCTCGGCAATTAACTCGTTTCACCATTTGAGAACCAACCACCGCACAGAATATGAAAAATATGAAAAGCCAGGAGTCCACGACAGGCCCAGACCAGCCAAGGTAGCAGCACAAACACGCGCTCGGAATTATTCTGCAAAAACTGTGCCTTACGACAAGAAATGCAACAGATGAAGGAAGTAAAGCATCACCTAGGTTTCCTAAAATGTTTTGTCATCATCACACACCATTACTGCACACCCTAGGGGAGAGTTTAGCCAAAGACTGAGCACCATGTGAAGAGGGATTACACCCTGGGAAGGGTTCTGGTCCTTTATCAGTTTTATTTCTTCAAATTTATTATTGTCGAAAGACTGATAGCAGATGTACCTCCAGATATCCCACTCATTTACCAATCAAAGCAAGCCTAAATATGTAAACAACCGAGTTGCATTGCGTGATACAACAGGGAGTTTTATCGACCCTTCGGTGAAATATTGTGATAAAAATTACCTGGAAAGGGGTACTGCTTATTGACTTACCTGCAGCATTAACCCATATAGGTGTGTGTGTGAGTGGTAAATTAAACCCCAATGCCCCTCACCCAGCTAAAGAAATCCCACTGCTTCACCGAGTCAAACTGTAAACATAGAACTGAATCAATCATAACAGGATTAAAAAGTGATGTTTACCTGCATAAAAGCGCAGCAAGGATCCTAATTCGGTGTTCATGCCCTCCTCCTGCACGCGCCAGGGATCTTTAAAGCCAAGTTTAAAGAGAAAGTCGTTTTGAATCTGCAGGGGTCGTTCATCGGGGGCGAGCCGGCGCGCGGCCTCACCATGCAGCTGCACGTACAGGGCAGGTGTGGAGTCGCTCTCAGACCCCGTGCCCGACACTGGAGATCCGGGTTCAGGCCCGGCCTTAGGCGAGGAATCCGGGCCTGGGCTCAGACTGGTCAGCTCGTTCCTCCGCTCGGTGTCACCTGTGATGTGGTCGGTGTACTGGTCCAGGTCCTGCGGGATGGGCTCGGTGGGGTCACGCAGTGGTCCCTCGAGCTCAAGCTCATCCGACGAGCTTCCATACGTGTCGAGGCCCTCATTAGCACTGTCAAAGGTCGGGCTGAGCGCGGACGCGTCCGTTCCCAGGATCATGTCGTCGCTCAGGGAGTCCCGGTGTTCCCCGAGCTTGGAGCTCAGCTCGTCAAACGTGCCGCCGCTTTCGACATCCGAGCACGAGTTCTGCCCCCGGCTTCCTGCCCCCTCGTTGTCGTTCAGGCTCACGTTCAGATTCAAGTCGTCCAAAACCTCGAAGTCCTGTCGGTGTCGCTCGTGATTCGTGTCCAGGAGTAAAAGTCGCAACCTGTCGGAGCCACTGCGCTCCAGATCCGCTCCGCTACAGTTCCCGTTAACGTCAGTCACGGTGGTGGTATGCAGTTTACCCCCCATTCGCACTACAGAGGTTGATCTGCCCCCGGTCTGGCTCAGGCGTAGCGCGATGTCCGCCGCCGTGCTCTCGATGGTGCACAGCACGGGCCTGGGCGCGCAAGACGGCTGAAGCTGGTCGTGCACGTGAACGGAGCCGCGGTGCAAGTCCGCGCGGATCCACTGGCGGTCGCAGGGCTGCAGCTGCACCGTCGGCCGCCGCTTCAGCGTGGACGCTGAAGGCGGGATCGACACTGGATTCGCTTTTCCGCTCGGGGCGGCAGCGGCGGACACGTTCCTCTTCAGCCGCCGCCTCTTTAGCAGTAGCGAGTTCGAGTTACCCGTTAATCCTCGCCCAGGTTTGGATGCCTTCAGCGCGGGTTTGCCGGACTGAACGCACCGGTTCCCGTTAAGCACGTCAATACGCGGCACCGTCGCCTGCGTGCCGACCGCGGGCTTCGTCTCCCCGCCACCGTCGTCATCCTCATCTTCCTCACCGACTCCAGGCTTCCTCAACTTGTTATCCAAACCGGATTTCCACGAGCTTCCCTCCGCCAGCCTCGCGCTTTCCATCTTCCGTTTAGAAACGGTAATCCAGAGCGGCGGGCGGGCGCGCGCGGACCAGCACAGCCTACTTACCGAGTGATTTCAGAGTCCGCCGTGTGAACGGCGCGAGCAGTACGCTGGACATCGAGACAACCGCGCGGTTCTGCCTACCTACGCGTCCTCACGGCCAGCAAGAAGCTCGAGCAGCGGTTACCGGAGGGCGGAGGAGCGAGGTGCGTCTCATTTAGACTGAAATTACAGCAGCTACGCAGCGAGGTGCAACATGAAAGCCGTCCGACCTCTTACGCAAATATTCAGCTACATATTCATGAGGCAACGCCGACCAAATGGCGCCCGGCAACCACACGGGATATGTATTTCCTCCGCCAGCACGTTCAACAGATTGTTGGCCGGCTCGAACACCATTTCCCATGAAGCACCGCGAGCAGCCAATAGCGGACCTTGTTATGGAATGTCACAGCCGTACACAAGCCTCCATTTCATCGAAGGCGGAATGTATAAAAGTCACCATGCAGTCTTATAGTATTTGTTTCTATTTGGTTTTAAAGGTTTATTTAAGTGAATTACTTCGTTTATCGTTATTTGCAAGATAATCAACAGTTATATGGCACAAATAGTACGAATAATAACAATACTACTACATTGACTTACACATAATACAAGATACAAGGCACAACCCAAGCAACTGAGGGTTAAGAGCGAAGGATATCATTTTGTCCCTGCTTACTCTGGTCACGGTCATTGAGTCACCAGGGCTTGAACCCTCAACCACAAACCGCTGTGCCACCACTGACAACTACTACACTGCTACTGCTGTCACTATTTTCATATATCTATTCTCATATTTTTCTGGTTAGAGTTGCGGTCAGGGTTCAGTCACGGTCTACTTTTTCTGGTCCGGGTTCTGATGCCTATACAAGGAGAACACAGATGTAACAAAATGTATGCAAAAGCATGTCTTACATGGGACACTTGTCCGTCATGGTGCCTACAGGGGTCGCTGTTGCAGCACCGAGGGATGTCTCTCCTTCCTCAAATAACCATTTGTGCCTGCATGTGGCACCTGACCCCGTCAGAAGGTACCGCCAGGATTCAAACTTGGGACCCTGAGGTGGTGGGCTAGCGCATTAGTCTGCTGCACCTTCTCAATTTTATTATATTAATTTGCAACACCAGTACAGGACAAATTAAGCTAATTAAATACAGGAAAGTTTTCAAGTAAAATGTTGAAGATCTTTAACAGTAATAATATTTAATATGGGGTGGCACGGTGGCGAACACTGTTTCCTCACAGCAAGAAGCCCTATGATGGATTGGCACCCAGTCTAGGGTTGTTCTGCCTTGCGCCCTATGCTGCCGGTCAGGCACCAGCTGTTCCGCAACCCTGTCCAGGATCAAGCGGATAAGCAAGTGATGTCTATTTAATGTTTGATATTAACATGTAATATGCATGCTACATTATTACATTAATGTTATTTGAAAATAAGATCTAAATTGAATGATTGTATGAGTACATATTAATAATATTGTAATTCAATACTATTACACTTTAATGCTTTGCTGTTTATAAAGCTGTAAACGATAATGTAAGATATAATGACATTTCTATAGGTTAAACATCTTTTTGTTTTTTATAAACAATGACACATTTAGTTAATAAATTTAGAAGTCAATAATCAATGTTTAATTTCTGATAAAGGTAATGTGATTGAAACTTATCTGGAAAACCTAATCACCTTAATTTTGTGTGACAAATGTTAAGATAGCGTTTGTATAGTAATAAACCAAATTCGTTTATAGTGAATACTCAGTTATTTATTTTTTATGTTAATGTTAAAAATATATAAATATTTATTAAATTAATACTTGTACATGTACATTATCAAGCAATAAGACTAACGAAATTTACACTGTACTGTATTAAGGTCTGTATATTGTTTTGCCTTGTGTTGTGTCGCCCTCTAGTGAAATATCGTGAAAGCGTCAGCACTTTGGGGGAAGTATTACATTTATTTTTAATATAATATTTTGTACTTCATGTATCCTACTCTGTGTTACACAACGATAGTTTTAAACAGTTGACTTGAACTTAACTGCTTTTCTGACCATCTTGACGCTAAGGGGTAACGACCGTGCCCGGTATTCAACGCGCCATCTTGAATACTATCCACCCGAACCGTTACGTTTCCCACCCGTATTCCGACAATAATAGCATTCCCTTTCGCATAGTACGAAAATATTACGCATGCCTGTATATATTACTCTTAAGATTATTTACGTCTTCTAGGAAAAGTTTGGGCATGATTCTGTATCTATGAGAAAATCATTTAATTCACATGCGTGTGCTTTAGAACAGAACCACCACATATCAGGTTCTATTTGGGTGGTGGATCTTTCTCAACACTGCAGTGACAGTGATGTGGTGGTGGTGTGTTGGTGTGTGTTGAGCTGGTACGATTGGATCAGACTAAGCAGTGCTGCTGGAGTTTTAAAACACTGTTCACTCACTGTCTACTATATTACACACATTATTGCTAGACCTTGTAGATGTAAAGTCAGAGACAGTAGCTCATCTCCTGCTGCACGGTTTGTGTTAGTCATCCTTTTATCCATCGTCAGTGCTCACAGGGCGTTGCCTACAGGATGCTGGCGGCTGGACATTTTTTACTTCTGGGCTATTTTCAGTCCAGAAGCAACACTGAGACAGTTTACAACTCCAGCAGCACTGCTGTGTGTGACACACTCATACCAACACAACACACACTAATACACCACCATGACATCAGTGTTACTGCAGTGCTGAGAATGATCCACCACCCAAATAGTATCTGATCTGTGGTGGTCCTGACTATTAGAGAAAATAGAAATATGATTAGTACTCTGACTGGTCCGAGACTACACAGCCCATACTCAGCAGGGTGTAATGATGACTTCCTCAGACCACTATCAGTAGGTACTCACCATCCAACAAGCCTTGGTGTTTCAAATGCAGCCCTATGGACATTACGATTTAGTTGCTCTGGTCTTTACAACTGCTCATTTCTCCAAAATCCAACCTGTCAACTACAATAACCAACTGTTAATTTACTGTCTGATATATCCCAGGGCTTAACACACACTGGTGGAATGAAATTACTAACATTATCCAATCTGAGAGTGGTCATAATGTTTTGTTTCACCATTGTATACAGTAATGCTCCATAACATTAAAACCATCTGCCTAATATTCTGTAGATCCCGCTTCATGCCACCAGGGCTCTGACACATCACGGCAAGGATTCCCCAAGAAGTCTGAAGGTGTCCTGTGATATCTGGCACAACCTTTAAGTATTAGAAGTTGTTAGCTCCATGGACCAGGCCCCTTCATGGGTGTACTTGGTCTCCACCAATGTTTAGGTATTTGGTACATATCAAAGTAACATCTACAGAATGACAGGACCCAAAGTTTGATAGCAGAGCACTGCCTGAGCATTATGCTTTCAATGTTATTCACTTCATCACTGGTTTTAAAGTTGTGTATGAGTTGAAGTATGTTTTGGGTCATGGTTTTGTTAACATCCAACATCTTTTCAGCTTCAGTTTCTTTACTGACCGTGACAGATTGGATTCCTTGATTTGTTGCAGTTTAGTAGGATCCATCTTCCCTCTATCCTCACAACATTTCCACACACCTCCAAAGCATAATGGAACCGCCACCATGCTTGACAGCTGGCAAAATGTGCTATGCTTGAAAAGGTGTTTTCATCCTTAAATTTACCTTTTAGTGATTACCATTGATTGTTTGTAGATCTGGCCTATCTTTATGGAAAACAGTGGTCCTTGGCAGTGATGTGAGAGTTTTGCTTTGCATACCTGACCATTATACTAAACCACTTCTGTAGAACAATATATGATGTTGCATTAGTTTACATGTTCTTCCATACATCTTTTTTCATGTTTTTACCCTACTTTACTTGTCAGTGTGGCTCCTGACATGGGGAGGCAGCTGGGGGGTTCGTGTCAATTGTGTCTGTTTGTGACATCAACCCATCTGACATGGATTAAGGTCAAACAAGTTCTCAGACCTGTTGTAAAATTAAGATGCAAGAACACTGGACTCGACATCACATGCAGATTTGTCTTGTTCCATGAACCAGCTTTCTACTCCATGAACTGCAAAAATACACTAATAAATAAATCCAAGAACAGGACTCGTTTGGTGATTTTTTTTTTTATTTTAATGGAGATAAAGCAGTGTTTAGCACACTGAAAGCTGGATCCTCTCCCAAGATTCACACACATTTTCTATACATGTATTGCTGAATTCACTTCCCCAGGGGTTAAAAGGTCCAAACAAGTTTTTTTTTTTTTTTTTTTTTTAAGTTTCATGAAGTTTTATTCGCCTCCTATACAGTGCAAAGTTCTCTGAAGCAATTCCTAAAGGATGCTTGGTTTTTGGCCAAGATTGGACTCTTGTGCAAAGAGAGCCATGGCTTTGTTCCAGTTCTGCTCTTAAACACTGCTTTGTCGACTTCCCCTCAATTCCACTTGGAGGAATTGTTATTTTAAGGGCCTGGCCTGGCCTTTGGAGGCATCGGAGCAAATCCATGTCAGGAACAACTGATTGTCAAATCAGATACAGAGTTAGAGGTACGATGGTGCTTGAAAAGTTTGTGACCTCTTTAGAATTGTCTATATTTCTGCATAAATATAACCAAAAACATCATCAGATTTTCACACAAGCCCTAAAAGTAGATCAAGAGAACCCAGTTAAACAAAGGAGACAAAAAAATTATACTTGGCCATTTATTTATTGAGGAAAATGATCCAATATTACATATTAGTGAGTGGCAAAAGTATGTGAACCTCTAGGATTACCAGTTAATTTGAAAGTGAAATTTGAGTCAGGTGTTTTCAATCAGTGGGATGACAATCAGGTGTGAGTGGGCACCCTGTTTTATTTAAAGAACAGGAAGCTATCAAAGTCTGCTCTTCACAACATGTTTGTGGAAGTGTATCATGGCACGAACAAAGGACATTCCTGAGGACCTCAGAAAAAGAGGTGTTGATGCTCATCAGGCTGGAAAAGGTTACAAAACCATCTCTAAAGAGCTTGGACTCCACCAATCCACAGTCAGACAGATTATGTACAAATGGAAGAAATTCAACTCCATAGTTACCCTCCCCAGGAGTGGTCGACCAACAAAGATCACTCCAAGAGCACGGCGTGTAATAGTTGGCGAGGTCACAAAGGACCCCAGGTAACTTCCAAGCAACTGAAGGCCTCTCTCACACTGGCTAATGTTAATGATCATGAGTTCACCATCAGAAGAACACTGAACAACAATGGTGTGCATGCCAGGGTTGCAAAAAGAAAGCCACTGCTCTCCAAAAAGAAAACATTGCTGCTCGTCTGCAGTTTGCTAAAGATCATGTGGACAAGCCAGAAGGATATTGGGAAGAATGTTTTTTGTGGACGGATGAGACCAAAATAGAACTTTTTGGTTTAAAAGTAAAGCTTGGTTATGTTTGGAAAAAAAGGAAAACACTGCATTCCAGCATAAGAACCTTTATCCCATCTGTGTGAAACATGGTGGGTGGTAGTATCATGGTTTGGGCCTGTATTGCTGCTTCTGGGCCAGGACGGCTTGCCATCATTGATGGAACAATGAATTCTGAATGACAGGACATCTGTCCATGAACTGAATCTCAGAGAAAAGTGGTTCATGCAGCAAGACAACGACCCTAAGCACACAAGTCGTTCTACCAAAGAATGGTTAAAGAAGAATAAAGTTAATGTTTTTGAAATGACCAAGTCCCAAAGTATGACCTTAATGTCCAAAGGAAATGTTGGTGGAAGGACCCTGAAGGGAGCAGCTAATGTGAGGAAAACCCACCAACATCCCAGAGCTGAAGCTGGTCTGTACGGAGGAATGGGCTAAAATTCCTCCAAGCCGGTGTGTGCAGGACTGATCAAACAGTTACAGGAAACGTTTAGCTGGCAGTTTTATTGCTGCACAGGGGGGCACAGCAGATACTGAAAGCAAAGGTTCACATACTTTTGCCACTCATTAATATGTTATATTGGATCATTTTCCTCAATAAATAAATGACCAAGTATAATATTTTTGTCTCATTTGTGTAACTGGGTTCTCTTTATCTACTTTTAGGACTTGTGTGAAAATCTGATGATGTTTTAGGTCATATTTATGTAGAAATATAGAAACTTCAAAAGAGTTCTCAAACTTTCAAGCACCACTTTATGTATAGCCAAAGGCTTGTGGACACCCAAGAATTGCACCCATATTCATCACTATTAGTATGGGTTTTGCCCATCAACGCTCTCTGCCAGCTGCCTTCACTCTTCTGTGAAGGCTTACTACTAGATTTTGGAATGTCACTGTGAGGTCAGGCACTGATGGACAGTAAGACCATACTTTCAGTTACCATTCCATTTTTCAAAAGGTCTAACGGACTTAGATTTAGGGCTCTATGCAATCATTCATTATGGACAGTCTTTTAGGATGACAGGGCAGAAAGTTGATGAACTTTAATTATTGGACTTGGAAACATTAAAGTATCATAGTGAATGACTGGGGTGATCATTCATAACATGAGTCTGATAACAGTGGCTGATATAACTGGTCACTTATTAGCAGGGGTGTCTGCAAACTTTTTGCCAAATAGTGTAATTTATAATACAACTTTTTACACGTTTAAACTGCGTTTTACACTCACTGCTCACTATTAGTTAAAGCTCCTTGTTTCTCCATTTGATCCGTTTCACTTACCATATAGAAGCACTTTGTGGTTCTACAATTACAGACCGTAGTCCATCTGTTTCTCTACATACTTTGTTAGTCCCCTTTTGCCTTGTCTGTGCCTGCACTACAGTCGTTTTGTTTGTACCACAGCCTACCTGCAAAAAACATTTAATAAAATAGTCTTTTTTAGTGTTCAATCCTCACTTCTTTGCCTTCCGTCCTACGGTAGAAGCTCAAAGTCGACAGGAGTGTGTTAAAAACAGGACTGATACACAGAGCCATTTATCCAGTTTTCCATTGTTTCGCCATGAACATGTGAACACAAACTTTTGCAACCTTTTATCCTTATCCAATTTTAACATAAAAAAAAATCCAAGCATATTTCTTTGACAGTAACGATCACAGTTAGAAAATTTAGACTACTGGCAGCATTCATAAATCAGGCTCCTCATCACTGAGAGCTCCTGCAGAGACGTGACAATTGTACATGAAGGAAAATCAGTAGGATGCTCAGTTAATCATAAAGTGATGTGTGCTAATGAGAGCAGGACATGTCATGGCTTGTTTACAGTAAATAATATCCTATAGCCTAAAGGATTTAAGACAAGTGATGGATTACTTAAAATTAGTGTGCATTTATAATGGCCAAAACCCTGTCATGCATATGTATAGTGCCTTGCATATGTATTCACCCTTTTACCAACATTTCGTATTGCTACAACCTGGAATTGAAATAAAAAATGAAAAGGAACCATGTCAAAAATCTAGCTAAACAGTTCATGATGTTGAAATGTGAGGAAACTCAGAGTTTAGTGTGCAAAAAAGTTTTACTTTTAAGCAAAAGTATTCACCCCCATAGCTGTTTATGCAAGTCCCTGAATGTACTGAATATGGTCCACCTGTGTGCAATCAAAGTGTCATATGATCTCAATATAACACCTTGTTCTGGAAGGTACCAAAGTTTAAGAGAATGCCTACACAAACATCATGAGGACTTGGATAAAATGATAAAGCTACACAGGTGTATCTAAAAAAGCAAAAACCAGATCCAATCCAGTTGAGAAAGTTTGTCAAGATATGAAAAGTGATGTTCACTAATGGTCTCCAACCAATCTGACAGAGGTCAAGGAGTTTGGCCGATACCAAAGAAAGTCAGGATCTACATGCAGAAAGCTGATCAAAACATGTCCCATCAATGGTGCAACCAAGTACTGATCCAGGGGGTGAATACTTATGCAATGAAAAGATGTCTGTTCAAAACGGATGCATTTGCATCATAAAAAAACAAACAAACAAAAAAATTATATATGTATATACAGTCCAACTCGCCCCAACACCATCCCCATCCCCACCCAGCTCCACCCCATCCTTAGAAAGAACCAATCGGCATATTAGTAAACGTATCGGAGAGGGGGGGTGGCAAGTCTTGGCCCCTTTGTAGTGGCGGAATGCGCATGCGCAGTAGCCAGAATAACTGTAATAAATCATATTTTTCTGTGTTATTTGAACCAAACATCGCAAGTGCATTATATCATTTTTGTCACATTATACCAACAATTCTAGATATGCATTTCAAATGTTCATTTCTCTTTCAGTTTCGGATTTATAGGTCTCTCCCCATTTAAAGAGATAGGAGTCTGGTCTTGTATGGCTGCAAATAACTACCGGTGGCATTACCAAGACGGTCAGTCTCAAATTTGCTGTAAATGAATAGAAAGTGTACATGTACGAACATGTTTATGTACATTGTAAATGTGATTGTACGATCACGCAAGCTGCTCAGTAAAACACATTCATGTCAGCATTTAATATTACCATATAAAAACATATGGCAAGCAACCCAGTTAAGTGCATTGTAATTCCATGCTGTAACACCACAAATTCAAGGGGGTGAATATTTATGCAAGGGACTGTAGGTAGTAGGGGTGTAACAATGCAAAAATGGGACAATGTGCATCGTCGAGTTGGCTTACGCGTTCCGCTCTAATGCAGTTGCATTTTTCGAACACACATCATGCTCACAGAAGCATATCCTGTTCTCAGTAAGGCTCCTAATTTCTTGCAAGATTCTTTTTGTTTAAATTATTAATACTAAAAAAAAGTACAGACAATTGTGAATTGTTATTCTTCAGAAATAAAAAGGGAATATTTCACACAGTTATTTAAGAAATGGTGAAGCTACAATAGAACATTTTGTTTACAATTTAAATCTGTTTCTAGTAATTACTTCTAATCACAAGGAACTAAGGTTTTTTTGTGTTTAAAACCTTAAGAACATGTGCATTGTTTTACATTGTTTAAACTTCTGAAATAAAAAAAAGGAACATCTTTTCTCAAATGTAAAACCGATAATCTTGAGAAAACAGAACTGTGAGCAGAATGTAGTAAAACAGCGGGGTAGGTTTGACCAGATGGGTCTGAACAAATGTGGTATTCATGTGAGCATACTTGTTCATGCATCCTGTGTGCGCACTGTCACAGATTACAATCCTGAAAAATAGCGATTCCTTCATTAAACATCCCACCGCTCAGTGTGAGAACAATAAAAACACAATATTTAGCCTTCAAAGTGATTTAGTTCGTACTACAGGTTACAGTGATGCAAAAAATGGATTACTGTAGCCACAGAGGCAATAAAGAGTAAAAAAAAAAAAACAATATGGTTTTCATTACATTTGCCTACAGGCAGTAAAATATTGCTCAGTCTGACCAGCTTTAGAAAGAAAACCAAAATTGGATTCATATGCAACGACATGTCATATCCACCTCTGTTACTCTACAATTTCAGAAGCAGATGTGCACTACTCGAATGGAGAGGTGTCCAACATAAATCACGTAGAAAACAAAAAGCAACAATAAATAATAACGATCTTAAAAAATCCCTGGGAAAAAATTTGGTGACGAGCAAGATTTCCTTTAGCCAGCAAGGCTGACGTCATTAAAATAAAATAACTTAAAAAATAGAAAGAAAAGAAAAACTGTATAATCTTATCGCAACATAAAAGTAATACTTATTAAAAAACACACACACACATACAAACAAAGAGACGTACAAACAGGAAAAGCAACAGTTTCCACATCTGCATCCTTCAACCCAACAAGCAAGCCCTTCCTTAATTAAATAAAGTTTCCGTTCCTTATTTGAATAATGCATTTGTACAATTAAAATAGCCTACTCAATAATCCAGTATAAACATTATGTACATTTGGCGGGAGCTCGAACCGTCGTCCGCACTCCCCCGTTCACAGTTTGCTGCAAAGGTCCATAGAGTCTGTAGTGTCGGGGCTGGTCTATTACGGTAATGACTAGGTGAGGACACAAGAGGGCGCTAGAATTGTGAATGACAACGGCACCGTCAGTCGGAGAACGGTGTGCAGACCACACACCACCTCGTGGCCGCCTGAGAGAAAATTTAAAGGTGCACCCTTAAAGCAGTGCAGATTGACACAGGTAAACCAGGGGAGAGAATTAGAAGTGTCAATAGACGACTGACCGTTTCTTCCGAGTCACCACAAAATCCCCCACAGGTGGCGTTTTAGTACTGCAGTAGTTCAGGCTGGTGAGGTTCAGGGAACGTCTTGAAAAGGAAGGGTTTTTCTTTGTTTTTAAAAAAGGCCTTTGACTGTCCCCGCTAAGGATCGAGGACTTGGTTTAGTGTAGATTCGTGCACCATCAACTGGCCAGCACTTGTGGTTAGGAGTGACGGAGGTGCTGTTCGAACACCCTGGTCAGTGATGATCTATGGCCTGTGAAATCTGGAAGAAAAAAAAAAACAACAAGTGGTCTGATTTTCGGACCAAGTCACAATAATAAACAGATTCTACTATTTGTGCATTTTTTAAAACGCAGCGATCATGATCAATTCTGGCAAGACTATTACTGTGCAAAAGTCTTAGGCCACCATTAGACTTGTTTTAGCCATGGTATGAATAAGATTTCAAATTTCAAACTTGGACTTGTCATTCCATAGCACTCTTCATTCCAATCTTTAAGAGCTCTGGCACATCTCTGCCTTTTCACTGTTCCCCTTCTGAAAAAGTGGTTTCTCGGCTGTTATCCAAACAAAAAGACCATTCCTGACCAAGCTTCTTCGGATTGTAAAAACTTTGCATCTCAATGAAGCTCCCAGGTGCTGCTATTGCTCAAGTATACTTCCTACTGTAGCCTTCAGTTTAATACTGCATACAAATTTCCCATATATTCAGGAATGTTCTGTAATAAGACTGAGAAATACTTATACGAGATCATTATACCATTGCTAAAACAAACCTATATCTAATGGTGGCCTGTGTAAGCCAGGGCTAATGACCTATAAGGTGCCTGAAGCTGGAACAAGGCCAGAAAGGCATTTCTAGAGGCCTGGACATTAGTGTAAACAAATTTAGGGTGTATTCAATATTATTCTTAATCTCCCTAACAGTGTGTGGCCTATAGAAGGCATACCAACAGTAAACGTTGGTCAGAAATCACCAGTGCATTTAGTATGTGCTGCATAACATCCGGTCACGATTCAGAACATGGATTCAGTTTCACAAGAGCCCTTACTCAGTGACATATCTCTGTTTATCTACAGAACTGTATTCTTAGTGGAAATGGGTCCTAAAAAAGTTAGTTTATAAGAGCCAACCGAAAGCAAAACAGGAACTTGATGCTCCAGAACACAGGCTGCAGTTAGCTTAGCAGCTAGTGCCTTGAGTTCATCAATAGAGTGTTTTGCTTTCACTTTTCACTTTCAATCCATTAATCACTACATTACATGAGATTTTTCAACATTTTATTAACAAATAAGCTTCGTGTTAATGAGTTTGGCCAACTATAGGTTAATGCAAGTATTTTAAACATTACCTTCCTTATCATTATTTATCATAGGCTCTACTCTGATACAGTATATAGACCGCTCTACCAAACATTTGTTAAACTCCACAGTTCACGTTACTTTTAACTTATGATGGATTTGTCGGAACATATCTCCATTCTAAATCAGAGAGCACCTGTACAATACAGCTCCATTAATGCATACAATGCCTCATACAGTGTGGATTTTTTGGGGATCTGGAACGGATTAACTCAATTCACACGATTCCTTATGGGAAAAATTCGCTCTGTACTTGTCATTTTCAGCTCAAGCCTTCTGGACTGAATTAACAACGAGAACCGAGATACCACTGTTTCACCATGCCAGATACATTAGCCCTTGTAGTACAGCAGTTGTAATGACACAACAGCACAGCAAAAACACAACAAAATACAAAAACAGGAAATGTTACTGGTGTTTCACCAGAATGTGAGGTGTTTCCATACTTTTTTTCCAGTCTGGACTATGAGCGTGTTCAATTAAAAAATAAAAAGTGTGTATATTTAGTTTAGAAGAACTATCCATTATTAAGAAATAGATGAAGAGTTAATTAACTGGTGCTGAAATCCAGATTTCTTGCAGGTCTAGAACTCTTTCTTCATGCTAACCCTCTAACAGATTCAGCTGTGTGTGTTTCCCAATACCTGGTTAAATGGCGACTGGACTCATGCACTTCCATCTCGGTGCTCTTGTAATCGTTGAGCTCCTTCCGTATTGCAGCCTGAAGGAAAAATAAAAATACAGCAATGAGAAATAGGACAAAGGCACTGCTCTAAAAAGCCTTTGTATTATTAACAGTCAAGCAAACCATTTAAATAGTGCAACCTGAATCCATCTGCAACAAAAACATACACACACACGCCTTACAATGTGCGCATTAGTATGGACTTATAACCATGATTGACTGACAATGTTACCTGTACATGTGACCTGTATATATGTGTACACACACACACAAGATATGCACATTATATATATATATATACATATATATATATATATATTATATATATATCTATATTATATAGCCGATATATATATATATATATATATGTTGGTGTGGTTTGTGTGTGTGTGTGGTGTGTGTGAGAGTGTGTGTGTGTTGTATATAGTACATACACATACATTACATACACACACGCGCATATATATATATATATATATATATAGTATATATATATATAATATATAGTTACACACACACACACATCTATATATCACAATATATATATACACACACACACACATACATACATATATATCGTATAACACACATACATATCTATATATATATATATATATATATATATATATATATATATATATATATATATATATATATAGTGTGTGTGTGTGTGTGTATATATATATATATATATATATATATATATATATATATGGGAGAAGAAACTTTCTGATCTAATAGCATGTGGCATAGTGTACACAAGGTACACAAGTTTAATCAAGGTAGGTAAGCGTACTTTTACTTATATAAAATGTTCAAACGTATTCAAATATCGGATCTGAAAACATCGAGCTGACTTTATCTACACGATCTTAAAGCTATGCACCAATAACAGCACTCTTGCACAGTCAAAGCAAGGAAACTGGTCAGATTTTCATCGATCCCTCTCGTTCTCAGGACCGAATTTAAATTCCACACCACCACACGAGCGAGCGGAGCTGCCACAGGCACTTTCACAGCTCATGATGGAAACAAAGCCTGAAGAAAAACGAGGAGCGATGCAGCACTGAAGCAGATCCGCTCTGAAACAAAGTCAGCCGCTGAGACTTCCTGTCTCTTCCCATTGTCAAGAAAATTACAGTCGGAGCTAGGTAACGTCAAAGCAGAGTGACCGAACGTCACTCTTCTGTTCAGACGTGGCCTGTTCTCGGTTATCCCATTTCCTGTCTATGTCCCTTCAGAAATAAGGTTGATACAAAGAATAATCAGCCACGAGTCACTAAACAGCCCAATATCATATCATCTACGCCCTCAATTTGGTCCTTCCTTAGGTCACAAAGCACCTCACTAAAGCTTGCAGGCACCAAAAACAAACCTGTATGAACGTTCCATGCTCCGTGTCCATGCTCACCCATCTTCATAAAATACTCACAATTCTTCCCAGATGTATTAAAAACAGCATTCTGTCAGGGTACAGATGTGAGCCTACACTATATTGTAAAGTGTGTGGACACCCCACAATGACATCCCAAACGTATTTCCCTCCAACCTTTGCTGCAACGACAACTTTTGTCCTTCTAAAAGGGTTTTCCACTCGTTTCTGGAACATAAGGTTGGCTGCTAATGTTAGGCAATAAGCCTTGGCTCACTTTTTGGAATTGCTGTGCAGTTTCAAATGGTCTGATGGAGTTGAGGTCAAGGTTCTGTACAAGTCAGTTAGGTTCTCAATCAAAGTTGGCTGCTTCGCTATGGACTCTCTTTAAAGACAGTAGGGTAGAAAGTTGATGCCCTGACTTCTTGGAAGCAGAAGCCCATAGAGGTACTCCCTGTTTAACACATTGGTAAGTTCATTAAAACAATAAAGTCAGTTAAACCGTTATTACCGCCCTTAACTTCCTCGACAAAGTCAGAAGGTTAATAAGCTCGCTTGTCCCATAACGGCTCTCACTCGTCTGATTTATATTTGAGGACATGTGCATGATGTAATAATGTTATGTGTATATAGAGCTATATTCTCTAACCTGCCGCTCTGTGAGCCCTTAGTACAAGTAAGCAGGGACTGTTGTCTCCCTTGGACGTTGTTGGTTTAGAAAATTTTTTTGCTGGCTGGTTTTGTTGTGTTCATGGGCTTAAAATAATTCCAGATTTCACTTCTTGCGTGTACTTTATTAGCAGCCATTAACTCTGTGTCTTCTCTTCTGATTCACTGTGTTTACCTACAGGGAGAGGAAGCAAAGTGCAGCACGTGCAGGCATCCACAAACTTGGGTCAATTTAGTGTATTTACATTGAGCTATAAGCTAGTGCTTTTGGTGGATTGTGTTTGTTGGTCAATTCATTTAACCAGTTTCCTTCCAACCCTGGGTTTTATAACCATGAGGTCTTACAATCAATTAGTGTCCTGTCCTGTCCTGGGTGTCAGGACTGTCTTGCACCCAGTGGGACAGGGACAGGCTCTGGCCCCATACAACTCTGACCAGGACAAGAAGGTTATGTAAATTTGCCACAATTAATTATGTCAATTGATATTTGTATGGTCACATGGTTAAGTGTTCTACTGGCTGGTCAAATTTCAGTTTAGCTCCACTTTCTTTAACATTTATATTCTAGATTTTACATTTACAGCATTTAGCAGACGCCCTTATCCAGAGCGACTTACAACTGATAGTCTTACAATCTAAGCAATTGTGGGTTAAGGGCCTTGCTCAAGGACCCAACAGTGGCAGCTTGTCAGAGGTGGGATTTGAACCCTGGACTTTCTAATCCATAGTCCAGTACCTTAACCACTAGGCTACCACAGTCCCTATTTTATATACTAGGCTGTTTCAAATTCAGTTGTGAACTGGATTTTAGGTCATTAGTTTGCTTCAAAGTTTGCAAATGAAACAACGTTTTGATCCTTCTCAATCCAGAAAGCATCTTGACTGGATAACTGAACACTTGCCTTGTCGGCGGCGGTTAGGCGGGTCCAGGGTTTATCGGCCCGTCGATCGTAGTCCTGAGCATCGGCTACTTCCACGTAGTCGCTGAAGCGGATCAGGATTTTGGCCTGGCGCAGCTCTTCCACCGTGGGCCTTTGGCTCAGCTACGAACAGAGAACAGAGCGGTGACATCACATCTTCACCAACAACCTCTGTTCCATTGTCCACAATGAACTTACCAATAGACAATAATGAGAAGAAGTAGCTACTCTACTAACCTGTAATCGTTAGCATTTGGAGGCAAGACTGAACGTGAAGCGAAAAAGCATCACGAAAAGGCAAAATATTGACTAAATTTTTTTTGCTTCAAAACTACTCACACTGAAAGAAACGTTTTTTTTTGTCGTTCCAATTTTTTTTCGCAGTGAAAAAACAAATACGTCATTTTTATCCGCGTTCAGGGGTGTGTCCAGATACTTTGAGGCATGCAAATGTTGGAACCGTGTCTGTACATTTACAGCATTTAGCAGACGCCCTTATCCAGAGCGACTTACAACTGACACAATCTTACAATCCAAGCAATTGTGGGTTAAGGGCCTTGCTCAAGGACCCAACAGTGGCAGCTTGGCAGAGGTGGGATTTGAACCCTGGACCTTCTGGTCCACAGTCCAGTATCTTAACCGCTAGGCTACCACAGTCCCACATTACGGTTTGAGCTGTATTAATCACAGAAATGTGTGGAAGAAGAAGAACCACCAATAATAATAGAGTATGAGAGGTGATGCATTTTCACCGTCCAAAATACCGTGTCTGGTGTGGAAGCCACCTTTATTACACATAAGCTTGAATTAATTTACTATTAAATTGCATGAAAAAAAAAAAAATCATATTCAGAGTGTAATGGCTTTAAAAGGTAGTCAGTTGGAACAAACGCATGCATAAAGCACCATTATACCACAGTTAGTTCTGACCCCACAATCTGATTGGTTGAGAGACGTTCTAGCCATGACATTATTCCCCAATAATGGCACTCTGACCAACGGTCTGTAAGTATTATTCCAGCACATACACATGTAACCTAGCAACGACACCAGCCCTAAAAAGCAGCCAAGTTAGAAGTACACAAGTAAAACACTGAAGAAATGAAAGCTATAATTAATTTATAAAATCTTTTAACTTCGTAAACAATTAAAATTTGGAAGATGACACTACTAATGACCAACCTGACCCAAAGAGTTGTCACCCTAAGGATTTGGAAGTGCTGGAAGAGCGAAACAAAAGTCCCTACTTTAAATTAAACGTCCCAGGCTATTAATGGATTCACAACTCGACTGAAGAACAACGATACTGAAGATCAGTTTTAGTCTTGTCTATAACTGAACTGAAGCAGCTTCATCACTCACAAAGACGGTCGTTTCCTAGAGTTAAACTTCATTAAACACCATTCACGGCTGATCGGGGGTTCATTCACCTGACAGATGTGTTACCTGTTAAGTCCAGCTTTAAACCAAGTGAGACTGCTGATGCTCTGTAACTCTGCCATTACATTTCTGACTGATAATATTAACATTACGAGCTTTATCTTACAAATTTATAATCACCAATATAGACTTCGGTAAGAACACCAGGATCTCCAATTTGCTTCAGTCAGTACAATAGCGCATCTTAATAACAGCCTGCCTTATAAACCTGTCCCAATCTATTTGCTGAATGTAAATAAACCTTCTTTTTTAATAAATTACAACTTACCAATCGATATATTTGTGTTTATTGTCTGTATAATAAACAGTTATTGGTAATTCTATTCCTTGACTGTTATGATCAGGGACTGTTAGTCCCTGATAGAATGGAAGGAACTATTTTACCTTGTGGAATGTTGATAAACAATTCATTTCTTCTGTCCTCTATCTGAAAATCCAACAATAAATTCGCGATAACGAAACTGTGGTATAATTGCAATAATACACTCGTGCTATAGCGTGAGATATTGGTACGAGTGTACTGAACTTCCAACAACCGCATCACACCTGTGCCAATATCTCACGCTATAGCACTCCCTCTTGTATTCTTCTTTCGGCTTCTCCCTTTATCAGGGGTCGCCACAGCGAGTTAAACGTTTCCACCTCACCCTGTCCTCCACGTCCTCCACTCTCACCCCAACTCCCTGCATATCTTCATTCACCACAACCATATAACTCCTCTTTGGTCTTCCTCACCGTCTCTTGCCTGGCAGCTCCATCGCCAACATCCTCCTACCAATATATCCACTATCCCTCCTCTGCACATGTCCAAACCACCTCAGTCTTCCCTCTCGAATTTTGTCTCCCAATTTTCCAACCTGTGCTGTCCCTCTGATGATCTCATTCCTAATCCTGTCCATCCTGGACACTCCTAAAGAGAACCTCAACATCTTAAGTTCTGCCACCTCCAGCTCTGCTTCCTGTCTCTGTCAGTGCCACTGTCTCTAACCCATACAACAAGGCTGGTCTCACTACTCTCTTATAAATCTTTCCTTTCACTTTTTTGCTGCGACCCTTTTGTGTCACCACAGCACTCCTGGCACTCTTCTCCACCCACTCCATCCTGCCTGTACTCTCTTCTTTACCCTCCTTTCCACACTCCCCATTTCCTTGGACAGTTGATTCCAAGTACCTGAACTCCTGGACCTTTGTGACCACTGATCCCTGTAGCCTGACTGTTCCACCTGCCTCCCTTTCATTTACACACAGGTACTCTGTCTTACTACAGTTGACTTTCATTCCTCTCCTTTGCTTAAATAAAGAACTGGACAAAGAAAAGACTGTTCTGTCCAGTTAAAGAACCAAAGACGCTAAGCTCTAATGTCCGTTGTAAGAAGACAGAGTAATATGTAATCATCATCATCCAATAGACAATGTGTGCACGTGCATGGGAATGTTAATTCACCACTTAAAAATAGAAGACATTTCAAAGGTCTCACGTTGAAACCAAGTGTCTGTTCTCTCACCTTGCGCGTTAGTCTGCGTTTGATTTCCCTCTTCTCCTCCAGCTCTTCTTGTTCATTACGTGCTGCGGAAAAGAAGCCAAACCATTCAATCACCGGGAGGGTCTGGCTTATGAACAACAAGCTAGGCTCAAGTCCTGTTCATATTGGATTAGTTTTATCAGAACGACGTCTTATAAATTATAAATTGTACACTCGTACGTGTCCGTAGTGATGAAACTCTTGCATCTGAACAGCAATGAAATTCCCAGAGTTGCTAGCAGGTTGTAACTCTGTACAAACCTGAGCAGTTGCATCACTAGTTATTATTTCTAGAAAACTAAAAAGTGTACACTCACCGGCCACTTTATTAGGTTTATTAATGTAAATATCTAAATCAGCCAAATCAGATGATAGCAACTCATGGCATTTAGGCATGCAGACATGGTCAAGATGTACTTCAAGCCAAGCATCAGTATGGGCAAGAAAGGTGATAAACGACTTTGAACGTGGCATTGTTGTTGGGGCTGGTCTGATTATTTCATAAACTGCTGATCTATTAGGACTTTCACACACAGACAGCTCTAGGGTTTATGGAGAATGGTCAGAAATATAGAAAATATCCAGTGAGGGCAGATTTATGGGTAAAAATGCCTTTTTGATGCCAAAGGAGAATACCCAGGGTGGTTCCAGCTCATAGAAACGCAACAGTAACTCAAATAAGGTCTCGTTACACCTGAGGTCTACAGAAGAGCATCTCTGAATGCACAACATGTCGAACCTTGAAGCAGATGGACCACAGCAGCAAAACACCACACTGGGTTCCACTCCTGTCAGCAATACAAGACTGGAAAAACGTTGCCTGATCTGATGAGTCTCGATTTCTGCTGCGACCTTCAGATGGTCGGGTCACAATTTGAAAGCATGAATCCATCCTGCTTTGTATCAATGGTTCAGGCTGATGATGGCGTAATGGTGTTGGGGATATTTTCTTGGCACACTTTGGGCCCCTTAATACCAACTGAGCATCGTTTAAACACCACAGCATTGTGGAGTATTACTGCTTTATGACCACAGTGTACCATTTTGCACACGCCATGTCACAAATCATCTCAAACTGGTTTCCCGAACATGACAATAAGTTCACTGTACTAAAACAACCTCCACAGTCACCAGATCTCAATCCAATAGAGCACCGTTGGGATGTGGTGGAAAAGGAGATTCACTTCATGGATGTGCAGCCGAAAAATCTGCAGCAACTGCATGATGCCATCGCGTCAATATAGACAAATCTCTGAGGAATTTTTCCAGTACCTTGTTGAATCTCTGTCACGAACAATTAAGACAGTTCTGACGGCAAAAAGGGATCCAGCTGGTACTAACAGGGTGTATATAATAAAGCACCCCCCCACCCCACCTACAATGTGAGGTGTAACTTGCCTCTAAAATGACATATTCCTCAACAAATGCAACTCTGCATGTACTGTTTCCGAGGAAGGATGGAGAAAAACACAGATACTACAGATCCTACAGATGGATATAAAAGTAGAGACCTACAGATGGATATAAAAGTAGAGACCTATGAAACAGGAATTGGAGCAGTAACCCCTGCTGGGCCCTACAGTGCACTAGCGTACCAGCCATTTTAAATTGTAGTCATTTAGCCCACTACCTTACAATCTAAAAATCCAAGCAACTGTTGGTTAAGGACCCAACACTGGCAACTTAGCTAAGGTGTGATGGGAATCCTGGACCACACTCCAGTACCTTATCCACTAAAGCACCCTACTCCCAGGGTCTACCTGTGTCCCATGGATTCTGAGATAGGTTCCAGCCAAAATTGTCTGCGAAACTGCCAACTTGGACAAAAGTCACTGCCTGGGACTAGAACCTAGGTCACTGCAAACAGCTGCTGCACCATCTGCACTAATTCATGTGGGAACAAAATGACAACATCTTCAGATTTCTGTTCATGGCCCCATTTCCCCAAGAGTATCACAGCTGAACAGTAAGCTAAAAGACAGCGAGTGACAAGTAACGTTCTTCTACAGTGCTTGGATGACTCGGGTTTGAATAAAAAAAAAAACAAATGTCAATCATTCGATTTTTGCTCTTAAAATATGCTGCATTTTCTTGCATGGTGAATGCAGCCTAGTTGAGTTCCAGTGAAGAGTTTAAAGTGTGTTGCTAAATTTACACCATAATACAATCTGAATGTTACCCTTGCCTACATGTTCCTTATTACAAGAGCCGTGGAGAAATCTGGGCCGGCAGAGCACATACAATTCAAACCAGACGTTCCCCTAAGCAGTCTTTGGTGGATGCCTTTCAGCGTGTTATCAGGAGAGAAGGTTCGGGTTTCTGAAACAACGCCGCGGGCCCTAAAACACAGCAAGCTGCCTGGAACGCATCAGTATGAGCTGCAGCCTTCTGGCATCTGAAAGACTCAGAGTATCAAAGTAAGTCTGCAGAGTCCCGCTGGGCTCAAGTTTTGTGCTTATTTAAAATGTTTTTTAAAGATTATTTAAAATTGAAATCTAGGCCAGTCTGTGGTTCATGTGCATAGTAGACTGAAACTTTCCTTCCTGTACAAGTTAGAGACTGTTGACCGTGATGAAATGTGATAGCAAATCCAACAATCGACAATGTGCGTCCACCTTTAGTAACAATTATGCTTTTCCATAGCTGCTGAGAACACTGGTGAGGACAAAGACATATATGCCTAGACGCCCCATTGGCTGTTTCGGCTCGTTGCTGCGATAAGTCAACAAATCCACCATAATGGTCCAGGCAAGACTGGCTTGTAAACTAACACAAGTGAACAGAGAAGCTGAGTTTTTTCTTGTTAAAATGCACATTAACTTAATTATTTTTAAGTTTTTAATGAGTAAATTAATTTTTTTATTTGCAATGTACTATTGCAAATCTATTACTATTATTGTTTTATTATGTTATTATTTATTAGACTACTGTAGAATCAGGCATGTTTTTTCCCAGTACAATCTATGGAGAATTGTGAGAAGTTGCCTGGACCAATATGTTGACGCTTGATCCGGCAGCCGATGCGGCATCTAGGTATATAATGTCTATGGATGAGGAGAAATTTGAGAACTTTTAAGGATTTCTTGCCTAAATAGTCTTCTTGAATCGATATCCAAATAGCATGTCACCAGTCAACAGTTCAGCGTTGTTGTAAGGCCTTTTAACAACCATCCTATCAACACTGGTTAGGCTTTAATGACTGAGGTCTTCACAATAATAACAAATTATAAGGAAAAAGATCCCAGGCCATAATCAAAGATTTCTAGTGCCAAGACTAGCTCCTAGTGACAAAATTCGATAAAAAAAAAAACTTCGAATTGTGGGTTTCCCTCTTAAAGTTAGTAGGAGGTCCAAGTAAAGATTTTTATGAAGCATCTTAACCCCTAAGGTGAAAAACTTTTAGGAGAAGGAAGGAGGACTTTTAGGAGGCTTAGCAGTGAGATAATCAAAAGCTATTATGGTTGGCCTTATTAGGACCTCACCAAGTTAAAGGTTTTTGTCTTCTCCTTGCCCAGAGTTGTTCTGAGATCACTTCTGGATCACTCTTAAAATAAAACTCTTAGCTAGGAGCTTTTACACCAAGTTAGGAGCTCTCTAATAGGAGTCTTAGAATCTTTATGAATATGACCCGTCTTCAGACATTGCAAATTTAAACAGTGGGTCAAATTATAAAAAGGTTTAGCATGTGTATTTTAACTGCCATAAATTTTATTTTGTTTGCATGTGTTATTTACTTCCATGAATATTCATTAACTTTGCATTAACTACTTGCACAAGTAGAAACTCAAGAAGACACGTGAAATGGAAAAGTTTGTACTCTGCTTAAAGGTTTAAAGTGTTTACAAGGGGACATTGCATTGCACATTCTGGAGATTAGCCTGGTTTCAAGTGGGCTCATTCCCTCTTGGTTGTGTGCAGCCAACCAGATATGTTTATTTATTTTTATACGTTCCATCGTGCACCTGTACCTCCAGCTGCAGCTTAATCATTCAAAGTCTAATTTATTTCTATAGGGCTTTTTTTAAATAAAGCATAATAGTCTCAAAGCAGTTTTACAATTGTCTTAGCACTAACTGAGCAAGCCTAGAGCAACAGTGGCAAGGAAAAACTCCCTAAACAATTCAAACAGCTATCCTTTGGAGCAGTTTTATCCGTTTTTAGCTGGATTTTCAACGAGTAATCCATGGGTTCATTAGACAAAGAGACAAAGTAAAACTGCTTGTTTGCTATTAGACTGTGACTTGAATGAAGCTCAAATCTATTATTTACACTCACGTTTGAGGATGTTCCTCTGCTCCAGCTCCTCTGCCGTGGGTCGTTGGCTCAGCCTCCTGTACACAATCATGAACACAAAGGTTACATGGACTCTCCAAACTCTACAGCATATATTTTAAAGTGTAGTGGAAAACAGACAAGAAATAACTCTTAGCTACTGCAAAAGTCTGGGCACCTTTCCAGATGATTCAGCATGGGATTTTTAGGGTGTCAGAACTTAACTGAGTTAAATGTTCATTAAAATTTTAATGAACATTTAACTCAGTTAAGTTCTGAGACTTATGAGTTATGATATGAGTATTCCTTTATTTTCTTTATACACACACACACACAAAATACAACTGCCCATAAATATACACTCACACACGTTTATGGACAGTTGTATTTTGGGGACTAAAAACCCTGTTCATAATGATCGGGTAACTGGTATACACGCTATAAATAATCTGATTTCTGGGGTGAAATTCAGTTCTCTTATTAGATTTCTTAATCTGATTTCTAGATCAGAGTATGCTATATACACATGACCACTTGAATAATCATGTAACTGCAGAAATCCGACTATGAACCTCCTCTACTGGAGGAATCTTTTTGGTTGGTGCACTGTTCTTAACCCGGTAATGACAGTGTTAAAAACCCCAGCAGGCCTGCAATCAAGAAGGACGTCTTGCAGCTCTCAAGTTCTATTTGTGTCGGTATCCACATATGTTGTGTAACTATTGTGTAACAGTCTGGCCCTGCAGCTGTACACTAAACTGCTGAAGCCAACTATAATGAAGTTACATAAACAAGAAAAGAACAGCTTTGTCCCTGCAGCACTTTACAAGATGACATGGTCATTAGTGGCAGTTTGTGAGACATTCATTCATTAATTAATGGCATCGCTTGCGCGTAATGTCTTGGTCTACGACGGTCATTTACGACGGAGTTAATTTTGTGCCAAAGATTTCACACAAAATACACTCTAAATTTGTGATCTCGTCCTTATCTGTTTCATGGCTATTTTTGGTGAGAGGTGAGTTTGGCGACTTAACGAGGTTACCAAAAAATAGACAAAGTGACCTTCATCCCTGATGCTGACAATGTGTTTTACTGAGCAGCCTACGTGATCGTACAATCACATTTCTAATGTACATCTACAGTTTCTATTTACACACATTTGAAAAATAGTTCATGATTTATAATTGTTTCTGTGATGCGAAGCACATGAAGTCCAGTCTGCCATGAATAACAGCAAAGTCATTATGAAACAAGTCCGCCACCATGTTGGTAACTCAACCAAGTACAGTGGGGCAAAAAAGTATTTATTCAGCCACTGATTGTGAAAGTTCTCCTACTTAGAAAGATGAGAGAGGTCTGTAATTTTCATCATAGGTACACTTCAACTATGAGAGACTAAATGAGAAAAAAATCCAGGAAATTACATTGTAGGATTTTTAAAGAATCTAATCGTAAATTATGGTGGAAAATAAGTATTATTTCAATAACAAAAAGTTCAACTCAATACTTTAACATAACTTTTGTTGGCAATGACAGAAGTCAAACATTTCCTGTAAGTCTTCACCAGGTTTGCACACACTGTATCTGGTATTTTGGCCCATTCCTCCATGCAGATCTCCTCTAGAGCAGTGATGTTTTGGGGCAACACGGACTTTCAAACATGGGGTTGAGGTCTGGAGACTGGCTAGGCCACTCTAGGACCTTGGAATGCTTTTTATGGAGCCACTCTTTCATTGCCCGAGTGGTGTGTTTGGGATCATCGTCATGCTGGAAGGCCCAGCCACATTCCATCTTCAGTGCTCTCACTGATGGAAGGAGGTTTTGGCTTAAAATCTCATGATACATGGCCCCGTTCCTTCTTCCCTTTAACACGGATCAGTCGTCCTGTCCCCTTTGCAGCCCCAAAGCATGATGTTTCCACCCCCATGCTTACAGTAGGTATGGTGTTCTTGGGATGTTATGAAGTTCTATTTTGGTTTCATCTGACCATACGATATTCTCCCAATCCTCTTCTGGATCATCCATATACTCTCTCTGGCAAACTTCAGACGGGCCTGGACATGTACTGGCTTAAACAGGGAGACTCTCTGCAGGTCATTCATCAGGTCCCTCCATGTAGTTCTGGGATTTTTGCTCACCGTTCTCATGATCATTTTGACCCCACAGGATGAGATCTTACGTGGAGTCCCAAAATCAAGGGAGATTATCAATGGTCTTGTATGTCTTCCATTTTCTTACAATTGCTCCCACAGTTGATTTATTCACACCAACCTGCTTGCCTATTGTAGATTCACTCTTCCTAGCCTGGTGCAGGTCTACAATTTTCTTCCTGGTGTCCTTTGGTCTTGGCCATGGTTGAGTTTGGAGTCTGACTGTTTGAGGCTGTGGACAGGTGTCATTTATACAGATAATGAGGTCAAACAGATGCCATTAATACAGGTAACGAGTGGAGGACAGAAGAGCTTCTTAAAGAAGTAGTTACAGGTCTGTGAGAGCCAGAAATCTTGCTTGTTTGTGGGTGACCAAATACTTATTTTCCACCATAATTTACAATTAAATTCTTTAAAAATCCTACAATGTGATTTGCTGGAATTTTTTTTGTCATTTTGTCTCTCATAGTTGAAGTGTACCTATGATGAAAATTATAGACCTCTCTCATCTTTCTAAGTCGGAAAACTTACGCAATCAGTGGCTGACTAAATACTTTTTAGTTATTTCCAGCCATACAAGACCAGACTTCTGACTCTTTGGATGGGGAGAGATCTATATATCTGAAAGTGAAAGAGAAATTAATGTTTAAAATGCATATTTAGAATCGCTGGTATAATCTGACAAAAACGATATAACTTACATACTTACATTGTTGGGTTCAAATAACAGAAAAATACGATTTTTTAAAGGTCATTCTTGATACTGCGCATGCAAATCCCGCCACTGCAAAGGGGCCAAGACTTGCCACCCCCTCTCCTACACATTAACTAATATGCTGATTGGTTCTTCCTAATGATGGGGTGGGGCTTCTGTACTACAGTCCCATTCATATTTCAATCAGTGACCAGTCTCCTCCTCCAATAACATCTCTGATAACAGACAGGAACTGTACATCATCTGGCATTGCAAGTTTAATGTAAGATTAAAGTGCCAAATAATGATGGTTTGAAACATGGTAGCTTAGCAGGGAAGAATTTCATTGCTGGAAGGACATTTGTCACATTTTAAGCTTGGCGAGAGGTGAAGTGGGCTGCTTTTCGAGGTAAAGTGCATGAAAGGAAATCCATCCTGCCCTCACAGGTGGTGAGAGATGAGGTTAGCAAGATAACGAGGTTGCACTGTACTTGCCACTGTAACAACAACAGTATATCTAATCTAATGGTGGGCTTTGGCAAAGTACTGTAACGTAGTAACATCTTGGTTTATGTCCTGAGCTCTACATTAGATTTGCAGTGCTGCAGTAACCTTATATGGCTGCTTAGCTCATGTGCAAAATCAATTATTCTCTATATATGCCCTTTGAACACATTTGGCCCTCTGTTTTGTTGAGTCTGTGCATATTTAAGATCTGACTTTTAACATTTTCCATTGTTATCCCGCTGAGAGACCAAATGTCCAAACCATTTGCTCGTGCTAAATGATTTTACCATGTCTAGCTCCCTGATTCATTGTCGCAGTAGCAGCTTTCAGGCATCAGCTATCAATGTGTCTTGCTTTTGGGAGCCTTTGAAGAGGAGAAAGCATTGGTGCAGCTTTAATCTAGTTTAGCTGGCAACAGCCAAGGCCGCACTGCAGCCACGATGAGTCACCGAAGGGGGAGGCAGAGAGGAGAGAGAGAGAGAGAGAGAGAGAGAGAGAGAGAGAGAGAGAAGGCAGCAGGAGGCTTTTCTGAAATTAGGTCAGCTCTGCTATACTGTACAGGACAGTGCAGCACGAGACTCAGTACTGATGGACTTGATTATTCACAAAGCCATTTGCCCAATGAGTCACATGGTCAATGCTCAGTGATGGAGGCTTGAAATAATTTGCATTAGCAATAGATTAGGAATCGTCACGTGTGCCTTTGTGTACTTGTGGGATTTTGTGCCTATGGCTTTTACTTTTATGTTAATCGACTTAGTGACAGGCGCGATGAACCACCTTAAGGTAACTGTAGGGTTGTTTGTACCACATTATCCTTTTGTTGTACCACATTATCCATTTTTGGCTTTGGGGGTGGGGCGGAACAGGCTTTTATATAGGTTTGTAGCTTACTTGATATTATAATAAATTAATATATACAGATTATTAATGTGTCTGGCTCTGCACTCTCGTGAGTTTTAGCTTCTTTGACTTTGTTTGCCTTGTCGAATTCTGCATATTCAGATACTGTTCATTCACGGCTTCTTGAATGATCCAAACTGCACGCTGCAAACAGTTTCCATGCCAAAGACATGACTGTGTTCAAAATGCATCACTACCCTTTTGTGTCCCCACTGCCTCATCGGTAATGCGGTATTTAAGGAGACTGTTCAGTGAAGTAACATTCAAAACACATAAAGCTTCCTTCTCATCATGTCTCTTAAACAGAGCCGAAGCTTTACACACCTGAACTTAACTATGAATTAAAGTTAGTAAAAGCACTTTGCTGTTAATATGTGGTTGGCCTGCACAGAATTGGTTGTATGAGACTGAACGCCTGATCACCAGTTGAAGCCGTTCACGCTAAAAATCGACCTAGTTTCATATCTCCTACTTAGAAAGATGAGAGGTCGGCAATTTTCATCATAGGTACACTTCAACTATGACAGACAAAATGAGAAGAAAAAAATCCAGGAAATCACATTGTAGGATTTTGAAAGAATTTAATTGTAAATGATGGTGGAAAGTAAGTATTTGGTCAATAACAAAAGTTCAACTCAATACGTTGTAACATAACTTTTGTCGGCAATGACAGAGGTCAAACGTTTCCTGTAAGTCTTCACCAGGTTTGCACACACTGTAGCTGGTATTTTGGCTCATTCCTCCATGCAGATGTCCTCTAGAGCAGTGATGTTTTGGTGCAACACGGACTTTCAACTCCCTCCACACATTTTCTATGGGGTTGAGGTCTGGAGACTGGCTAGGCCACTCCAGGGCCTTGAAATGCTTTTTATGGAGCCACTCCTTCGTTGCCCGAGCAGTGTGCTTGGGGTGGGCCTGAACATGTACTGGCTTAAGCAGAGGGACACGCCTGGGACTGCAGGATCTGAGTCCCTCTCACCGTAGCATGTTAATGATTGTAGTCTTTGTTACTTTGGTCCCAGCTCTCTGCAGGTCATTCATCAGGTCCCTCCGTGTAGTTCTGGGTTTTGCTCACTGTTCTCATGATCATTTTGACCCCACGGGATGAGGGCGGGGACAGGTGTCTTTTATACAGATAACGAGGTAAAACAGGTGCCATTAATACAGGTAACAAGTGGAGGACATGAAAGCTTCTTAAAGAATTAGTTACAGGTCTGTGAGAGACAGAAATCTTACTTGTTTGTTGGTGACCAAATACTTACTTTCCACCATGATTTACAATTAAATTCTTTAAAAATCCTACAATGTGATTTCCTGGATAATCTTTCTCATTTTGTCTCTCATAGTTGAAGGTTATCTATGTTGAAAAGTACAGACCTCTCTCATCTGTCTAAGTAGAAGAACTTGCACAATCAGTGGTTGACTAAACACTTCTCTGCCCCACTGTGTGTATGTATGTATGTATATAAGAGTCTTTCCCAGCAGCTAATTGAAGCGTTAGAGCTGCGTTTCTGTTACGCACCGGTATGGAGGTATATGAAAAATGCATACTGTACTAGTAGGGGTTCAGCGTTTAAGCATGTGTGTGGGTACCGTGTGAGCTTGGAGCCGATCAGCTGTCTGGACTCGAGTCTCTCCTCATCAGTCTGCATGGGTAGGATGTTCTTCTCCTCCAGCTCTCTCTTAGACGGCCTGTTACTCAGCTTTATGGCCAACGAGTCTTTCCTCAGCACCTTCAAGGCTAGAGTATCTACAAACACAGTAATTAGATGTAGGGGTGTGTTATATGCATCATCAACAATGTGTGAGCTGGCATTATCGAGTATGTCACTCACTGGAAAAACCAGTCATAAACAGGCAGTAAGATCCAACAACAAAGGGAAAAAAAACAAAAATAATTATTAGGTAATAAACCAAACAAATTCGTTCATGTTAGCAGTACACTAAACAGTGCTCAAGTTCCTAAACTGGAGACCAAAAGCCAAAAACAACAATTAAAAACAAAAGAAGAGTGGCATTTGACGAACTTGTAAAAAGCGAATCATCATCCTCTTCATCATCCTCCTCATCTTCTTCCTCTAGGTCATCCTTGTACATGCTGGGTAAATCCTCATAGTCCGATTCACTAGGCATGTTCTCTTTGTCGTCCTCGCAGTCGATCACCACCGTTGGCACCGGCCGGCTCTCCAAAAGACTACATTGTCCAGAATGCAGTGCAGAACTGTTGGGAAGAATGGAGCTAATATAATAATAATAAAGCATTTTTATAGCGTCTTTCGAATATCCAAGGTCATACATATAGTAATCTATGTAAACTGGTTCATATTCTCTTTTTGAGTCTCCGTTTCATCTGGATGATCTTCCGTGTTGTTCGTTATACTGTCCATCAGTGCATTTTTGGTTTCCGTCAAACAAAAGGATCACTCATTTCAATCACTCATGTTTTCTAATGAAAATACCCTTTATATTATAGTCGCATACAAAGACTGACTATAGTAAGATCCATTTTGGTCAACAACCTGTTTCACATAACGTAATGCAGTCTTTAAACAGTGCATACCTGTATATAGAAAACACAACCTAAAATCTCTAGACAGTTTGAGCTCATTTCTGGTCTCACAACTAAAATACTTTATAAATTTCGATAAGCACGTACTTGCGGGGGTGATCATTTCTAAATTAAAACATTTCTGTCTGTTTGACATAATTAAATTCTATGTACAGAGCATACTCATAGAAATAAGAAAGTTATTTCTGAAACACTATTATAAGTCTATAGGAAAGAATGCAGAAAACATCAGGGTATCCGAACTACAGCATTCCACATTAGTGGCTCATTCATTTGCAGACAGCCACTTCAATCGGAACTAAAATAGAATTGGTTGAGTGCCAGAACTGGATGCATATGGGTCTGAAAATCGTTAAACCAATTTAATGCATAATCCTAACAGAGCCATAAAAACTGCAAAATCACCGACAGCATTACATGACACTTGATAGGACATTTCCTAAATTAGTTTGGTCTGCTTGTCAAATTACGGACATTGTACTGAATATTGGGAGCCCCATATAGCTGGAATTTATGACCGAATGTAAACTGAACTCATTGAACCCAAAAGTAAAGTAAGAAGCTAAACTTTCTTCAATATGAAAAAGTAACACAAGGCTATTAGACAGTGAACGTGATGTGATATGATCGATATATTCAAAAAACAGTAAATTAATTCAAGTACAGTTGTACCTCGGTTATCGTGTTAATTCATTTCAGAAGGTTTGTTGAGTACCGAAAATGAGTACAGAGCAAATGTTTCCCATAAGGAACAATGTACATTGAATTAATCCATTCCAGACCCCCAGAAAATCCACACTGTATAAGGCATTATATGCATTAATGGAGTTGTATTGTACAGGTGCTCTTACACTTACATTAATCTACAGTTGACCAAAATCATTAACACAAAGCTAATTTTGTAATAAAGTGTTGCAACATCGCATGTAATTTATTGAGTAATGGATTGAAAGTGAAAGTAAAACACTTACTGTACTGATGAACTCTGCTGCTAAGCTACCTGTAGCCTGTGTTCTGGAGGATTCCAGAAAGGATTTCCCTTTCGGTTGGCTGTCATTACTAACCTTTTTAGGACCCATGGAGACTTATTTGCACTAACAATACATGTTGATGTAAAAACTAAAGAAAAACAACACAAAAGTAGTGGAGATCTTCTCTGAGGGCTATTGTAAATCTGAATCACTGAATCGTGAATCAAGGTGTCGGCTGAAACAACTCACGTGGCTCGACTCATACAAGTTTAAGCAAGTGAGCAGAGTACTAAACAAATTGCAAGAACGAAGACAAAGTTTTCTAGTCAAAATGCATCGAGAACCAAATTCGACAACTTTCGAGATGGTCAAGAACCGAGGTACCACTGTATAATGAATTAATATTCCACACCAAACATGATTTTTCAGCCCTCTGAGCCCTCAGTGACAAATCACAGCCAAGATGGCATCATCATGGCAACAACCAAGATGGCCGATCACCTAACTGTACGCGTGTCTCAGGACCCAGTACTGTTTTTGAACAAAAGTCAAAAAAGAATTATAGAACAACGGGTCTACAGGCTCCCTGTGGTCTGTAATCTGCTTAGTTAAATGTGGGGCTAGCATGTACAAAATTGATTCGAATTGTGTTAACGACAGGTTTGTCTTCAGTGGAGTTGAATTTACACTTCATGCCAAGCTGTGGGCACAATCTGTGGCTTTGCATCAGGAAGAGACCGGCAGCTTTTACTCACTATACCAATGTGTACTCTGGAAAGATGGAGAAAAAGTAAGGACGTGCCCATGTTCAGCCTCTTGGGAGGGATAAGTGGGGCACAGAGTCTGGGTTTGGACCAGTAGTTGGGTCACAACTCAAACGTCTCAACAGAGACTGTGCATGTTACTGTGGTGGCATGATCTCATTCTAAAAAGGTCTGCTAACAAAGAAAGAGAAAAAACAGTTTGTGAGACCATTGCTTGTTTGTGGGTGGCCAAATACTTACCATGCACACCATTGTTGTTCAGTGTTGTTCTGATTATGGACTCATGAACATTAACATTAGTTAATGTGAGAGAGGCCTTCAGTTGCTTAGAAGTTACCCTGGGGTCCTTTGTGTCCTCGCCAACTATTACACGCCTTGCTCTTGGAGTGATCTACATTTACATTTTTACATTTACAGCATTTAGCAGACACCCTTATCCAGAGTGACTTACAATTGATACAATCTTACAATCCAAGCAGTTGTGAGTTAAGGCCCTTTCTCAAGGTCCCAACAGTGGCAGCTTGTCAGATGGGGGATTTGAACCTTGGACCTTTTGGTCCATAGTCCAGTACCTTACCCGCTAGGCTACCACAGTCACATTTTCTTTGTTAGGCGGCCACTCCTGGGGAGGGTAACAATAGTCTTGAATTTCCTCCATTTGTACACAATCTGTCTGACTGTGGACTGCTGGAGTCCAAACTCTTTAGAGATGGTTTTGTAACCTTTTTCAGCCTGATGAGCATCAACAACACTTTCTCTGAGGTCCTCAGAAATCTCCTTTGTTTGTGCCATGATGCACTTCAACAACATGTTGTGAAGAGCAGACTTTGATAGATCCCTGTTCTTTAAATAAAACAGGGTGCCCACTCACACCTGATTGTCATCCCATTGATTGAAAACACCTGACTAATTTCACCTTCAAATTAACTGCTAATCCTAGAGGTGCTGCTCATTAATATGTAATATTGGATCATTTTCCTCAATAAATAAATGACCAAGTATAATATTTTTGTCTCATTTGTTTAACTGGGTTCTCTTTATCTACTTTTATGATTTGTATGAAAATCTGATAACGTTTTACCTCATTTATGTAGAAGTATAGAAAAATTCTAAAGGGTTCACAAACTTTCAAGCACAACTGTATACACACTGTACTGTGCAAAAGTCTTAGGCATTCTATATTTTTCAGTTTGTATTCTTTATTTACGTTTTAATAGTCACTGAGATTTGTAGTTCTACATTTACAGACTGTAGTCCATCTGTTTCTCTACATACTTTGTTAGTCTCCTTTATTCTGTTCTGTAATCATCGGGACCCCCATAGGACCACCACAGATCAGACTTTATGTGGGTAGTGGATCGTTCTGCACTGCAGTGACACTGATGTGGTGGTGTGTTAGTGAATTTTAAACCACCTCAGTGCCACTGCTGGACCGAAAACCACCAGCATTCTGTAAGCAGCATCCTGTGAGCACTGATGAAGGATTAGAGGATGACTAACACAAACTGTGCAAAAACGGATGAGCTGCTGTATCTCATTTGACATCTACAAGGTGGAGCTATAAGGTGAATGTCTCTAATAAAGTGTGCAGTGAGTGTACAGTTAAAACTCCAGCAGCACTGCTGTGTCTGATCCAATCGTATCAGCAGAACACACTAACATGCTGAGAATGATCCACCATCTAAATAGTACCTGATCTGTGGGGGTCCTGGCCATTAGAGAACAGAGTAAAGGGGACTAACAAAGTATGTAGAAAAACAGATGGACTACATACAAGTATGACCCGTTAGCCACACCCACTCACCTTTCCAGCCTCTGCATGGAGAGCGCCAGCGTCTTGTTGAGCTCCTCGATGATTCTGCTAGGCACGCTGCCATACTGCAGCTGGTGGGGGTGTCCGTGGTGCCCGCCCAGGCTCCCGTGGTGTACTATGGGGGCACATTTTCCAGGGTACGAGGCGAGCGGGCTTGGGGAGGAGACCGGCAACTCCAGGCCTCCAGATGGCACACAAATCATCACCTTCTTGGGTGGGAGGGGTGGAGACAGCTTTCCTTGTACACAAGACAGCTTCAGGGGCTGGCATGACTCTGAACACAATGCACATGAACTGTGAATGTTAATAGTGTTCATGGTAGAGCATGAAACAAAGGCTATGCTAAACATCCATACATCGTGGCCATGACAACTAGCTCTGCTCTTTCTCACCTGTGCTGTGGTTAAGCTGGCGGGTAAAAGGCTTGGGCGGCAGAGCGGGCGGCTGCTTGTGGAAGAGAGCAGCTTTGGCAGCAGGGTTCTCTTGAACGTCGCCTGGGAAAACCAGCGATTTCTTGGCAGGCAGAACCAGGCTGGACTTCAGGGAGGGGTCCTGAGCACAGATGCTCCCCTCCATGGAGGCCCGGAATTCAATGGTGGCTGCAGGGAGAGAAATTAATGCTGTGTTAAGAAGTGTGTGGGGCAGTTTTGGCAGAAAAAAAAAGTGCCACAATTTTATCACTTGCACCAAATGAAATGGAACACTCCCAAAAGAAACAGGTCTTCACTGTTGCCTGGTACCCAACGATGTCCCAGATCCGCTCCAGTGATTCTAGATTGTTCTAGTTCATCTTAACCTGTTTTTTTCCCCTCAAAACTCATTCACATCATGCAACACTAAATTTGCCATAGACAATTATTCACTGTACAGAATACAAAAATAATGACAAACTTCAAGAGTCCGCTTTCCACGACATGCTTAAACCAGTCAAGGTAGCAGCACAAAAACACACTCAGCAAACCATAGGGAAAAACCCATATCAGTCGACCACTAATTAACAGTGCATGGCTCAGCTCAGTAACATGCTCCTCCACAAAGCATCTGTCAATAACACAAACATTTACAAATGCTAGAGTGTCAAAGTTTCTTCCTTATGCAGAGTTTCTCCTTGCCACTGTCACCTCTGGCTGCTGGTCCAGACTCTGCTTTGTTTAATAGTACTACAGCTATAATTCTTAACCAGCCCAGTGCTAATCACCAAGTAAACCCTTTAGATTGTGAAACTACACAAATTTACACTTTGCAATTAAGAACAATAAAACGGTTTCAGTGACCAACAGTAATATTTGATATTCATATTCATAAACAGTGAAGAAAATGCAAAAAAATTCTAGCATTACAATTGCAGCTCAAAAAACAAATAGATGCTGAGAGAACGGTCAGTGGTGGGGGTGGGGTGTCATTTATGAGAAGATGAAATCTTTGTTTCCAACACATTTGGAACTAGGATGAAAAACAGAGTTGATGCAACCGTGTGTACTACTCTACTCATTGAGTAGCACTACTTATTGTTTATTTTTTTGCAAGTACAGTCTAAACTTGTTATCTCGCCCACGTCTGGTTCATGGCTATTTTTGCCACAGTTCCTATTCGTTTACACACATTTGAGAAATAGTCCATGATAGACAAAGTGTATGAAGTCCAGTCTGCAACGAATAACAGCAAAATCATTACAAGTCTGTTCACTCATTATTAGTCTGCCACCATCTTGGTAACTCGAGACCAGACTCGTATCTCTTTCAATAGGGAGAAACCTATATATCCGAAACGGAAAGAGAAATTTTAAATGTTAAAAACACTTAAATTTTAAAAATGTAAAACATTTTAAAAGGTTAAAATGCATATTTAGAATCACTGGTATAATTTGACAAAATGACACAACTTGCATTGTTCAAAAAAACACAGAAAAAGACTATTTTTTAAGCTTATTCTGGCTTCTGCGCATGCGCATCCCGCCACTACAAAGGGGCCCAAGACTTGTCTCTGACACATTTACTAATATGCTGATTGGTTCTTTCGAATGATGGGGTGGGGCTTCTGAACTACAGTCCCATTCATATTTCAAGCAGTGACTCGTCTTTATATAACGTCTCTGATAATAGACAGGGGCTGTACATCATCTGGCATTGTAAATTTAAAGTAGGATTAAATCGCCACCTACTGACAGTTTGAAACATGGCGCCTTAGCAGGGTAGAATTTCATTATAGGCAGGACATTTGTCACATTTTAAGCTTGGCAAGGGTGAGAGGTGAGGTTTGCAGCTTTGAGGTAAAATAGATGGAAGGAAATCCCTCCTGCCATCACAGGTGGCAAGAGACGAGGTTGGCGAGATAACGTTTAAGTGCAATAAAACACTTTTTTATTTAGAAAAAAGACAAAGAGGAATTGGAGTTTGCATTTATAGCTTAAATTTGTTCATTTAAGTTCATGTGTCATTTATTATTATTTAGTTTTATCAGCTATTTTGATATCGGCTTTATAGATCGGCCATCGGTCACCCTGCTCTATAAATATCGGCATCGGCCATTAACAAACCGTGTCAGTCGTCCACTAATGAACAGTAAATAGCTAAAAATAAATAAATAAATAAATAAATAAATAAATAAATAAACAAACAAATAAAGAGAGAGAGAGAGAGAGAGAGAGAGACTGGCAAGAGCCCAGCAACAAGCTCTTCCACAAAGCAGCTGTCAATAACAAGCATTTACAAACACTACACAATATGGACTTGAGAAGATGGAAAGAAATAACAGACGCCATTTCCTACTGTAATGCGATAAAGATGGCTCCCATAGCTACGGTGGAGCTCAGTGGGTATAAATGCCTCATTAACATTGCACACGGCAATATTTAACAATTTCATTTCAAGTGATGAAGACTGTAATTTCAACTGGTCGAAATGTTCAATAAATAACCATAAATACTTCCATGTTTCCTTCTCCATTTTAAAAATCACAGCACTCTTTCATTAGAGAAAATGTCCCAGAACATATTTACAGTACAAACCTTGTCAGTGAACTCTGAGTGCAAAAAGAAAAATCATTCATTAAATCATAAATCGAAGAAAAATGTGCAATTAATTGTAATATTGATTTGAGGTCACATCACCCAGCACTATTACAAAGTTAAAAGAAAGCCCCTCAGGGTCAGAGCCCGGATCCTCTAGCAGAACGAAATGCATTAGGCAGTTTTAATAACAGCTCTTATCTAAAGGGGGAGTAGGCAGATGAATGAAATAAGCAGCACTAGCACATGTAACTCGTTACACCCTCACGTGCACACATTTGGCTCGTTTGATCAGTCTTATATAACTTGCATAATCTTGACGAGCTCGGGAACGGATATCAGTCCAGCAGAGGACAATGCAGCCCGAAGACAATTGTTCCGCTAATAGCGTCTTGATTCAAATTCAGCTTGCATAATTGGCATTTCAGGGCCGTGCAGATACCCACATGGGGGCTCTCATACCCTCATGGTCCATTGTCCATGGTTTAAAGGTAGTCTCCCTTGATGGTAAACCCCATACAGCTCCCTCATCTCAGTTTAAGCATTTACATTTACAGAATTGAGCAGAAGTACTCATCCAGAGCGACTTACACCTGGTTCAGTCCAAGCCATTGAGGGTTTAGGGCATTGCTCAAAGGTCCAACAATGGCAGCTAGGCAGGGGAGGGTAGATGCCCATTACCTTCTGGTCAATAGTCCAGTACTTTAATCATTGAGCCTCTATTGCCTCAAACTCTATTGTATATGACTGGCTATTCTGAAACTGGAATTGGTGGAATTGGGTATTGGTGGGTATTGGATAGGACTTCATGATACCCATCATGATCCATGGGTCATATTTGTGATATATTGCAATATTAAAGCAGTGTTCTGTGTTCCAAATAAGATATAATACGCTTGAAATAATAGTTTTTACTGGTTGAGTTCATAATGCAGTAACAAGCAAATGTAGGGTAGTATAATCTCACTAAGTTTTTTAATTGTTGGTTATATTTCCATTTTCAGCCACCCCTCAAAATACTGCCGTTACAGATTTTGCAGCAGGCATTTTGATACTGCTCGTCTCAAGCGAGAAATAATCCCACACCAGGGACATGCTGCTGGCTTCGATCAAGCTTCATCTAGTGGTGTGGAAGAACTACAGTCAGCTCGGGTGTACACAGGCACGTGTGAAGACGTTTGAGGGAGGGGAGGATCATCCCAAGGTGCTACAACAGCAACCTCCTACAACCACCCCAAAGCCAACCCCAACCACCCAACCAGACAACCAATCATCAGCAGCACAAACCTGAACAGGGTAAAGACATGATGGATGAGCGATTTTTTTCTCTCACTTATTGTTCCATAATATGACCACGATTTGCCAATAGGCTTTTTATTTTCTGAGACTTACCAGGGCCGTGTCCATCTGTTAGCCCCTGGAGGAGCAGCTCCGTTGCTCTGCTGCTCTCTAAAGGATTGGGTGTTGCACACAGGCCATTTTCTAGCCTCCCATCCTGCTTGATTATGGCCATCCTCGAGTCTGGGGCAAGACAGAAAGAGAGGTCACCAATATGTACAGGGTGTACAGGCTGACTCCCAAGTATCCCCTTATTCCCTATATTCTCGCTACAAGCTAGAACAGGTCTTATGAAATCGAGTCCAACAGAATGGCGTGTGAGATTCAGGCAGACGTGCTGGTTGTATTTTTGTATCGTGTACGTTTTTTTTTCTATTTTTGACCAGGACTTTTGCTCCTTTACTGAAAGGAGGGAGCAGAGAGTTTGGGATTCAATCTAGTAACACCACCATGATATTTATAACACCAAGTGAAAAAGCAGCTTAAAATACATGTATGCGCCATTTAACGTCTTTCTGTAGGGCAGGATGTCGACCGAAATGCACATCAACCTGACATCACTATAGTCACAGTCTTTTTAGGCTAGTATAACATAAATATATAGGGTATTTTCAATTATAATTTACAAAAGGACAGGCACGTACACCTCCGAACGCCATTTACAGCTTGTTACAAATAAGTAGCAGAAAGTCATCCACACAAACGCGAGTAACTTGTACAAAAGTGTTTCTAAACACATCAACCAAGCTAGAACGAGCAACGGAGCACACGACTGATAAGACCGACAGACTTCTACTTCTACTTTAACTCCTGCCTCTGCTCGTGGATACACAGCATTGATTGGCTGTGCAACGCTGTTGATGCGATCCATTGGTGCTTGTCCTGCCAAGCCTCTATTGGACAAGTACCCACTTAAGAGAGTGATAGGAGGCAGGCAAAAGAAGCAAAATGCACTGCACTATAATAGTACACTGCCATATGCATAGAATAAGTTATAATTATTAAGAATACAGTCTTGTACATTGATCATGGCATAGGATTGATCAAAACTGACAAAAAGATCTGGATAAACAGAAAATACCCTTCATTCTCACCTTGAATAAAACTCTCACAGTCCAAATGCTTTAAGGGGTGTAATCTGATTACAGACAACCAGCCAATCAGAGGGCGGATTTGCAAATGTTTCTGAGTCTGCCAAAAAACAAAGGGACGAAAAAAAAATCCCTGCAGTCTGTTACTAGTCACAAGACCAAATGTTTGACTGGAATCTGCTTTAGTGAAGCCTTCAAACTATTCAAATTTTATATTATATTATATTACATATAAACTATTAACATATAACTATTGTTATAAAATTAGTTAGGTAACTTGGTTTACATTCTTACATAGAACACCTTGGCTGCCCAAGGATGTTTAGTCCCTTTTTATTCTTCGTCCTCCCAACGTTTCTTCTTTATAATATTTAGGGAGTTTTTCCTTGCCACTGCCCAGTGGCTTCCTCAGTTAGGGCTTTGTTCCTTGATATTCCTAAAGCTGCTTTGAGACGATGCTCCATTTTACTAAGCGCTACAGAAATAAATTAGATAATAAAGAAATCTGTTACTGTAGTCTTTGTCAGTTTGAAACACTCTGGCCATTCTCAACAAGGCATTTCTAATACGTTTGGGGCAACATTTGAGGGAATGAGTGTCATGTAGCCCCACATGCTCACCTTTCTCAAAGATCTCCTTCAGGACACCTCGTTTGATCAGCTCCTCACGGCTCTGCCTCGCCGACATCTCTCTCTCTAGAGCTGGAACACAAACAGGACCCTTATTACTGACTGCAATGAAATATCGTAAATATATCTCTGGCTTTGACACTGTGGGTTTACAGAACGGCTACAGCATGACCATTTCTTCCAGGAAGGATTATTTAATTATACATATCAGTTTTAAAGAGCTTCATAAATAATGAAGATTTTATGATGTACAGTCTTAAAGGATGGCTCTTCTTACGTCTCGACAGTGATTGTACTGGAAAGTAGTGGGTCTCGCCAATGATATCCTCAATCAATTCGATTCTGATTCACAAGGTCCCGATTCGATTCAATAACAATTCAATTCGGGATATTTCAGTTATAATACCAGGGTTTTTTTGGCTACGAAGAGAGATTTTCAGCAAACTCATTTTGTAATTGTACAAAGAATACTTTACTTCCAGAACACATTATTAATATTTACATACGTCTGGGTAACACAACATGGTTCCGGAACTTTAAAAGGCTTCAGAAGCCATTATTTCAACAATGCTTTATGGACATATATCTCTCATATAAAAGTTACCAGAGTCTCTGTTATTTTATTTGGCACAGGGAGAACTTGAAGGTAATTTCATCGCAAATGCCTTCTCTAGTGGAGATTGTATGGCCAGTGTTTCCACTGCTTCAAAACTTCACGAGATGTCATTAAATTGCAAGACTCTGCAGAGGGTTTTTAATTTGAAATTTGTCGCCCAAGGTAGGAGAAGAGATTAACACTAGTTAAGACTTTACAGTTGAAAAGAACATTCGCAATGTAATGTAACCGGCACCAGGCACGCACAGTGGTGCTTCATGACTCAGAGCAGTACTACATTAAATTAGCGCCATAACTGAGATCACAAAAATGCTTACTGGACTTCATGCGCTTCGCGTCACAAAACTTCTCAAATTTGCGTAAATGAATAGAAACTGTACATGTACATTGTAAATGTGATCGCCAAACTTGCCTCTTGCCACACTAGGCGTGGGTGGGATAACGAGTGTAGACTGGACATGGTCATTATACCACTGCTAAAACAATATATAATCTAATGGTGACCTAAAACTTTTGCACAGTACTGTGGCCAAAAACAGGCCATTTAAATGAGACAGAAAGGTCGATATTCTATACCAAAATGTTGGTCATAAAAATATCACCAATTAGCCTTAAAATGAGAAAAGCTTCCACCCAAATAGTCAAATCTTAGTAACGTTGCTTTGATGACCCATATTTAACAATAGTCTTTTTCGTATACCTCAGCCTACCCACCACAGTAATAAGAAGAATCTCAATACGTAGAGCTCTGAACCAGCAACCTTGAGCAGACCTTGAGCTTTAGGACACTCATGGGCTGTGAGATCCCTGTTATTCACAGTACAATGAAAAAGACAAAAGTCAGCAGGTGCCGCAGTGAGCAGTGTCTTCCAGTAATGCCAAAAAACAGCCAATAGCTGCCAAGTCTCAGTGGCATTGCTATGCTATTTTTAGACTATAGCAGCTGAGGGAGTCGATCTGCACCCCTCCCCAACCCTGAAACGAGCCCGTTGGTTGCTTTAGTAATATCAGAATCTGCCCCTACAAAAGGAAACCAATTAAGACTGGGAAGTGATGAGCAGCAATTCCATATCTGCTTGCTGTGCACCATTTTCCTCCGCAGGACAGAGTGGAGCTCAACTCTCCATCAATAAGGCTAAATGAGCAATATATCCATCAGAGACATCAGGAAGCCATGACAGACTGCAGAGCATCAACATGCTGTAAACTACCCATTTACAACTCATTTCTATGGGCAACTGCGACAAGAAACGTTGGAGAGAAATTGGTTGGTAAATGTTTAGGGAATTTTTCCTTGCCACTGTTGCTTAATTTGGGATTGGCCCTAGATATTAGAAGAGAATCTCAATGCTCCATGGTAAAAAGTGCTACATAAATAAATCTGTCTTGACTTGACAAGGACCCAACAGTGGCAAGGTGGGTTTACAATCCTGGACCTTCTGTTTCATAGTCCAGTACCTTAACTAGCCTGCTAGACCACCACAGTCCCACTGTGAAGTTAAAATACAGATTTGTATTTCCTATTATAAATGTATTAAAGTTGTTAAGCCTTTGATCGTGAACGGACGTCGATCGGTGGGTGGAAAACTATGGATATCTTCATGACTGCTTGTTACCCTCCCAGATGGTGCAAGGGTGAAAGTGTATAAAGCTCATATGAATTTCAATTGATTTCGAATTTCACTCCATGGCAGGAATGTGAATTGATTTGAATTATGACTATGAATGTGCTCTCTTGCTCTCAAGCGTCTGTCATAACCATGGCAAATGTAAATGTCTGTGAAGCAGGTGTGCCCAGAATCCGGCTGCCAAGTCATGAATCAGACTCTGTGATTCAGAAAAAAGCCGCACTTAACATTCTCAGTCAATCCGTACGACCAAGACAGTAACGAGAAAAGAGGTTTAGGACATGAACAGCCAATCCTCCGCGGTCCGTTATGAAACGTTACGCAAGATCTCGGGCTGCACATGAGACAGACTGTCATGTTTGTGGAGAGTTAGCATCTGGTCAAAAGCCTCCTCGGAGACCAAACTAGGGCCCTGAAATATTAAATTTACACCCGAGTATTGCGTAACGGCAAATCAGAAGCTTTCTAAAATAAGGGTGGTCCTGTGTTACCTTATTCAGTGCTGGATGTAAGAACAGGCAAGGAGAAAGAGGACTTGAGTCCTAAAATGGCTGGAAAAAACTCTTGATAGCAATTATGTGGTGTATGTATTGTCTACATTAATATCTTAATTGCTGTTTTAACAATGTGCAAGCTGACATTAGCAAGTACATCACTCACTAGAGTTCACATATTCACTGGGTCATGTAAATCTACACTAAATCAGGATAAGACAAGTAAACACAATGACTTTGCACTTCAAGATTCATATTGCACTGATGGAATTTAAAAAAAAATTGCATAAAATAAATACTGTTGAGGTATCGCACTCATGGAATAGGGCATTTTGTTTACAATTTTAAACCTAATGTTTCTAGTAAATTATTTACATTTACAGCATTTAGCAGACGCCCTTACAGTTGATACAGTCTTACAATCCAAGCAATTGTGGGTTAAGGGTCTTGCTCAAGGACCCAAGAGTGGAAGCTTGGCAGATGTGGGATTTGAACCCTGGACCTTCTGGTCCATAGTCCAGTACCTTAACCGCTAGGCTTCCACAGTCCCACATAAAAAAAATTACAATACAAGCAATTGCTCAAGGACCCAACAGTGGCAGCCTGACAGAGCTGGGTTTTGAACCCTGGACCTTCTGGTCCATAGTCCAGTACCTTAACCGCTAGGCCACCACAGTGTCAGGTAATTATTTGAATTACAAGGGACTAAAGTTTTCATTGTTTACACTACAGAAATAAAAAAGGAATGTCTTTTGTCAAATGTAAGCTCAAACTTGAGAAAATCAAATCTTGAATTCAGTATTGTGAATCAAAATCGTTACACCCATAGATATCACAAAAAGCTCCAATACTTTTGTCCATAAAGCATAGCTAATGTTTAATCCACACTGATGCAAACCAATACATAAATGGCAGTAATCCATGGACGTTCACTGTTTTTAAATCACATTTTCCAATATCGACTCAAAACCTGAGGTCGGATCAACTGAAATCCAAGAGAAACTCTTCTAAAAGAAAGACAAGCTGATGCAGAACATGACTAAGAGAGCTAGTCATCGGGGTGACTGTAACACAAAGAATACAGCTCAGCTACAAAGCCATCTAGCACCAACTCTAAAACACCCATTTACCAAAATGCATTAAACCCTTTATAGTTTCGCTGAGTCGGAAAGAGTACGTCATCGCTATTAGACAACATGTAACAGCATTTTGAGCCAATGGCACGTATTTACAACCAAGATGTGAACATCATTGAGAACTGCACACAAACATGACTTGCACAGGAAGACTAAACACATCAACCGAGTCAGAACAGTTTCTAGTCCAAACGTATGCTAACAAGTAATTGACCACACAACCAGTACATACAACCTTATATGATTCATAGATCTATATTGTACTAACACTGCAATAAACAGGATCAACACACAAAGCTACCACATTGGTGGCATGAATTAACTGAAGAATTCTCCAGAATTTATCTTCTGTTCAGCATCATGATGATTTCTAAACAGGCTATGAAGTTAAACTTCAACTGATCTTCAGTGGATAGCAAATAACATCCTATTTATAGTTCCCGATCCCACACTGTACTGCGTGGTTGTGACCCAAATCAGATCTCCACTCTGAGTGAAGAGAGTGCTGCCTTCTAGCCTCAAAAGCACTTATTTATAGTCAACATATTTATGACAGCAGTACAATGCGGTGGTTCTTAATCTGCAGCCCACATTCTGTAAGGCTTGACTTTTCACACGGCAATAATAACCGATTTTTGTTCCAGTAGCTCAAAATTAAAGGGGACATATTCCCCTTTTCCACAAGATAATGCAGTTCTTGAGGAAATGTCTGTGACAAGCTGTGGTATATACATCAGTCACCATAGCAGCCTTTTTAACCTGCCTAACAGGCCCTTTTCAGAATGGTTGGGTTTGAGTAAGTGTTCCTTTAAATGATATGAATGACTTAAATGCTCACCCCATCCCCACAGTTATTCACGGGTTCATGAGCTGCAAAAGGTCATTAAATGATATCGCAAGCTTAATTAGTTTCTTGTATTAAGGTCATTTAAACATTTGCATTAAATAACCGGGGGTTTAGAGAGCTAACGCGTCCTGAATGGCGATTTCGTTTCCATGTGAGGACTCGACAAACTAACTTAAGAGCCTCGGTTCATGGTATTGACTATTGAATATAGACATAAAAAACTATCATTTATGGGTTGGGAACGATCTAATCCAATTTGCATTACTTCTTACGTGGAGATTTGATCCTGACTTTGAACAAATCGATCAAACCACCTTCTGGAACCAGTCAAGTTTGAATTCAAAGGTTGCGCTGTATGTACTGTTTAATTTGTGTAAGCCATAGAGTTTTGAGGGATTGCAACCTCAAGGTCTGGTCCTGTAACGGTCTGGTACCCCTGTGCCTCTTCCTGTGCCCAGCAAAATCCATGTTAGGCTCTGGACACTCATGACCCTGACCAGGATAAGCAGGGGTAATACGATCCGCTTTGCGTTAGAGATTTGAGGACTGCACCACTGACAAAGCAGCCATTCTGCACAGAATGTATGCACACGGTCTCCTGCAGTGCAGCTGACTACTTCAAGCTGTTCTACCCTTCCTGCAACCGCATTTCCACCTGGTGCATCTGACCACAGATCAGCTGGGTGGCTTCTCACACTCAAAGGACCTGACTCTTATAGGGACCCGTTACTGATTGGTGAGCTGCAACAGGATTGGATTTCCTTCATGATTTGTCTGTATATCAATCATTAGGTTGTCTAGCCAGTACTGATTCACCTTTTTTAGTCTGTACATCTGCGAAAGCATCTTTGAGATTTAAATCAGGATCCGAGGCTTACTTCCCAGTATCTTGTCTTTATATCCACAAATGTTTGAGCGATCATGAACGATGGTGCCATCTGTCTTCAATAGGCGTCCAATATGCAGGCTAATGGCATCGTCAGATAAAGCAGATTTCACACAGGGGAGCCAAAAGTAGAAAGTAAGAAAGGAAGAAAGCCAGTCGTGAGTCTACAGCAGCCAAATCAGTCAGATGTCACTGTAACATAACTACACACCGATCCCTTTATTAGGTACACCTCCTTGTTTCTACACTGACTGTCCATTTCCATCCAGTTCCACTCACCATAGAAGCACGTTGTGGTTCTGCAATTACAGACAGTGCCGGTATGAGTGGATCAGACACAGCAGGGCATTCTCAATGAATGCATTTAAATTTACCGCATTTAGCAGATGCCCTTGTCAAGAGAAACTTACAATTGGTACAGTCTTACAATTGTGGGTTAAGGGACTTGCTCAAGGACCCAACAGTTGGAGCTTAGTAGAGGTGAGATTTGAACCCTGGACCTTCTGCTCCAGAGTCCAGTACCTTAACCACTAGGCTACCACAGTACGCCGCTTATACAATGCTGGTGGCTGGACAATCTGTGGGGGTCCTGACTAGTGCTATAGTACTCGAGTCCGGTCTCAGTCTCGAACTCATTTGAACTCTGTCTCGTCTCATTCTCTGGGTAAGGCGGATTCGGAAAATGCCAATCAAGACCAGTCGTGGCCAAAGCGTCTAAGGTAACTAAGAGTCTGGGGACTAACAAAAGTATGTAGCAAAACAGATGGAGTACAGCCTGTAATTCCAGAACTACAAAGTGCATCTACATGGTAGATGGAACTGATAAAATGGACATTGAGTGAAGAAACATGGAGGTGTGCCTAATAAAGTGATTGGTCAATGTATAAGTCTTCATAATTATGGTCATAGACAAACAGGAAAGTTTGTAACGCATGGCATTTCTCTTATACAAGAGTCACTTCATAGTCTTTTGGTACGACTGCAGCTCATAATAAAAAGCTTTAGATGATTGGGCTTGGTGTTTAAACACACTTTGTGCTATCCATCAACTCAATGGTGCTTTTACAGAAGAGAGAGCCAGACTAGCACTCTGGGCCGAGAAAGTGGGTCAGATCAATTATACTGAAAACGCTAAAGAAAAGCAGCCTGAGCACTGCATTTAGGGATAGTTAAAGTTTTTAAACCGGCATTATCCCTGTGTGGTAAAAGCCTTACCCAACATGCTCTCTGCATCCCTGCCGCTAGGCAAAATGGCTCACAGTATATGCAAATTTTAACGAGAGCCTCAACTTTCAGCAGTTTCATCTTTGGTGGGTCTATGAAACCTTAATTAGGTCGAAGTGTGTTTAAATTCGAGTGCTAGCATTTTGATTGTTTCATTTATTTAAGGTTGAAGTCAAAGTCCACTCACGACAGGGAAGGTCTAATTTAGTTTTTTACCTCATTACTAGCCCTAAATTGTCCCCGTCCCAACTTTTTGGAAGGTGTTGCAGGCCTGAAATGCAGAAATGGATGTTTAAGAAATGAAGCTGACCAGACAAAACATGAAATATCTCAGATTCATACTGTCTGTCAATGAAATTAAAGTCCACTTAGAAGGGTGGAATTTCATTACTGGCACAAGAAAGCTGGGCGAGGGGCGAGGTTGGTGCATTTTGGTAAAAAAAACATGGAAAAAATTCGTCCTGCCATCACAGGTGGCGGGAGATTACGAGGTTAGACTGTATAATTAATCAGTAATATTATAATGTATTTTGCAGTGCCACCTCCACCCCTTGTAACATTTAAGGGTGCAACTGATGTACATTATGTTGTAACACGGTTTAATTTTCCGATACCCAATCCAGTGAATTTTGTTAATATCGGGACCAATATCCGATCCTACCATCACATCGGTGCATCCCCATTATCGATTGACATTTTGAAAAACTGACTTTTGACTTCTGGAATCATCCTCCCCTAGTTATCATCCTTAAGTTCGCATTCAAAGGAGCACTCTTGCAGCCAGTACAGTACAGAGAGTGAGAGGATGTTCAGTTCAGCATTGTAAGTCATTCATGAGAAATAACCTTTTGTCCCCGACACCTTTCCAAGAAACAAAAGCACGGCTCTTATTGTAGTTCAAGCTCCAGGAAAATCTCACAATTTTTGAAGTCGGTAAAGTTGGAAACCCAGTACTCTCAGTTGTCATGATACAACCTGAAACGGTTGTTCCATTGCTGGCATTACCCCAACCCCTAAAATTTCACCTTCTATGGCAATGTCCTTGCTGAAGAAAAACTGAAGCCTGTCCTGCATTATTAACATCAACCAAAATGTTCTCGCAATCCCTCTCTAACCGAGCTGCAAAGTGCTGTGTGCTGACATTTCTGACAGGCGATTTCCCCGTCCTGACACTTCTGTCAGGCAAAGTGTTCCACTAGATCGGCTTTGTCAAAAGGTCAAAATGCACAGAACGCTAGAGGACAACACCAGTCATATAGACACTTGCAGGATTATGGATAATCTGCTTTTACTGTTCTGCTCGAACACACTATTACACCTAGTAAAACTGATGGAATATCACCACACAATGTTCACCCGGCTTATTTTATACTTCATAGCTCATACACAAACCACATATATACATCAAACAATGTGTTTAATGGCTAAGCATTCTGGTTAGAGATGCACTGATCGATCACGAGGAAAAAAAAAAAAAGACAAAAAAAAACGCATTTACAGGCACTTAATAATCCGATAACTGCAGAAAGTCTGATTTCGTCCGTAATCAGATAATGGGAAGCTCCGGGTTGACATGACCCAGGCAGTAATCGGATTTCTACCTGCCAATAACCTCACAGAAACATGTGACAAACTTGCAAATGTAATATTAAATAATGAAATTCTTAATTTTCCCAGAGTATATACTGTGTTTCAGAGTCTCCACAAAGTGTTAGATAGCAGTGTCGCTGCCTTTAATTCCGTGGCACAGTTAATTCAGGGATTGACAGATCCCTGAAGAAAATATTGGTCACAGTCAATGGAAAAAAGAGCTCAGATAAAGCAAAATCTTTAGAATAAGCAAACCTGGCAACCGTGTGGGTTAGGCTTTTGAGCATGCGCAAACTGAAAAAAACGACTTAAAACAGGTAACTAGTGTACATGCTATGAGAAATCCAATTACTGGAGAAAAATCCAGCTCTAACAGATTTCCTAATCTGATTTCTAGACCGGAGTATGCTTTATACATAACCACTACAAGATCTTAGGGGAAAAATGAATGCAACTGTGAACAGAACTGCTTCTGCAATGTCACAACATTTATTTCTGTCCAGAGTTGCATTCATTCCACCCCCCCCCCCTACACACAAATACTCATTTAGCAGGAACCGTACTGAATTTTGATTTTTCAGGCAAGAAATATGCATTACAACAGTCTCCTGCACTCTGCTCAATAAGAAAATCTGGGGCCATACTCATAAAGATTCTAAGAATACTCTTAGAGCACTCCTAACTTGGCTTAAAATTTCCTAGGTATGAGTTTAAGCATAAAAGTGATTCAGAAACAATCTGAGAGCAACTCTGAGCAAAGAGAACAGAAAAACTTTGATCTCAATTAGGAAGCGGGGTTGACCCGGTTGCTAGGGATGACATTCTTTTGAAGACTGATTGGTTGACACCGCTGTCACTCACTCTCTCACATACAGAAACACACTCTTTATTAGGGAAATACTGTATAGCCCATTACAAGTCTTTGAAATAACAGACATAGGCCATTTCTGTGTATTTTACACTAACCCCACACTGTATGTAGCCTACTTAATCTATTGGACAGCCTATGAACTGGAGAAAATGGTTCATATGTAGCTTTCATATCAGGTGTTACGGCATCAATGTGCTGGGTAGGACATGAGAGCGAATCTCTAATAAGGTCAACCACAAACATTATTCCTGCACGATCTCATTGGTAGCATTTGATTATCTCACTGTTATTCAGTATGACGTGCCGGAGTCTCACGCTACACATGGCATCGGTGACTGATAATAGACTCTGTGCTCTTGATCAATAACTAACTACATTTTCTGTTTTCTCTCCAAGATTGTTCATACGCTTCAGCTCCTCAAGTTTCCATCATCAGCTCCAGCCCCACCATTCCCAGGTCACACCAGGGGGCAGTAACTCTCTCCCTCCTCTGGTTGGCTCGGGATGAAATGCCGCCAAGGACTTTCCTGCCGAGGACTCAAGATCCTAGAGTGACTCTGCATCAGACTACATAATGCCTATATGCATATTTTCACTTTATTTTATATAAACCTAAAAGTCCTCCTAACAGTTTTTCATCTTAGTAGCTCTTTTAGGGGTGAAGATGCTTTATGAATAACTTATCTTGACTATAATCTACTCCTAACATTTAGAGGGATACGTATTCAACTCTACAATTTTCCTTAGAATTTCGGCACTAGGAGCTACTCTTAGCACCAACAATCTTTATGAATACGGCCACAGGAGTGTGTGACATAGGGAGGTGACGTAGCAGAAAAATGGAGTGAGGAAAAGCCATGGTCGTGACAATAACCATTTTTTTTGTTTTTCACTTTCAAAACATTATTCAATAAATGACATATGCAATATAACTGCATAATGATTTTGCCCACCTGTAGGTTCATGTTGGTGCTTTAAGAACGTTTAAGCTAAGCTAGGTTATGATATGTATAGTATATATTAAACTGCTCAGTTCACAATACAGTCAACTTATGACGGATTTGCCAGAATGTATCCCCATTGCAAATTGGCTGCCTACAGTACCTGATTTGTGGTGGTTCTGTGGGGGTCCTGACCATTACAGAACAATGAAGATTTAAAGTATGTAGAGACACAACTTTACTACAGTCTGCAATTGTAAAACTACAAATAGAATCTATAATGGTAAATTGAAACTGATAAAATGGACAATAATTGAAGAACCAGGAAGGGGTACCTAATAAAGTGTTCAGTTAGATCAGAGGTTCCTATACAGTGGAGCAAAAAAGTATTTAGTCAACCACTGATTGTGCAAGTTCTCCTACTTGATGAAAGAGGTCTGTAATTTTAATCATAGTTACACCAACTATGAGAAACAAAGTGAGAAAAAAAATCCAAGAAATCACATTGTAGGATTTTTAAAGAATTTAATTGTAAATCATGGTGAAAAATAAGTATTTGGTCAATAAGTTCAACTCAATACTTTGTAAGATAACCTTTGTTGACAATGACAGAAGTCAAACGTTTCCTGTAAGTCTTCATGGTGGAAAATAAGTATTTGGTCACCCACAAACAAGCAAGATTTCTGGCTCTCACAGACCTGTAACTTCAAGAAGCTCTTCTGTCCTCCACTCGTTACCTGCATTAATGGCACCTGCTTGACCATGTTATCTGTATAAAAGACACCTGTCCACAGCCTCAAATAGTCAGACTCCAAACTCAACCATGGCCAAGACCAAAGAGCTGTCGAAGGACACCAGGAAGAAAATTGTAGACCTGCACCAGGCTGGGAAGAGTGAATCTACAATAGGCAAGCAGGTTGGTGTGAATAAATCAACCTTGGGAGCAATCGTAAGACATACAAGACCACTGATAATCTCTCTCAATCTGGGGCCCCACGCAAGATCTCATCCCAAAATGATCATGAGAACGGTGAGCAAAAATCCCAGAACTACACGACTGGACCTAATGAATGACCTGCAGAGAGCTGGGACCAAAGTAACAAAGGCTACTATCAGTAACACACTATGCCGAGAGGGACTCAGATCCTGCAGAGCCAGACGTGTCCCCCTGCTTAAGCCAGTACATGTCCAGGCCCATCTGAAGTTTGCCAGAGAGCATATGGATGATCCAGAAGAGGATTGGGAGAATATCATATGGTCAGATGAAACTAAAATAGAACTTTTTGGTTAAAAACTCAACTCGTCGTGTTTGGAGAAAGAAGAATGCTGAGTCACATCCCAAGAACACCATACCTACTGTGAAGCATGGGGGTGGAAACATCATGCTTTGGGGCTGTTTTTCTGCAGAAAGGACAGGACGACTGATCTGACTTAAGGGAAGAAGGAACGGAGCCATGTATCGTGAGATTTTAAGCCAAAACCTCCTTCCATCAGTGAGAGCATTGAAGATGGAACGTGGCTGGGTCTTCCAGCATGACAATGATCCCAAACACACCGCTCGGGCAACGAAGGAGTGGCTCCATAAAAAGCATTTCAAGGTCCTAGAGTGGCCTAGCCAGTCTCCAGACCTCAACCCCATAGAAAATTTGTGGAGGGAGTTGAAAGTCCATGTTGCCCAGCAACAGCCCCAAAACATCACTGCTCTAGAGGAGATCTGCATGGAGGAATGGGCCTGAAAAATACCAGCTACAGTGTGTGCCAACCTGCTGAAGACTTACAGGAAACGTTTGATCTCTGTCATTGCCAACAAAGGTTATGTTACAAAGTATTGAGTTGAACTTTTGTTATTGACCAAATACTTATTTTCTACCATAATTTACAATTAAGTTCTTTAAAAATCCTACAATGTGATTGCCAGGATTTTTTTCTTCTCATTTTGTCTCTCATAGTTGAAGTGTACCTATGATGAAAATTACAGACTTCTCTCATCTAAGTAGGAGAACTTACACAATCAGTGGCTGACTAAATACTTTTTTGCCCCACTGTAGGTAGTCGCATGGGAATGCCATACCAGGATACGAAGCCACAAGGCTTTATAAAACGTGTGGCAACAGAGTCACGTCTGTAGACGTGCTTCTTTCACCTCAGCGTCCTGCGCCGAGTTCACAATCCTCACCTCACTGGATCAAACGAGCTCACAGCGAGAGTTTCTTCCCTCAACATCTCACTGTGTCACAATCGATCAGGCTGAGTGTAAATAAGCAAACAAAAAAAAGCTCTGCAGTTTCTGCTCCCACCTGGCCTTTACTGGTTCTGGTTCGCCGCAGCCCCTTACATCAAAGCCGGGTAAAAATAGCTGGCTCGCTGAAACACTGACGCTTTTCCTAAATCGATTCTTCGCTGCTGCCTCAAACTGCCTGCCGCAGAGCTGACAGCTTAACCCACATTCTTCCTGCTGTCTCCAACTCAGGAAATGGAGGAGGACATGCACTCGGTTTGAGCATTGTCTTTTCATGAACTCGCTGCGAAGAATTCGCAGAGAGAAAACTGACACGCTTTGCATTTGTGAAAACTTAAGACAATCCAAACTAAGTGGAAAAAGATTCTCTAGTGTTTAATAACTAGACTTTTGCAATCCAAACACCAATTTAAACTATACTTTTGCAGTCCATGATCGGAAACCTGGTTTCCTGCCAAATTCATGTTCATCTTCGTTTGCCACTGACAGTTCTACCCGTCCCTTAGCAGAGACCCTAACCATCTCTTGACCTTCTATGTGTCTCTTAACAATACACTATATATACAGCACGACTTTATCGAGATCTAGTGTTTTTCGGCTAGATTCCCAGAGGAAATCTTCACAGAGAGATACTACAATCAGCTGGTGAGCCAGCCAGGAGCGCTTAATAGCAAACCGGCTAGTACTGCTAACAAACCACATTACGCAACATTTGTCACAGGAACATACAAGGTCACTCAGACAGCAGTCACACATATGGTTATAACTTCTATTTACAATATAAGTTTTTTTACTCCTTGTTATCAGTTCCACTTACCGTATAGAAGCAGTTTGTAGTTCTACAATTACAGACTATGGTCCATCTGTTTCTCTACATGTTTTGTTAGCCCCCTTTTACTCGGTGCTCTTATGGTCAGGACCCCCATATGGCCACCATGGATCAGGTACCAGTTGGGTGATGGATCATTCTCAGCACTGCACTGACATGCTGATAGTGTGTTAGTGTGTGTTGTGCTGGTATGCGCAAACTAAACAGCAGTGCTGCTGGAGTTTTTATACAGCCTCAGTGTCACTACTGGACTGAAAATAGTCTAGCAACCAAAAATATCCAGCCACCAGCATCCTGTGAGCACTGATGAAGGATTAGAGGATGACCAACACAAACTGTACAACAACAGATGAGCTACTGTCTCTGACTTTACATGTACAAGATGGAGCAAGATGGTAGTAAGTGAACACTGTTTAAAAACTCCAGCAGCACTGTTGTATCTGGTCCACTCATACCAGCACACCACCACCATGTCAGTGTCACTGCAAATTCCCAAATAATACCAGATCTTTGTTGGTCCTGGCCATTAGAGAACCGAGTAAAGGGGACTAACAAAGTATGTAAAGAAACAGATGGACTACAGTCTGTAATTGTAGAACTACAAAGTGCTCCAACATGGTAAGTGGAACTGATAAAAAGGAAAAGGAGTGTAGAAACTAGGATGTATTTTATTTCTGAAGTAATCAGAAGGCCTGTGATGACTCATTTCACCCAAAACCAGCCTATGAAATCAAAAACAAACAACCAAAAAAAGATAAGCACTGGAAAATCCAAAGCCACACATTGAATAAGAAAGATGAATTCAATCAATAAGCATTGCACAGTTCTTAGAGTACTGAACACAACCGGTTCTTCGCATTCTACTGATTCAGCAGCACAAGGTATCACTGAACTGCAACAACTCCATTACACGACCAGTGTAATCAATGTGTACATGGGAGGGTGCAGAGTCCCAAATAGGGATGGGTTTTGTTTGCATTTTAATGATTCTGATTCTGCTTATTCCAAAAATGGTGAAAAACTGTGCCAAATGTTTAGGTGTAAATGGTATCTTTTCATTTTTTAATACATTTCAACTTCAAAAGTTAGCATTTTTACTTTTAGCTTTTTCCTTCCCATTATAAGACTGTTAAGTAAAACACTTAACGTGGCTTAACGTATTAAAGCAGTGACCTAGAAAGCAGGTCTGGGCAACAGGACGATATTTTATGGTATCGTGATACATTTTGTTATGACAGACGATAGGTTTTTCTGAGCATATCGTCAGTGCTTGAAGAACACTGACCAACTGCAGATTCATTATAAAGACTGTAATTAGTCCTGTTTAATTGGATGAAGTGCAGCACATTTTGAATAAAAGTACCATGTCACTAAGTATGGGGTAATATTTGAAAAGTAGTTTGAGAATCTGTCGCTACTGGTGTATTTTGTTTGCGATCACGTCTCGTGATAAATATAGTGCATCGTGAGAATTTCTTTAAATGTTGCGATTTTAGAACCGGTTCCGATTTCGATATCCAAACCCTAGTCCCAAAAGACCTCTCAACCAGGCTTCACTGCTTAGTCACGTGGTCTGACCTCCAACAGTGTTTGACTTAAAGACTTTAAAGGGATCTAACCATTGACAAGCCAAACAAGGGGCTAATAGCAGGCTGGCTGAGCCCAGATTTGAAATCTCATGTCAGGTCACAAACACAACTAAACTCCTTTAGTTCATAAAGAAGAAAATAGCATGTAGTTTGCTTGTTTATTTGGATTATTTAAGGTCGCTAACAGCATCAGTAGCCACACACAAACACAGAAATACACGTAAATGCCAATTAATCAATGAACCAAACATGCATGTCTTTGGCTGTGGCAGAAAACTGGAGTAACCCATGCAGACTCCACACAGAAGAGACCCAGACCACTCCACCCTGGGACTGAACCCAGTACCTTCTTGCTGTGAAGTGGCGGTGCTACCCACCGAGTCGCCCAATCGGCATGTACCATCCTATATGCAGGGAAATCACACTGCAGCTCTCACCTGCTGAAGTCTGCTTGAACTTCTCGCTCTTCTTCTTCCTCCACTTCCAAGGCTTGAAAAGGCGCCCCAGTGTGGCGAACTTGCTCCTGCGGCGAATGGGCGGCGTGTGTGTGCCGGAGACCATGGACTCTGAGCGCATGGCGGCCAGACGCTCCACCTCTTCTGCTAAAGAGAAAAGGGAGCACGTTGAGTTGGACTGCGATAGGAGCAGCAAAGCTACCTTATGCAACTAGACCAGTCATACTGACACCGTACCACAAACAGTCACACCTCTTTACTAACACCATCCATGCAGGTGGTATGGATTCTATCTAGCCCAAACAACTACTTGGAAGGCATACCATAAGAAAGTTATCGGACCTCAAACGTAAGCATGCGGAGTTGCTACTGGAGCCAAGGTTCTATGGCCATGGGAGAAAATCAAAATCAACAAACCCTCAAGGTGAGTTTGAATTAACAAAAATAAAAAAGTAAATAAATAATCAAAAAAAGATCTGCACTTCCTGAAGGACCCACAATGGTGGTTGAAACGTGACAACCGGAAAGAATGTGGGTTGCGTCCCAATACTTTTGGTCATGAGCGGGGGCGTATCCCAATACAGTTGGAAGCGTGCGTGTATATGTCCCAATACTTTTGCATTGTGTGGGGACACGTCTCAATACCTTTGGTCGTGTATGAGGCACATCTCAACACTTTTGGTTGTGTGCGAGGGCGTCTCCCAATACTTTTGGCCACATTCAGGGGTGTGTTCTAATACTTTTCGCCTTGTGCAGGGGTGTCCCAATACTATTGGGTGCATCCCAAAGCACTGTATAATTACTGCATCTTTACACAGATACAGTATTCACACTGCCAAGTGTTTCTCGTTGTCCATGTAAGGCTACAAAGCGTCATGGATTCCATAAAGTTAGCACGACTATTTTGAATTAAAAATCCAACTACCTTTGCCAAGAAGCCACAATTGGGTCGCGGTAGATCTACCGGCAGGATGACGGTCCAAAAAATATTTGTCACAAAAATGTTAATAATCACAATTAAAAATTTTTACACATCCAATCGAGGCACCTGGTATTAACACCACGGACAACATTTGGTTAGTGATTCATTCTCATGCTGCTGGAGTTTTTGATCACTGTATTCACTCACTGTCCTCTCTATTAGACACATGTACCATATTGCTCCACCTTGTAGATGTAAAGTCAGACACAGCAGCTCATCTGTTGGTGCCACAGTTCATGTTCGTTATCCTCTAATCCTTCATCAGTGCACACAGGACACTTCCTACAGGATGCTGGTGGCTGGACATTTTAGGTTGCTGGACTATTTTCTGTGCCAGCAGTGGCTGCTGTGTCTGGTGGAGGTCCTCTAGATACCTGTGGATGGGTTTTTGGACAGTAGAGCTTAACTAAGCAAGTTTCCTAATTATGGCAGCTGTTTACCCTATGGCAGAAGGACACTCAGCAGGACAGTGCACCACGCCATAAGGGTAGTATAGCTACGGATTGGTTCCAGAAATATGACAACGTGTTTTTCTTGCTTTCATTGCAGTATTCTGCTTTTAATGTGGTGTTCGCAAAACAATCCAAAGAGCAAAATTCAAAGAATGTACTGTGGACTTTAAGCGACGCATGATGGTACTGAGATTCAGAGGTGGTACAAGTACATAGATTCTTTACTTAAGTAAAAGGTACTACTAATCTGATTCAAATTATTAAGTAAAAATTGAAGTATGGCCTATATAGTTTACTAGTCTATGCTATTAAATGTACTTAAAGTATTTCTTTAAAAATCTTGCTAACTCAATTGTTGAGACAGGATGCGTTTTATGAGGGGTAAGAGGTACACATCCATGACACTCGGGGGTATATAATGATTTGTCCTACAACTACAAGAATCACCTGCAAATTCTAGGATTCTGACCGGCTCTTCATATGGTGCCTGAGTAGAACTGCATTAATAGTACCGGTAAAAGAAAAATAACCTAAAATCAACATATAAAATACATACATAAATAGATTCATAATAGCACCCGTTTTGAAAATGTAGCAACTAAAAAAATAGATATTTCTTTTGAAATGTATTAAGAAAAAAGTATTAACTTGCAGAAATAATCAAGTACAGTCACCTAAAAATGCTTAAGTATACTTGCCACCTCTGCTGAGATATTATCACGGTCCGCCATCTCAGAATCACATTCCAGGAAGGAATTTAAGCATTGCTCAGTCCCTGACAGCTGGGAAACATTACACCTAAGCTCAGCATTCATTATTACACAACTCTTTAAAGGAATGACACCGGTATGATTCAAACTGATATTAAAAATTTAAGGAGAGGAACACTGGGAACAGGAAATTATGGAAATCATTTTCAAAGCTGATACCTATCATGACGCACAGGAAGCCAGAAATGACTCAAAACCAACATTACAGGGCTCTTCAGGTGGTGCGAATTGCCAGTCCTGTGAACAAATTGCTTCGGTTTTTGAAGAAACAGATCTCGGTGATCCAGCTCCAGCATGCACATGACTCAACTGAAGAGACACTGACCCTTTAGTGCTAATGCATACCGTTAATACAGACAGTACAGACCATTCTGAGCGACCTCATGAGACCTTGATTCTCCTTGGTATGATAAAAACAGAACCTTGTGACTAGGAACAAAACTGCATTGATGCAGACCTGCAGATGAGGCAACAACCTAAGCTGAACCTGGCAAAACATTCCCATTTCAACCACGCTCTTTTCATCTTCTCACTAAAGCATCTAAAGAGACATGATAATAAAATGTGAATGAGCCTTCTGGCCAAACTCCACATCAACAGTCTCATATCCATCTTGTTTCCTTAAGAGGCGAGATTTTAAGCTCATGGGCTCATTAGAACCCAAATCGTGTTATGTTCTGGCACGATTAGACCAGCGGCTGACATCATTCCAGTACAGAGACAAACACACAAGGGCATTGGAAAGAGCTTTAAAACCAGGTGATTTTAGGAAGCAAAGCAGAAACAGAAGCCTTACATTTTTACAGCGTCAAGATTTAAGATTCACGGACTGCATTTCCATGCACTTAATAATCCAATCATAGTTGGAATTTTCTGCAGTTATCGGATTATTCAAGTGGTCGTGTAAACAGCATACCTAGAAATCAGGTTAAGAAATCTGAAAGAGAGTTGAATTTTATTCCAGTAATCGAATTACTCGCAGCATGTATACCAGTTACCCGATTTCAATCAGATTCAAAAGTTTGAGATTTCGCTTCTATTGGGCTTACGTACATGGACCAGGTGGGGGATTCTCTCGTGGGATCTGGCAAGCCTGGAATTAAACGCTGCACCCGGTAAACGGCTATCGAACACTTTGGGGAGACTCAAACAATATATAACAAATGAAATGAATAATCTGATTATTTAATATTAAAATTGAAGTTTACATCACATATTTACGTGGGATCATTGGCTGGTTGCCAAGTAGAAATCCGATTACTGCCCGGGTCATGTCAACCTGGAGCTTTCCATTATCTGATTACTCAAGTGCATGTGCACGCATGAGTTTGCCCGCCACCTTTGCTGCTCCAGCTGCCTTTGTTCTCCCAAGAGGGCTTTCCACTAGATTTTGGAACATGACTGAGGTCGGCTGATGGTAGACTGTAAGCACTTTTGGTATTCCTGTACATTTTCAAGGTGTCTGATGGAACTGAGGTCAAGGTTCTGTGCAAACCAGCCAAGTTCTCAATCAAAGTTGCCAAACCAATTCTCTACTGACTTTAAGCACAGCAGGGCAGAAGGTTGATGGACTGACTTGTTGGAAGCGGAAACCTATAAATGTGTCATATTGAGAGTCACTGGGGTATCAGTACAAGCCATTCTACTACCAATGTTTACCAGCGGAAAATCCAGAAATGTCTGCTTTATAATTATGAGTGTGTTACAAGCACGTTTTGCTGAAATAGCAGAGCTGAAGAATGGGAAGGGGTGTCCACAAACTAGATACCTACAATCACTGGCCACTTTAATAGGTCCCACTGCTCGTTGACGCATTAATATCTCATCAGCCAACCACATGACAGCAACTCTTTGTATTTAGGTATGTAGACATGGCCAAGATGACCTGCTGAAGTTCAAACTGAGCATCAGAACAGGAAAGAAAGCTGACTATGAACACGACATGATTGTTGGTGGTTATATTTGATGCAGCAGTGCTGCTGGACTTCTTAAACACTGTTCACTCAGTGTGCACTCTATTAGACACAGCAACCATATTGCTCCACCTTGTAGAGGTAAAGTCAGAGACTCAGCTGTTGTTGCACAAAAATAAGACACGATCAAAAAAATGCTAACAGAATGTACGAATGTTTTTTGTATAGACTTCTATGGGTACAAGCCATTTTTTTACTTGCATTGTGAGAGTTCTCACTCGAATTATTATCTAAAGTGGAAAAACGTACAGATATGTTCAGGGATTATTTTTCCCCATCGAAATCGTGTCCATTTCGGTTGAAATTAAGGACGCAGATTTAAACCATAACGGCTTATTAACTGACATTAAAGGGTTTTGCGCAATTTCACCGGTCAGTTACGAAGAATGTGTCAGTCAAATGAACGAGGCAGTTCTACATTGCATTAAATGAAACTAAAAACTACAAAACAAGGATCTCTGAATATTACAGCTTACAAACAAATGTACTTAATATACCGCACGACAAAAGTGTGCATATATTCAGTATTTTTAATAGGTACCCATTGAAATTATGGCGTTCTTATTAAATAACATGCTTACCTTTAAACATACATGTAGAGCATGTGTTATGTAGATTAAATACATATTCCTGAATCATTTGGTTCATGTCCTGGACGCACGGTGAGGGATTTCTACTGTTGCGCATGATCGTATGTTTCTAAACACACAAAGCCTCCACATACACTGACGCATTGCTCATATGCTGCATGCAGGCTGTAAACACGCACGGGTTTGCATCACTGACAATAACAGAACCGCATCAGCGCTAATAATGTCGGCGCTGCTGCTTGGAGAGACTCACCCTCCTGCGGCTCGGTGGCTCGGCTGCAGTTGCCGCAAATGTGCTTGATTTCTTTGCCGATCTGACAGTGGATGATGAAGGGCACGGCTCCGTGCGCCTGCTGCTTCCTCGGATCTGCGCTCCCGTTTTTCCCCTTCAGGTTCATCATCTTGACCAGGCAGAAGCCCTTCTGTTTGGCCTTGTGAACGGGTGCGGGCGCGGCGCTGCTGCTCGGCGTGTAACCCGCGGTGTTAAAGCGGCTCCCGGGAACGCCAGGCGCCATGGCGCAGCTCGCAGACTTCAGCATGGTGGCTGTGAAACCCGACGCTCCTGCTCCCTCACGTTCCCACTACGGACTACCAGTAAATGCCATTTAGGACCAAGCACCAAAAAGCGACCGCTATAAGAAACCTGCCGGGGTTTAATTCCGCGGTGCTCCTGGTACCTGCGTGGTGGGGCAGCCACTGACTTCACTAGCTCTCCTGCCTTTCTACTAATGAGGAGAGATTCACCAACGAATCGGTTCATTGACCGGAATCGATTCGCAGAAAGAATCGGACCTCCATCTTTAACTGGGTCGTTGCTTATAGCGTTGCAAAGCACTGTGTAAACATTCATTCCCACATTTTCATACCAGCTTAATCCAATTCGAAGTCCAGTTCCAAACTTGGGGTTGACGCACTGTACAGGGCGCAAAGCAGGAACCAATCCTGGTCATGGAACCAACTGTGTTTTTCAATCTTTCCATGGCATAATATTCATTCATTTTCTTATCCGCTTGATCCTGGACAGGATCGCGGGAGAGCCAGTGCCTAGCCGGCAGCACAGAGTGCAAGGCAGGAACAACGCTAGACAGGGTGCCAATCCATCAGGGCACATACACTCACACACTCATACAGTCACTCACACACTAGAGGCACTTTGGAGACACCACCTAACCTAACACTGGAATCAGGGAAACCCACAAACTCCCTTGAGGCACCTGATTGACCTTTTCAGACCCAACAGCCAACCTTTGGAATGAACTGGGAACCAGACCGTAGCCATGTCACCCAAACCTGGTGACATGGCTCAATCCTCAACACTGGTTTTAAGCATGATATGCAAGTTGGTATAGGTAAAACCAATAGTAAATTACAGCTACCCCCGCCCCCACCCACTTGTTCTAGCCCTGCTATTAGTCACATATATGGTAACGAGCCCTGGGATTCTATCTGATAGCGAGACATCATGGGGAACTCTAATCCAGGTGCAGTCAGGGTATTTACAGGCAGCATCCCATTGATCCCATAATCGCATCCTCAGGTCATGACAACTAGAGCTTGGAAGTGAGAACTCTTCATTGAGAACCCCCTACTGATGCTGTAATGGAAAGTTTAAGGGCAGTGCATGTATTGCCCCTGTAGAAAGCACTGCAGCCACTTCCTGTCGTTTTTTGCTCATCTAAAGTGACTACACCCTAAGTAGCCATTAGGTGTTGAGTGACATTGCGATGGACTGGGACCTTGGGACCACTGGGACCTTCACTAAGATAAAGCCTCTTCCGAAGATGAGTAAACCAATAAAATATCAAATTATAAAACCTACTATAGGTCTATTATAGATAGATAGACAACTCCAAATCAGAAAAAGTTGAGAGAGTACGGAAAATGCAAATGCAATATATATGTAGTTTATGTAATGTAAACATATATGTGTAAATATATATGTAGTGTCCTTACATTTCTTTTGAGATTTATTTCATTGCAGACAGTATGAACCCAAGATATGTCAGTTTTTTTCTAGTCCACTTAATTTCATTTGTTAATAAACGTCCATTCCTGCATTTCAGGCCTGCAACACGTTCCAAAAAAGTTGGGACATGGACATCAACAGGTGATTATAATCATCAACATTCACAAATGCCACTTAAAACATAAACTGTGCAAAAAGAAGCCTCATGTCCAGAAGCAGCGTTGACTTCTCTGGGCTTGGGGGCATCTGGGATGGAACATCACACAGTGGAAACATTGTGGTCAGACCAATCAGTATTCCATATCTTTTTTGGAAGAAATGGACGCTATGTGCTCCGGACAAAAAGAACGATCCAGACTGTTAGCAGCTACAGATCCAAAAGCCAGGCTCTGACATGGTATAGGGTTGGGTCAGTGCCCTTGGTAAAGGTCATTTGCACTTCTGTGATGGCAGCATTAATGCAGAAAAGTACATTTGAGATTTTAAAGCAACATAAACTGCACTACGTCAATATGTCATCTTTTCCAGGGCTGTCCATGCATTTTCAACAAGGCAAGGCAAAACAAGCCAAATCATAAAAAGTTTCAATCATTTCAATCACACATTTGTTGATGAGATCTTCTGCTCATCTTTAATCCTCAAAGACTCATCCTTTTCGTGGATACTGCTTTGGATACTGATTTGTACCAAATCATGATTATAATCAATTTCCTGCTTGAAATCACATCATTATTTCGTTTTTTTCACCCCATTACTAGCCCTAAACTGTCCCCATCCCAACATTTTTTGGAATGAGTTACAGGCCTGACGTGCAGGAATGGATGTTCATTAAATTAAATGACGTTTATCAGACAAAACATGAAATATCTTGGGTTCATACTGTCTGCATTGAAATAAAAGTCAAAGGAAATGTAAGGAACACTGCATATATTTTTTATTTGCATTTCCCATACCGTCCCAATGTTTTCTGATTTGGGGTTGTAGCTGGATATAGATAGATGGATAGATACTTTATTGTCATTGCACATATTCACATGAACTTCATAATGCCATGTTCTTCAGACATCTAAAAAGTGAAAGATTTGGAAATCTCTTTGAGGATCCTTGACTGGACAGATGTGATGTGATGTGATTCAGCAGCTGGCTGTGCTAGACTGGCGTCAGCCTGATGAGCTGCACCTCCTCCATGTTTTCAAACTCCGAGTCCAAGGGGGTTACAAAACAGCAATACAGCACCCTCCAGTCAAGATACAAACCACTCATGCACTCGCCCGGAGTCCTTGTAATACCCAGATGGCTCCGTCCTCTGCGTCATCTGGAGCTCCAGGCATTAAACAATTTCAACCACGTGGTAAGGTTAAGCTTATTTACTGGAAAAAAGACTGCCTCTAGATTGTAAACATCATTAAATGACATGACCACAGCTTGGCAGTAAAATGCCCATGTCACTAATAATCTTTGTCATCAACGTTATTCGTCAGTCTCCCACAGCCTCCTTGAAGTTTTCTTTTTTGCCGCATGAATAGCATCCCATACTTTCTGACGCAGAACCCGAGCACACCTTAAGCCTCAAGCCGATCCTGTGATGCATGCGGCTACGCAAGGCCAATTTTGCCTTCTGAAACCTGTAGACCAGGAATCATTAGTATCATATCTGTGGTCTTCTAGCATTAACCAAACTCTACATTTGACACTACATTTCAGGTAACTGATGAGATATTGCGCCCTATTCAAAACATTTCACAGGACTTCAGAAGAAGAATTGCATGAGGCTAGAAATAAAGCCACAAAAGCACTTTTTCGTCAATGATCAATAAGAGCCAGTTATAAACAGAATACTGTACCTTACATTTAGCAGATGCTTTTATCCAGAGCGACTTACAACTGATACAGTCTTACAATCCAAGCAATTGTGGGTTAAGGGCCTTGCTCAAGGACCCAACAGTGGCAGCTTGGCAGAGGTGGGATTTGAACCCTGGACCTTCTGGACCCCTAGTCCAGTACCTTACCCGCTAGGCTACCACAGTCCACAGTCTAGCTTGTCCGTATTATCCACAGCAAAGGCACAAGTCAAGTCAGATTTCTTTATATAGTGCTTTTTACAATGAAGCATTGTCTCAAAGCAGCTTTACAATTTGAGATCATCTTCCAATATCTAGGGCCAATCCCAAATCGAGGAGGAAACCTTGGGAGGACCAAGAATCAAAAAGGGACCCATCCTACTTTTGGTGGCTTAGGTGATAAAAGTAAGAATTACACTAATCTAGTGAAATAAGTCTGTAGTAGTAGTTCAAAAAACAGAAACGAAGTAAATAGTAAGAGATAAACAAAATATTGAATACGCATATTGGAATGATTTAGTCTGATACGCAGAGTCACTTTAGGATTTTGAATCCTCAGCAAGAAAGTCCTTGGCGGCACGTTGTCCCCAGCCAACCCGGAGGAGGGACGGAGTTGCTGCCCACTATTTTAAAACAGATTCACGAGTGGGCATATGCTTACCTGATCCATAGTGCTTGGACAATGTACTGTTTATAACCCTTTATCCAAGTGATGCGCAGTGGTTATATATGTCTCGATCAGTCTGTCCCAAGAATCTGTTTTTCAGCCAAACCAACAGTGCCCTGACAAATTGGAGTCCTGTCTGGATGGACATACAGGTATGCACCGTTTAACATCCATCTGATCAATGATTATCCGCCACCAGCCGAGGTCTTAAGCCAGTACATGTCCAGGCCCGTCTGAAGTTTTCCAGAGAGCATATGGATGATCCAGAACAGGATTGGGAGAATATCATGTGGTCAGATGAAAACAAAATAGAACTTTTTGGTAACAAATCAACTCGTCATGTTTGGAGGAAAAAGAATTCTGAGTGTGGAAACATGGGGGTGGAAACATCATGTTTTGGGGCTGTTTTTCAGCAAAGGGGACAGGACGACTGATCCGAGTTAAGGGAAGAATGAACGGGGCCATGTATCGTGAGACTTTTTCCATTAGTGAGAGCTTTGATGATGGAACATGGCTGGGTCTTCCAGCATGACAATGATACCAAACACACCGCTCGGGCAACGAAGGAGTGGCTCCGTAAAAAGCATTTCAAGGTCCTGGAGTGGCCTAGCCAGTCTCCAGACCTCAACCCCATAGAAAATGTGTGGAGGGAGTTGAAAGTCTGTGTTGCCCCAAAACATCACTGCTCAAGAGAAGATCTGCATGGAGGAATGGCCCAAAATACCAGCTACAGTGTGTGCAAACCTGCTGAAGACTTACAGGAAACGTTTGACCTCTGTCATTGCCAACAAAGGTTATGTTACAAAGTATTGAGTTGAACTTTTGTTATTGACCAAATACTTATTTTCCACCATGATTTACAATTAAATTCTTTAAAAATCCTAACAAATATAACCATATACATAATCCCTTTCAGACCCCCAGACAATCAACACTGTATAAGGCATTATACTCAGTAATGGACTTATATTGTACAGATGCTCCCCGATTTATTATGGGGATATGCTCTGACAAATCCATCATAATTTAATGGCATCCAACCAACTCAACCAGCTTCAAAAAACCAACTAACTCAACCTGGGCTACCAATATTCAAAATTATTTCAAAGTTTAAACAGTGTTTAGTAGAGCGGTCTATACTGTTATATAATGGAGCCTATAATAAGTAATGATAAGGAAGTTAATGTTTAAAACAACTACTTTAAGCTACAGTTGACCAAATTCAATTATTTCAGAACAACGTGCTGAAAAATCTTGTGTAATTTACTGAGTAATGTATTGAAAGTAAAAAGCAGAACACTCTATTGGAGAACTCTGCTGCCTGTGTTCTGGAGCATTCAATTCCTGTTTTGCTTTCGGTTGACTCTTATAACTAACTTTTTAGGACCCATGGAGACTTATTTGCAATAAGAACACAGAACTGTAGATGTAAAAAATAAAAAAAAACACAATAAACACAGCGGAGATCTTTGATCAAGGGCCATTGTGAATCTGAATCTCTGAATCACTGTGTACTGATTCGAGTTTTGGCTGAAATGAGTCATACAGGTTTAAGCAAGTGTGCCAAGTACCGAGCAAACGACAAGAACCGAGACAAATTTTTGCTGAGCACCGGCTCTCCAGCGGATAAGAAAGTGAATGAATGATGACTCGCAAATAAAATGAATAATATGGTTTTCTTTTATATTAATCCAGCAGATGAAGCAGAATTTGGAGATGACCAAATGAAACCATCCAGGATCGTATGAACACTGCAGACTGGTAATGGAAGTGTGAATGCTTTTGTAAGTCATATTATTCATACAGCCATGTACTAGCCACCCCTCTATTCTAGAACACACCAGAGCCAATTTGACCTCAAACTGCTCAAACTGCTAATACCAGTTATGGATATCACTGTCTGGCAACAGCCAATGGAATCGAACCCCCCCGAGACTGGCATCGCCTGTCATAGTTAACGAGGTACAAAGTGATGTTGGAAGTGCTGTTAGCGCTCTGTCTGCGGGCGGGAACATGTTAAGTGATTGCTGCAGCACCTCTGACAGAACTTTGAACTCTCTGATGCCACGACTCTGTCATTTGTGTCGACTGGAGCGGCGATGTCTTTTGTTGACGTGGAACGTCTCAATGAATCAGTCGGGGGGGGGGGAAGAAAAGTGAAAAGCAGACAATGGAAATGAATCATCAGTGTGAGGAGAAACACAGTTTAAAAACATGACTTTGGAATGGTTAACAGAATGGTATTTAGGCCAAATTAGTCATTATAGTGCAACATCTGTAGATTTTAAATAAAGACTCACCAAGATTTGGCCCAATGCTTACATGACTACAATAAGGTCACCAAAACGTTTTGTGAATATTAGAGATGGGCCCAATGTGATCCTATATCGGTATCAGGTCCGATATTGACATCATTCACTCATCGGATATCGGACTGACAGAGCTGATTCATATTCCATTCCTTCATTATCAAATAAAATAAAGTTGACCAGACAAAACATTAAATATCCAATTAAATAAAAGTCAAAGTGAATGCAAGAGCACTGCGTTTTTTGATATTTGCATTTTCCATACCGTCTCAACTTTTTCTAATTTGGGGTTGTAGTGAAAGGCTTTTAAATAACGTATTAGTCTCATTCATTCAGTTTCCCACCCACATCCAAGGGATAAGGTAGGGTTGGTTCCCAGAGGGCCAAGCCATCACAGGGCACATGTGCGCACACACACTGGGACACTTTAGAGACGTCGACTGACCTATCAAAGGTCTTGGAACGTGGGAAGTATTCCGAGAAACTCAAATCCAAGCCGACATTTGGAGAACATGTAAACTCGACACAGGTGGAGTCCAGACTTGGAATGTAATCTCTGCTAACCACACACTTGCATATCCTAACAAAAATGACACTGGATCTTGTCTTCTTTTCTCTCTGCAGTCCATGGTGTCTCCCTCAGGCTCGGAGCAGAAGTTATGTAATTCTATTCACGGGGTGAAAAAGCTCTCACTTAACGCCGAACATCTTATCATAGCTAATGTGAACTCCAGCCCATCTTTTACTGCGACACGTGGAATCGGTTATGTAAAGCTTTCTCTGGGAGAATAAATGTGCAAACGACTCTCTCTCTCTTCCCCAGAAACAGTCATGCTGAATGAAAGGCAGTGTAGTACAAAATGATTCAGCACCAATCGAAACGAACAGTCGAAAAGCTTCTGCTACTGAAAACTCGGGCTCGTTCGATGATGTTTATCAGAGAGGTCTTACAGAGGGAGCAGAATTGAAACTGATATAGCTAAGCTGTTGAGGGGCCACAGGCAAGAACTTAAACATAAGACCATGTAGTTTTCATCACAGAACAGATAAGCTTTTGAACATTTTTGAAGCTGTGTCATTTCCATATATGCCATTTAGCAGACGTCCTTTTCCAGAGTGACTTACAATTGATACAGTCTTATACTCAAAGACATTGTGGATTAAATGTCTTGCTCAAGGACCCAACAGTGGCAACCTGGCAGAGGTGGGATTTGAACCCTGGACCTTCTGGTCCATAGTCCAGTGCCTTAACCACTAGGCTACCAAAGTCCCAACGATTTAACAAGTTGCAACAAGGTTCGTTCTAACATCATGCTATTCTTCACGTGGTACGTGAAGGCCCATAATGAAATAAGGTCACTTGGGGTCTACTTCATAAAGTTACTTTCACACCTGCTTGATCCAATTCAGGGTCGTGGGAGTGAAACACAAACTCATGCAGGGGTTCTTGAGAGACAAGTTGATCTAAGGCACGACAATGGGAGAACATGCTACATCCCCATCCAGGAATGAAACCAGGGATCTCTGGAGCTGTTTGGCGACAGTGCTAACTACTGTGCCGCCTGACTTATGCTGCATATCCTAACAAAAAAAATGACAGGATACTCGGAGGAAACCCACACAGAGACAGGGAGAAAATGCAAAATCCACATCAAACCAGGAATTGCTGGAGCAGTGCTATCCACTGCACTATGGTGCCACTGTATATACAGTCTAACCTCGCTATCTCGCCCACCATTATCTCGCCAACCTCATCTCTTGCCATCTGTGATAACAGGACGGATTTCCCTCCATGCGTTTTGCCTCGAAAAACCACCAACCTCGCCTCTTGACCTCGCCAAGCTTAAAATGTGACAAATGTATATATACACCTGGCAGGCCTTGTGTAGCACCGGGGATGATCTCCCCATCCATCCAGTTCTTGCTCAGGCATGGCCAATCCTGAGCTCAAACCCAGGTCTCCATGTTGGTAAGCCAGTCCACCTGAGGGATGGTCATATCAGATATAATAGAGAAAATCAGGGTCTGTGCTACACAAAATATACACTGGAGTCCCACAGGGTTTAGTTCTGAGTCCTCTTATTTTTCCTCTCTATTCCCATTTCTTGGTGCAGACAAACTTTCATGGTTTCTATTACCATTACTAAGCAGATGATGCCTTCTTGCATCTTCACCTTTATCAGAGGACACCTTTATCAGATCTCACCTGAACCTATTTTATACATTTTTTCATGTTTTAACACTGCATTTCATAATTTGGGTTGCATGAGAGGGAGTGGGGGTGTTCGGTGACTGGCCTTTCATCCCTCAGACTCAGCAACATTGGGGGAAAGGCAATACCATATCATGACCCTTGGTCCTGGTTCCCTGGTGTGGTGGGTTGGCGTATTAGGCCTCTGCACCACCTAAGTGCCTCTATACAATTATATTTCTTCTTCATTTGTACTGAACTTTCTTAGTGAGGTGAACAAAAGATGATTAAACATACACCGTAACTCAGCCTCATTGATCAGTGTGATCCATTAGGATGCAGTAAACTTTCTGCGAGGGGCTAATGAGGACAGGCCGGATGTTATGGATCATTCTGACACACAGAGTCAGGTCATACACATCTGAACTCATCCAAGGTCGGATGCATGGATGGTGATCTGCTACATACTGCTTATGGCGGGGATTAGTACGAGTAGTGTTCTGTAAATGCAGCCTTACCAAGCAACCCTTCATTTTCAGTTTTGCCACTAATATAATTTACATAATGCGCTCGGGTGGCATAGCCATCTAATACATTAGCCAACCTTCCGGAGCAGAACTGGACAAAATTTAAAGGGATGAAATGTGAAAATAATAAAACAATAATAATGACTTACATAAAAGGTTAAATTAAATTACTGACATGATAAAGTGGGTTAAAAGGATTGTCGCATGCTGGCTTTGTTTTTTCTGCACTGAACGAGACATTTCTGACACTTCCTATCCATGAGAACTTGCTCCCTTCATGATCTGATGCTGTCAGGTGGTGAGAGCAAACCATTTCTAAGACATTCCCAACCAACCACACAGATAAACACATTTAACACTAGCATGACTAAAATTTCCCAGTTCTGATAGATAGATAGGAAGGTAGGTATATATATATATATATATATATATATATATATATAGCTAGATAGATAGATAGATAGATAAATAAGTACAGTGGTGCTTGAAAGTTTGTGAAGCCTTTAGAATTTTCTATATTTCTCCATAAATATGACCTAAAACATTATCAGATTTTCACAAAAGTCCTAAAAGTAGATAAAGAGGAATTTTATTTACCGAGGAAAATGATCCAATATTACATATTAGTGAGAGGCATAAGTATGTGAACCTTTGCTTTCAGTATCTGGTGTGACCCCCCCCCCCCCAACCCCGTGCAGCAATAACTGCAACTAAACATTTCCTGTAGCTGTTGATCAGTCCTGCACACCGGCTTGGAGGAATTTTAGCCCATTCCTCCGTACAGAACAGCTTCAGCTCTGGGATGTTGGTGGGTTTCCTCACATTAACTGCTCGCTTCAGGTCCTTCCACAACATTTCCATTGGATTAAGGTCAGGACTTTGTCTTGGCCATTCCAAAACATGAACTTTATTCTTCTTTAACCATTCTTTGGTAGAACGGCTTGTGTGCTTAGGGTCGTTGTCTTGCTGCATGATCCACCTTCTCTTGAGATTCAGTTCATGGACAGATGTCCTGACATTTCCCTTTAGAATTCTCTGATATAATTCAGAATTCATTGTTACATCAATGATGGCAAGCCGTCCTGGCCCAGATGCAGCAAAAACAGGCCCAAACCATGATACTACCACCACCATGTTTTCACAGATGGGATAAGGTAACTTATGCTGGAATGCAGTGTTTTCCTTTCTCCAAACATAACCCTTTTCTTTTAACCAAAAAGTTATATTTTAGTCTCATCCGTACACCCAAAAAAAACATTCTTCCAATAGCCTTCTGGCTTGTCCACGTGATCTTTAGCAAACTGCAGACGAGCAGCAATGTTCTTTTTGGAGAGCAGTGGCTTTCTCCTCGCAACCCTGCCATGCACACCATTGTTGTTCAGTGTTTCTTCTGATGGTGGACTCATGAAACATTAACATTAGCCAATGTGAGAGAGGCCTTCAGTTGCCAACTATTACACGCCTTGCTCCTGGAGTGATCTTGTGTGGTCGACCACTCCTGGGGGAGGGTAACAATGGTCTTGAATTTTCCTCCATTTGTACACAATCTGTCTGGGACTGTGGATTGGTGGAGTCCAAAACTCTTTAGGGATGGTTTTGTAGCCTTTTCCAGCCTGATGAGCATCAACAACTCTTTTTTCTGAGATCCTCAAGAAAATCTCCTTTGTTCGTGCCATGATACACTTCCACAAACATGTGTTTGTGAGAGCAGACTTTGATTAGATCCCTGTTCTTAAATAAAACAGGGTGCCCACTCACACCTGATTGTCATCCCATTGATTGAAAACACCTGACTCTAATTTCACACAACCTTCAAATGAACTGCTAATCCAGAGGTTCACATACTTTTGCCACTCACTAATATGTAATATTTGATCATTTTCCTCAATAAATAAATGACCAAGTATAATATTTTTGTCTCACTTGTTTAACTGGGTTCTCTTTATCTACTTTTAGGACTTGTGTGAAAATCTGATAATGTTTTAGGACATTTATGCAGAAATATAGAACATTCTAAAGGGTTCACTAACTTTCAAGCACCACTGTACATACACAGATAGATAAATAGATATACATAGATACATAGACACACAGATAGATAGGAATGCAGGTAGATGGATAGATAGATAGATAGATAGATAGATAGATAGATAGATGTAGATGTTCCTTAAGCTTTTCAACTCATCCAGCTACAGGGCAAACTGGAACTCTGAATCCAGTTGTTCAGTCTCGTCTCCATTTGTGCCACTCAAAACGCATGATTCTGCACAGCGCTAAAAAGAACTGATATTTACATACACAAACAAAAACAACGCCGTGGTCATTCTATATATAAAACCAAAACCAAAGACAAACCCCTGTGCCATGTGCATAGGCTGAGGACACAAGGTAACAGCTCATCATGGGGCTTGAATTCAATTAGCACACAGCCGGAGGCGGTGGAACAACACCACAGCGGAGAGAATACCACTGCATGATAACACCAATATTGCAAATACAGGCTGTAGGGCACGCCAAGGTCAAGCACAGGACAGAGTAAATTGTTCAGGACATATACACAGAATGATGATTTAATCGCATTACTTTGGGTCACCAATATAAAGTGCATTGATTTTCTTTGGGATAATTTTATATACTGTACACAACACAGAACATACACTCACCGAGCGCTGTATTAAGAACACTGCAGTAATACTTTGAAGGACATATATACCTCAAGACACAAGAAGTTAGATACAGATGCTCTTCTGCTCACCACTGTTAGAGTGGTTATTTTAGTTCCCACAGCCTTTCACTCAGCTTAAACCAGTCTGGCCCTTCCCCGTTGACCTCTCACGCCTCGACTAGCCATTTCCAGACACAGAAATGCTGCTTGCTGACTGTTTTTTTTACTTTATTGCACCATTCTGAATAAACTCTACAGGCTGTTGAGCATGACAATCCTATGAGTTACAGAAACCAACATGCCATGGTTAAAATCACTGAGATCACATCTTCCCACCATTCTGATGATTGATTTGAGTACAACGTGAAATGTTCCTAATATAGTGCTTCACACGCGTAGAGTTCAACAGATACGGTATATTCTTTCTGTGAGCAGGTATTCGATGCATCGACAGAACATGTTATGTTATAATTATGATTATAATGTTATTAAATGTTAATGTCTGTTTTCCTTACCTGCTGTACAGGCTACAAGTACAGTACATTGTAAAAAATGGTGCACTGGCTTATGCTGCCACCCCACCATAAACATATATATCTATATGCCACATTGGCTGCGATACGTCAACAAGTCTGCCATATTGGTCCACAGTGACTGGCTTGTAAACAAACAAGTGAATGAAGGAGCTGCATTTTCTCTGTTTAAACTGCACAATAACCTAATTATTTCTCAGCTGGTTTTAATGAGTCATTTTTATATTCAATGGTTGAGTACAAAAATAGTTATGAATCCAGTTACTTCGAATCTCGATAGAGAGGAGTGTGACATAAATTGTAAAAACCCACGTTTATTGTCAAGCATGGGTTTGGATTATTTCCTTTGTTCAATACGTGTGGAAACATCCCTTTATAATTTAATGTACATGAAATGCGTTCTCTAAATGTTCTCTAAATGCCTTTTTCTGTCTACGTCCCCATTATTTGAGCTTTTCTCTTTGAAATACTGAAAAAAACAGCTAAATTGTGCATCTTTAAATTCTTATAATTGACCATGTCTGACAAAAATGCAACAAAATCAACAAATTAAAATCAAATAAATGAGACACTGGCAGACACTCTGCTTTCTTGTTATACCAGTGAAATGATACAGATCTACACAACAAAAATATGCAGTAAAGTACATCATGTTATTAGCCTATGAATACAATAAGATGTAGTTTGATAAATAATATAATTAATGAAAGAACAGACTAACAATAGTCAGTGGTGTGGAAAGTGTTTGCCCCTTCCTGATTTCCTTTTATTTTTTATTTTTTTGCATGTTTGTCACACTGAAGTGTTTCATAACATCAAACCAATTTAAATATTAGTCAAAGACAACACAAGTAAACACAAAATGCAGTTTTTAAATGAAGGTGTTTATTATTAAGGGAGAAAACAATCCAAACATACATGGCCCTGTGTGAAAAAGTGATTGCCCCCTCTTTTTAAAACAACTTACTATGGTTTATCACACCTGAGGTCACTGTTTCTAGCCACCCCCAGACCTGATTATTGCCACACCTGTTCTCAATCAGGACATCTCTTAAATAGGACAAAGAGAAGTACATCAAAAAATCTTTAAAAGCTACACATCATGCTGAGATCCAAAGAAATTCAGGAATTTGAGACAGAAAGTAATTGAAACCTGTCAGTATGGAAAGGGTTATAAAGCCATTTCTAAAGCTTTGGGACTCCAGCGAACCACAGTGAGAGCCATTATTCACAAATGGTGAAAACATGGAACAGTGGTGAACCTTCCCAGGAGTGGCCGGCCAACCAAAATTACCCCAAGAGCGCAGCGATGACTCATCCAAGAAGTCACAAAAGACCCCACAACAACATCCAATGAACTGCATTCCTCACCTCCCTCAATTAAGATCAGTGTTCATGCCTCCACCATAAGAAAGAGACTGGGCAAAAATGGCCTGCATGACAGAGTTCCAAGACGAAAACCACAGCGAAGCAAAAAGAACATTAAAGCTCGTCTCAATTTTCCAGAACACATCTTGATGATCCCCAAGACTTTTGGGAAAACACTCTGTGGACTGACGAGACAAAAGCTGAACCCTGGAAGGTGTGTGTCCCATTACATCTGGTGTAAAAGTAACACAGCATTTCAGAAAAAAAGTAACAGTAAAATATGGTGGTGGTAGTGTGATGGTCTGGGGCTGTTTTGCTGCTTCAGGACCTGGAAGACTTGTTGTGATAAATGGAACTATGAATTCTGCTGTCTACCAAAAAATCCTGAAGGAGAAGGTCCTGCCATCTGTTGGTGACCTCAAGCTGAAACAAACTTGGGTTCTGCAGCAGGACAATGATCCAAAACACACCAGTAAGTCCACCTCTGAATGGCTGAAGAAAAACAAAATGAAGACTTTGGAGTGGCCTAGTCAAAGTCCTGTCCTGAAACCTATTGAGATGCTGTGGCATGACCTTAAAAAGGCCGTTCATGCTGGAAAACCCTCCAGTGTGGCTGAATTACAACGATTCTGAAAAAATGAGTCTTTGACTAATATTTAAATTGGTTTGATGTTCCAAAACACTTAAGTGTGACAAACATGCAAACAATTAGCAAATCAGGAAGGAGGCAAACACTTTTTCACACCACTGTATGTAGTATAAATAGTATTATAATACTGTATATAAAATGGTGAATACTATATTATAAAACTATTATATTACTAGTTATACTACATGTACTATTGCTAATCTATTACTGTTTGTTATATTGCTATTTATTAGACTAGAATCAGGCATGCTTTTTCCAATTCAATCTTTGGAGTATTATGAAAAGTTGCCTGGGTCAATATGGCGACGACGTTGACGCATGGTCCAGCGGTCAATACGGAGTCTGGGTATGTATATGCATCCCACTGTGCAAGAGCAAATGAAAATCATGAAGTAGTTCGCCAAGGGTCAACTCTTGACTGTTCCTTTCCTATACCGCCATCTGGTGGCTCGACTCTATGTTCGGAGTAATGCCAGTTTCAAAACAAGCCTCAAAAAAGCGCATGCGCAATCACCTCGTTACACTGATTTGTTTGTACTAGGTTTGTACATTGCTCCACAATGACCAGAGTTAAAACAGAAAAAATATGGTGTATTGTATTATGTCTTTAATAGGTGATACTAATGCTACTTTTAATGCTACTAAGGTTTTACAGTGGTGCACTGTGATAAATGCAGTCACAGGATGCTTTATTAAGGATACTCTTAATATTGTGTTTAGGAGTTTCTAACACTGTACATGTTTACAGCTCATTTAACACTAATATGACCCATAACTATTTATTAAATCAACAAACTCAGTGATTGCATTATAAGACCTTTATTGATCTTCCTAAAATCTATCAACTCATTAAGTTACCCTTTTTGAGTCTTAGTTCCTTCCTCATGACATGTATGGAGTTTTTCCTTGCCACTGTCGCCCTAGAGCCAAGGGCCTTGAAATTTGTAAAGCTGCTTTGAGACAATGCTCTGTTGTAAAACGTGTTATATAAATATATTTTACTTGACTTGTTTATGAAGATGCCTACAGAACACTGATCACTGATAGGTAAAGATGAGTAATAGGGGTTATAATAAATTCATAAATTCATTCCAACCTTGTAAGGTGCTGATAACACTCTGGATGGTTATTTCTGTCTTTTTTTTTTATCTTTGTGGCTTTTTTTCATCTGACCACAACTTCCACTGTGTGATGATCCATCCTAGATGCCTCTGAGCAAAGAGAGTTTCTTTTTTGCACAATAAAGTTTTAAGTGGCATTTGTGAATGTAACTCTGTATTGCAGTGCCTGATAAAGGTTTGATAAAGTAATCCCTTGCCCATTTGCTTCTATCAGCTATTGATGGATGACTGTTCTTGATGCAGTGCCATCTGAGGGATCAACAATCACAGGACTTCAGCTTAAGTTTGCGCCCTTGGCCTTTACGCAATAAAATTCCTCCCGATTCCTTGAATCGTTGACCAATATTATGCACTGTAGAGGGAGAAATAAGAAATTCCCTCCAATCTTTCTTTGACGACTATTGTTTTTAAAAATTTCAATAATTTTCTTACACATTTGTTGATAAACTGGAGATCCTCTGCTCATCTTTGCTCCTCAGAGACTCGTGAATACTGCTTTTGTACCAAATCATGATTACAATCACCTGTTGACGTCACCTGTCTGAAATCACATAATTATTTGTTTTTTTAAATTCAATACTAGCTCTAAACTGCCCCATCCCAAATTCAGGAATTGATGTTTATTAACAAACGAAATTAAGTTGACCAGACATAAAACATGAACTGTATTTGGTTCATACAGTCTGCAATGAAATAAAAGTCAAAGGAATTGAAAGAAACACTGTGTTTTTTAATATGCATTTTCCATACACACTGGTAGAATAGTGGTTAAGGTACTGGACTCTGGACCAGAAGGTCCAGGGTTCAAATCCCACCTCTGCCTTGCGCAAGGCCCTTAACCCACAATTGCTTGGATTGTAAGAGTGTACCAATTGTAAGTCGCTCTTGATAAAGGCGTCTGCTAAATGCTGTAAATGTAACTGTTTTCTGATTGTAAATTTCATAATGTCAAAGACAGGTTGTACAAAATGTTAAATGTAGGGTGCCAATAATTGTGGAACTTGTGGCTTTGTTAGAAATAACTGTTCAACAACTGTAGAAGCAGTAACCGCGATTTAAGCATTATTTGAAAGTCCCTTTTGCGCCGACCACAAAAACTAAACCGTAATATTATTACAGTCTGTGCTGTAACTCCAGTCCACCGGTAGATGGCAGCAGCTCTTCAACTATAAATTGGTCCAGCACAGATCAAGAGCTCTACACACAGCAGGGTGAATAACGCCAAAGCCCTGGAGGACCTGCTAATAATTAAGCTCTTGCTGTGTTGAATTAACTGTTGTTCCTAGCCTGTCCACGCCTGAGTCCGTCTGAACTACCCCGACGCTATGAGGAACACGACGTCCCCTGATTCTTCAAAATAATTCCAGAAGACATTCTGCCATTTAATCAAGCACACACTAACATATAGTCACAGCTGGACTCCATGGATTAGCAGATCGACTCTTTGATAGAAAGACACTTTGAAAGATTGGATAAAAAATATCTGAGCTAAGCAGGTGCTATTCCCAAAACTAAAATGAGAGAATAGTCATTTTTAGTCAGAATTTTTTATATAGTGCCTTTTACAATGAAGCATCATCTCAGCACAGCTTTACAACTATCTAAGCCAACCAACCTAGGGTGACAGTGGCAAGGAAAAACTACCTATATATAAAGGCAAAAACCATGGGAGGACCAAGACTCAAAAAAGGACCCAACCTAATTGAAAAGCCTAGATGTTATATGTTACTAAGTTACCTAATTAATAAGGTTATACAAATAGATTAAATACAGGTGCTCCTTCATTTAGGATGGGAATAGGGACAAATCCATTGAATGTATCCAAATCCAACTGCAGTTGGATGTTTTGTAAACTGAGGAGTTTAACACATTAAGCTACAGTTGGGCAAAATCATTAACACAAAGCTTATATTTTAATGAAAGTGTTGAATATCTCATGTAGGGAACCTGCACTTACACACTCGGGGCAATTTAGTAACACCAATTAGGCTAAACACCAATTGGCCTTGGACTGTTGGAGGAAACTCGAGTTCCCGGAGTAAACCCACGTAGACACGGGGTCTAGGGTTGTTCCTGACTTGCGACCTCTGCCACCAACTGGGAACCGACTTTCTCTCAACCCTGACCAGGATTAAGTAATTAAGAAAATAAAATAATGAATAAATGAATGAATATCTCATGTAATTTACTAAATAAGGTATTGAAAGTAAACTTAAAAACCAACGACAAAATGGTTAGAAAATATCAATAACAAAAGTACACTGAGGTTTTCGAGCAACGTAAGCTGCCTTCAAGAAGACATCTTTTCCAGGGACGTCCATACATTTTTCAACAAGACAACGCAAAACAAACCAAATCAGAAAAAGTTAGGACTGAAATATGCAAATCCCTTCCAGTCTTTCTTTGAGGAACAATGTTTTTAAACATGTCAATCACTTTCTCACACATTTGTTGATAAACTGGAGATCCCAGCCTTTCATGGATGCTTCTTTTGTACTAAATCATGATTATAATCACTTGTTTACATTATGTTTACATTTACAGCATTTAGCAGATGCCCTTATCCAGAGTGACTTACAACTTGTACAGTCTTACAATCCAAGCAATTGTGGATTAAGGGCCTTGCTCAAGGACCCAACAGTGGCAGCTAGGCAGAGGTGGGATTTGAAGTCCAGTACCTTAACCGCTAGGCTACCACAGTCCACTTGTTGACATCACCTGTCTGAAATCACATCATAAATGTAGTTTTTTTTTTTTTTTTTTTACCTTATTACTAACCCTAATAAGTAATAAATAATAGTAATAAATAACCCATTTATTTATTTATACATACATATACATACATATATATACTGTATATATCTATATATATATATATATATATATATATATATATATATATATATACACACATATGCACATACATATATATGCTCAGTCAGCCGAAGGAGGGAAGGGGGCATCATTTCCCCCTGAAGAGGGATAAAGAACCACTGCATCAGGATCTTTTCTCTTTTCTCATAAAGGATTTTGTACGTCATGTTTACCAGATTGACATCCAGGTTACTCTACTTCAGTAATTAGGTTCCTTTGTTGTGTTGTGCAGACTCAGAACGAGGGTGGATTGGGTCAATAGCTAATTAGACAGACGCAAAATAGTTCACATCCTGTCATTTCACCTCCTCTACCAGCCAGGAAAATCGACACAATGCAGATTTGGTCCATGAATTCATGAATCTGGGGCCTAATTCTGACCCTGCTGTCTGTCTGCCTCAGCAGAAATTGAGATTCATCAGACCAGACTACCATGCATATATATATCCAAGATATTTCATGGTTTTTTTTCTGGTCAACTTCATTTCATTTGTTAACAATCATCCATTCCTGCATTTCAGGCCTGCAACACATTCCAAAAGAAGTTAAGGTAAGAATCTTTTTTATTAGTCTTGAAATGGTACAGGCAACACAAAGAACAATTAAGTGCACAAGTAAGCTTATGACTGAGAAGTTCCAAGAAAGAATAGAACTGCATCCATAACTATACAGTCAGCAACATCAGATGATTTTCTTAATGAATAATTTGTAAAAGTATATTGGAACAATGCTGATTAAAAAAAAAAAAAATCTATATATCAGCCGCCGATATATCGTGCATCGCTAATTATAATCATGACTTGGTACAAAAGCAGTAGCCATGAAAGACTGAGTCTTTGAGAAGTAAAGATGGGCAGAGGACCTCCAGTTGATCACCAAATGTGTAAGAAAATGATTGAAATGTTTAAAACATTGGATCCCTCAGACGGCACTGCCTCAAGAACCGCCATTCATCAATAGCTGATAGAACCACATGGGCAATGGATTACTTTATCAAGCACTACGGTATGGAGTTATATTCACATATGCCACTTAAAACATTACTGTGCCAAAAAGAAGCCTTGTGTTAACCATGTCCTGTGCCCAATGCAGCCTCAGCTTTCTGTTCTTGACTGACACGAGTGGAACCCGACAAGGTCTTCTGCCATTATAGCCCATTCGCCTCAAGTTTTGACATTTTGTGCATCTGTCGTATCTACCTTTGTGGCTTATGTAGTGTGCAGCTGTAGCTACATTTGGAGCTGGATATCAGGACACAGATAATCTTGTACCTTGTAACTTTCTCAAATGGACCTACTTTAATCCACGATTATACTGCAGGACATAGGAAACAGAGACCATAAGACACAAGAGAGAAGAGATAGAAATTGGGTTCAACTCCCACCTCTGGCAAGCTGCCACTGTTGGGTCCTTGAGCAAGACCCCTAACCCGCAACTGCTTGGATTGTAACAGCTGTAATTGCTAAGATTGTATCAGAAGTAATTCGCTCTGGAAAAGGGTGTCTGTGAAATGTCTAGATGTAGATGTAAACAGAAAAAGTTACATTTACACGATTCATGATATATAAACGAAAATCCACAGTATTTTGGGCTACACAACAGAGCCGATTCCCATTATGACATGTACCATGTGTGTATGAATACATGCTTTGATGGTGAGTGCCAGCTGTGAAGCTTTTTTAAGAAGCAGTGATGACTGCGAGAATGCTGAACACCTCTTTCATATTAATAATCTGAACAATGCCTCTGAGTCGCTGCCTGTGCCCGAGCTAATAATGGCAAGTCTAAAGAGTGCTACAGCTAAAACATGACAGCTAACCCAATTGCAATTTCACACTCAGCTGCTGCGAGGAGGACAAATCTATTTGTTTACATTATGCAGTGTGAGGTTTTGTGCTGGTTTATGTGCCGTTCCACCGAGGCACAAGCAACAGTGAATAAACTGATACGTGTTCATGTCATATCAAAGCGTTTCCAGACCCTGAACATCCACCACATCCTGAAGTCTGACTTGGTTAGCAATTAACCTGCATCAGATGAAATAAATCAGGATGAACGGCAAGTTCTCCAGTGTTGTGGATGCACAATCTGTGTCGTTGCTTTCCGTACTGCTCTATGGGTGTGAAGATGATGCCAGTGGACTGTAGGTCAAAAGGTTTTGTGTATTCATTTCTCCAGCACCCAGTCTGATGCATATTTTCATAGAATGATCTTTTCAGCAAAGCAAGGTTAATTTGACATGCTTTCTGTGTTTACCTTCAGTAAACGCTCCATCCTGATTATGTTCCGGGGCCTATCCGAGGAAGACGGCCCAAAGTTGGTCCACATATACCCTGGAAAGAGCGCCATTCTGATGTACAGCATTTGGCAGATGCCTTTATCCAGAGCAACTGACAAACTAATACAGTCTTATAAGGTACAATCCAAGCAATCTTGGCTTAAGGTCCCAACAGTGGCAGACGTCTGGTTTCGACCGCTGGATCACACGTCAATGTTGTCGCCATATTGGTCCGGGCAACTTTCATAATTCTCCATAGACTGTTTCCTAAAAAATATCCCTGATTCTAGTCTAATAAATAATAACAAACCAGTAATAGTAATAGATTAGAAATAGTACATAGTGTATTTACCATAAATAGTAATAATAGTTAATAGCTGTATAACATAATATATACTGTATTATACTGCAATTACACTATTATACTACTATTTATACTACATATATCTACTATTGCTAATCGATTATTTCCTTAATTATATCATTTCCCAGACTAGATTTACTGTATCCATAGTTTAATAATATGCTGTACTGTAATCTGTATTGCCTTTGAGTAGATCCGTATCATTTCAATGTTATAATACAGTGGTATGAAAAAGTTTGGGCACCCCTGATAATTTTCATGATTTTAGTTTATAAATCATTGGTTGTTCAGATCAGCAACTTGAGTTAAATATATCATATAGCAGATGAACACAGTGATATTTGAGAAGTTGAAATGAAGTTTTAGGATTTACAGAAAGTGTGCAGTAATTATTCAAACAAAATTAGGCAGGTGCATAAATTTGGGCACCCCAGCAGAAAAATTACATCAATATTTAGTAGATCCTCATTTTGTAGAAATAACAGCCGCTAAACGCTTCCTACAGCTTCCAGTCTGGATTCTGGTTGAAGGTGCTTTGGACCATTCTTCTTTAGAAACATCTCCAGTTCAGTCATCTTTGATGGTTTCCAAGCATGGACAGCCCACATTTTCAGTAATATTCATGTCTGGGGACTGAGATGGCCATTCCAGAACGTTGTACTGGTTCCTCTGCATGAATGCCTTAGTAGATTATGAGCAGGGTTTGGGGTCGTTGGCCTCGGTGCAACTTTGTCACTGATTCTTGAACATTGTTCTTAAGAATCTGGAGATATTAACTGGAATCCATGCGACCCTCAATTTTAACAAGATTCCTAGTACCTGCACTGGCCACACAGTCCCGCGGGCATTATGGAACCGCCACCAAATTTTACTGTGGGTAGCAAGTGTTTGTCTTGGGATGCTGTGTTCCTTTTCCGCTCCTTGTTATGTCCAAATAACTCAATTTTAGTTTCATCAGTACACAGCACTTTATTCCAAAATGAAGCTGGATTGTCCCAAATGTGGCTGTTAGCACACCTCAAGTGGACTCTGTTTGTGGCGTGTCTGCAGAAAAGGCTTCTTCTGCATTACTCTCCCATACAGCCTCTCCTTGTGCAAAGTGCGCTGTATAGTTGAACGTGATGAACAGTGACCAACCATCTGCAGCAAGATGAGGTTGTAGGTCTTTGGAGGTGGTCTGTGGCTTGACTATGACTGTTCTCACCATCCTCTTCGCCTCTGCCTATCTGAGATTTTTTCTTGGTCTGCCACTTCGGGAGTTCCTTAACTTAGAACTGTGCCTGTGGTCTTCCATTTGCCTCACTATGTTCCTCACAGTGGAAACTGACAGCTGAAATCTCTTGATAGAGCTTTTTCCCTTTCCCTGAAACCATGATGTTGAACAACCTTGGTTTTCAAGGCCATTTGATAGAGTTGTTTTGAGGCTCCCATTGTTGCCACTCTTCAGAGAAGATGCAAAGAGGAGAAAAAAACTTCCAATTGGCCCACCTTAACACTTTCTCATAGTTGGATTTTCACTTGTGTTGTAGATCAAGGGTCAATGAGCTTACAAAACAAATTTTGTGTTCCAATTAATTAGTGTGCTAAAAGGTATTTCAAATGACAAATGGGTGCCCAAAATTATGCACCTGTCTAATTTTGTTTGGAATATAATTAACTGCACAATTTCTGTAAAACCTATAAACTTAATTTCACTTCTCAAATATCACGGTGTTCATCTGCTATATGATATATTTACCTGAAATTGCTGAGCTGAACAACCAATGATTTATAAAGAAAAATCATGAAAATTATCAGGGGTGCTCAAACTTTTTCATACGACTGTACATATAAAGCAGACTGGCTGCCAATGTCTCACTTTTTGTTTTGTATTTGTTGATTTTGTTACATTTTAGTCAAAGATGGTAAATTATCAGAACTTAACAATGCACAATTTAGATTTTTTTCCAGCATTTCAAAGTGAATGAGCACTTTCTGTCTCGGAGCAAAAGAAAAGCTCAAATAATGGGAACAGAGACAGCAAAAGCTATTTCGAGAACACACACTTTCTACACATTTCATGTACATTCAATTATAAAGGGACGTTTCTACATGTATTAACCAAATAATCCAAATCCATGTGTGTCAAAAGTGAGTTCATACAAGTTCTTATGACAAGGAATTATTTTCCACTACGTTACCTTGCCTGACGCTGATACACACTCCTCTCTATCGAGATTCAAACTGCCGTCAAACTATGTTTGCACTTAAAACCCTTGAATATAAAAACGACTCAAGTCGGTTGAGAAATAATTCAGTTATTGTACATTTTAACCAGAAAAACGCAGCTCCTCCGTTCACTTGTATTTGTTTACAAGCCAGTCTTGCCTGGACCAATATGGCAGACGTGTTGACGTATAGCAGCAACGAGCCGAAGCAGACAATGCGACAACTAGGTATATACTGTACATCTATGTTATAAACAAAAAGTTAATGGCATATCCAGACACTGTTGTTAGTAAGGTAACTCAGTAAATCAGTCGAGATTTGAGTTTTATGCGATGTATCGCAAACAGGCACCGATTTTTTTTTCCAGGCTTTTCAGTAGGCTACTCGGTGTGGAATTTCGTCACCCAACCCTATACATGCTGGTGGTTGGACAATTTTGGTAGGTGGACCATTTTCAGTCCAGCAGTGACACTGAGGTGTTTAAAACTCTAGCAGCACTGCTGTGTCTGATCCACTCATACCAGCACAGCACAGCATAACACACAGGGCCCAAATCTATGTCAGAGCCAGTGCTGAGAATGATCCACCACCCAAATAATACCCGATCTGTTGTGGTCCTTTGGGCGTCCTGACCATTGGAGAGCAGAGTAACGGGGGCTACTTTACACCTTTAAAATACTTCTATATGGTAAGTGGAACTGTTAAAATGGACGATGAGTGCAAAAAACATGACGGTGTACCTAATAAAGTGATCAGTGAGTGTATATGCTCCATCTGTTCACTTACTGCACTGGCTTTCCATTTATCCCCTAATAACATTAAGCAGCATTAGCATTCGTTTTCCCTCCAGCAATAACTTCTGTCTTTACTTAAGTATGACTACAACATTAGCAGCTATGAGACGCTGTATTATAAGATGGATGTCGCTAATAAACAGCAAGACCCTCTCCTTCGCGTGCACTGTATCCGCATCACTCCCAGACTGCTTGTGAGAATGTCTGCTCTTTATGGGAACAAAACGCAAACCTGTTTTAAGCTATTTTCTTAAAACACCTCAGCACACACGCACACATGCTGCATTTGAATTGATACACACGACATGTACTCAGATATCAGAACAGTATTCTCAAACTAGACATGGTTATACATGACCTGAATTCTGCAGTCATTAGTCATTATTTGTTCACAGCTCAGGATCTCGTCTTGTTTGGAACACTTCACTTTTAGAGACGTGGTGGTGCAGTGTGGCTAAGGTGCTGGAATACTGACCAGATGGTCCAGTGTTCAAAACTCATCACTGCCGAGCTGTAATAGTTGAGCAAGACTCTTAAGCCACAATTGCTTAGATCAGGGGTTCTCAAACTTTTTTGACCAAGTACCACCCATCATCAAGCCAAAACCTCCAAGTTCCACCTATGAGTCTCATCTCAACACATACACCACACACTTGTACACAGAAGGTATATTTAGCTACAGGTTTATCCTTCAAACGCGCATGTTTTAGTGCTCACGTCCTCTTAGATGTGCTGGTGTCATGCTCTCATTGCTCAGAATCTCACAGCACACAAACCATTGCAATCTTGGTTCTTCCTCCGTTCTACTATAGGTGAATCCCAAACTTCGTACCATCTCGTTGTGCTTTTTCTGAGCTTTTTTCAAGAACTAGCTGTGCCTCATATCTAAAATAGCATCGGCTGATGCAAGGGTCAACGATTAAAGAACTTTATCTTTAATGCTTTTAACAGGTGTGTTTGATTTACCAGTTTGGGTTCACAGCTCCAGGCATCTGCAACCTTCAGCCACAATATAATAGTCAATTTGTTCTAGGCATTCATTTTTAACTATTGTTTCTGGACAAATGCAAAAGGCTTACCGATAACATCTCATAAAATTTGAAATATGGGAAGCAGGTAACAAACTACGGGTGTCGGCATAGCCCACGTGGTATTTTTTAAAGACAAAACACAAATTAATTTTACTAAAACAAAACATATGTAATTTGTAATTTAAATAATTACAGAACTACCAAGTACATTTCCCAAGGTTATCTGGCGTACCACCTTGTGCTCCTTCCCGTACCACAGTTTGAGAACCAAACCATTGTACCTTGTATTAGTTGTAAGCATGGACATCGTTAGACCTGTTTTAGAAGGGTTATAGTCCTCACCAAAATTATATTTAGCCACCCCTAAATAAAAACGCTCATTAGTGTAAATCGTCAACACTTTTTCTTATTTATTATCTTATTAAACTGTGCCATCTGTCTCCATATTCACAATGTAATTAAATTTCATGCACTAGGACCTGGGGGAGGCGCTGATGCCCCATAACGTTCCTGAAACTTGAAACGTTTAATGTTTTGTTCTGTGAGAGGACTATTGCTCTGCACCGCCTTACTATCCAACAAGATTTCAGTGTGAGTGGATGTTCCTGAAGGCGAGTGTAATTTGAACACAAAAGTAAATAAAAGGCATTATTTGAATGTCTGTTAACCAAAATGAAAAGTCATTGATGCAGTGAATATTTCATTGTGTTAGCACAGGAAACCTGATAATTGATGAATGAAAAAGTTACTGAAAAACAGTTTCATTTAAAGATTGCAGTATTTAGGACTTGGTCTCTCTTGATTTTATGACTGTATATTTTACAGTTATCTCATTATAATAAGTTAATATTTGAACAATGCTCAATATTATTCTTCCACTTGTAGATAGATTTTTGTAAAGGGAGCAGCTCATCCAAACACCAATCGGGTGGAAGGATTTTGACAGTTGAAATAAACACTCTAATAAGTTTAATGGGTGTTTGATAAAAAAAAAAACTTGTTAGTAAAGGCAGGGAATGAAAAAAGAGTTTAAATAGATCTAAAAAAAATTCTAAATAAAAATTATTTGATGTATTACTGGATTTAACTTAATTATATTTAAAAAGCCATTTTGGCTGGTACTGCCACGTTTTGGTTCATTCCTTTCTGTAGGGATTTTACCAATAGTCCTTTGTCCTCGGGATGTTTATGTAGTGGCTGTTTTATTTGACGATATTTGCTTGTTTGAAAATAAACAAAACAAACAGAGATTAATTTTCTGCTGTAATCCGGGTTATTAAACATGAATGCAGCAGCAGACCAGATGCACATTTGATTTTACCAGTCTGAATTCTCAGTACATGAGTGGTGTATTTAGAACCTGCTACTGCAAGTAACATTTTTTGTGCCTTTGCATGATCTCTACCTCTTGTTAGTGAATAGTCAGTAGTTAAATCCTAAGATCGGTACCTAAAATAAACTTTGAATGACATGTCTCTTCAAATAAATGTGCTGCTCTGAGGCAATTTCTCTGAATAGTTTTTAATTTAATGCAGGCCACATGGGTCTTTATAATATACTTTCTCCAGTCTGGACTGTGAATGATTTATGGTCTATAGAATTGAAAAGTACAATTGTTTATCGTTCCACAGACACCGCCATTGTCACCAAGCCTCATTTACGCCAAAAAATGGGTTTGAAATATGTGTACGCAACATCTCAAGCAAAACTTGGCGGGAAAACCGGCGCATATCTGCGCAAGCTTTTACCCGTGCATACAGCCTTACATGCATTTTGGAAATAGCGGGAATTCGCGACACTCAATGGTAAACCTAAGAACTGCAGCTAAATGCGCAAACCAAGAGTATCCGTAAATACCAAATTAAGCTCCATTATGGCCACTAAGTCAAAAAATCATACCTAAGCATTTTTTTCTATGTATTTACTGATTTATTAGAGTATACCAGTTCATTAGCCTGTTTTTAGGTATTGACATTAATGGACATTAAATGGCTGCATGAGGACGTGTTATGTCGGTTGTGAATAAGTGGACTCCAGCGTACAGGTACAGTTTTTACATTTTTAAGTTCATTTAATGTAGTTGAAATTACAGACATTATACATTTTATTTCTTTTAGCTCATTTTTCAGCATTTCCATACCTGTTGTGTTAATTTGCGCTCTGATCTCCGCCGAGGGCGGTTGCATTTAAATCTATACAGTGAGTTTTGCGTTTTTAATTGAAATATCTAATATTAAATTAAAATTTTAGACATTTGAAATAAAGACGTAGAACTCTATGGATTGTAGGCTGAGATTGATTACTAAAAGATTTAAACGCCACTGTTTTATATTCCCACACGCCTTCAGCGGAGGTTGCGTTCTCAGATGCTGGATTACAAACGTAAACTATATCAGTATACGTAATCAGGATCTCCCCCTTTTTTTTAAAGATGGGTCCTACCGAAGCCATTCTCGCAGGAAGTGAGGGTGAAGGTATGGGCTTTACTCCACCAGTTACAATTTTTTGCAGTTCATTCTTCTATTGTCACCACTATCTCAATCAGAAAGGAATGGGACAGGCTCTGTTTAAATATTCATGAGGTAATTTGCATATCCATATACGGTTAATTGTGGGCGGGAGGGAGATGGAGGCTCGTTCACCTACGCACTTTTTGAAGAAGATCGTGATCTATAAAAGGTTTAATTGATCTCGTTTTTTTGTGCACACTCCATTTCCTGGTTTTGTGCGTACTTTCACCCCAGAATCCAAGCAGATTTTTATAAACGAGGCCCCTGGTCCTTCCCTGTAAGCCTGACCCTCCTGGTCTAAAGTGAAACTCCAGATGTGAGGAAAGAAAGCAACTCTGTATACAAAACAAAGTTTCGAGAACCAATGCTCTACCAACTAAGCTACTCTGGTTTGAGGACTGCCAGGTGTTTTTCTAGTATTAGAACTTGGAGGAAGATCAGTCCACAATTTATAAGTGATTAAGGAAAAAAAAAAGATCCAGGTAGCTCCTCTTGGATCACAGTTTTTTTCCTGCAACTGTTCTAGCAATTTATGTGTAACAATTTTGAAAGTCTGTAACACAAGGCTGATGATGGTGATAAAAGCATGAGTCACAGTCCAACAATGAGTTTCCTATTAGGAAGAAGCTCATGATTTAATATAATGATGGGATCAAAATATTTGTGAAATGGATGCTGCTCAAACACACACACACACGTTTGTCTTGCTAACCTTGTGAGGACTTTCCATTGACATGAATGACAATGAAGGACTACTGAAGTTAATTAATGCTTCACCTACACCTACCCCTAACCTTGTCGTCAGCAACCTAAAGCAAGTCTTTTGGCTCTTTTCAAATAAAAGTAGCCATTTACGTAAAAAATAAAATAAAATAAAGCAGTTAAAGAAATGAGGAAGGGAAAAATGGCCCTCACTACTCAAAATTCCAGGTTTTCCTATCATTGTAAGGACATTTGGTCACCTCACAAGTATAGCAAAACAAGTTGTACACACACACACAAAACCACACACACATGTTGGTAAACATGTTTATGGAGACTTCTCCATTGACATATTACTATAGCTTATTAACGCCACACCTAACCTTAACCTCGGTAACCTAAAGCAAGTCTTTTGACTCTTGATTTTTCAAATAAAAGTAGCCATTTTTGTAAAAAGGCAGTTAAAGAATTCAAAACTCCTAATTTTAGTATCATCGCAAGGACATTTGGTCCTCACAAGTACAGCGAGACAAGGTGTACAGGTACACACACATTGTTAAACATATGCTTAAGGGGACTTCGCCATCGACATAACATTTCTGTAGCTTATTAATGTCACACCTAACCGTAACCTTAACTGCAGTAACCTAAAGGAAATCTGGTTTTTCAAAACGTTGCTGTCATTGGAAGAAAAGAAAAAAAAAATAATAAAGTTGTAGGGAAAACAAAATATCCCCACAAAGTCAGACATATTCAATGTTCCTATCTTTCTGGGCATATATGGTCTCCACAACCATAACACAAACCTGGTCTCTCACACACTCACCCAATGCGCTATCCAGGTGGGGGACTTTCCATAGACATAATGCTTACTGTAGCTACATAACGCTACACCTACCCCTAACCTCAATAACCTCAGAACTTTCTGGCTGTTGGTTTTCAAATAAAAGTTGTCATTTCCAAAAAATGCATTTTTGAAAGTGGGGACCAGCAAGACTTCCCCACCGTGCCAAAAGTGTCCGATCTTTCTATCCTTATAGGGACATTTGGTCCCTACAATGTACTACAAACATGCCCCCCACAAGTTCTAACATTGTGGGGACTTTCCAATGGCATGATATTACTGGGGAAATAAGTTTGTCTATCCTTGTGGAATCATTGTCTATCCATTTGGTCCTCACAATGATATATAAACTCCCACACACACACATTAATCTCTGTGTTTGACCTGGATTCACTACGGCAAACAGCGCAAATTACAATGGGACGGAGAGGAAGATAATGCACACTGTCCACCATCTGGGAGTAGAGGGAGTGCATTTGTGTGCAAGTGTGTGTAAGAGAGATGTGATAGATACATTTTCTCTAGGATCAAGTGTGTGCGTGAGATCGGCAAAGTGAGAGAAAGAAACGGTTGTGTGAGAAAATGCCTCTATTACAGACACAACATTGTTTGTGTGTGTGTGGTCTTATTACACAGCATTTGATTTTCCAATATCGTGGCTAGAAAATAAGCTAAGCACCTTATTATATTACACACACACACACACACACACAAATGCAGAGTGTCCCACACTATAACCACTCCCCCAACCAATGCTGACCAGAATCAAAATGTTTTATATAACAGTGCTGGGCACTCAGGCAGGCACTCGATGGGCAGTGGTGGTAGGGGGGTTTGGTCATCCCCAGAGCTGCAACTGTGACCTCTGCTGAGCCCTACGATGGATTGGCATACCATCCAGGGCACCCAGTGATTTCTAGGATAGGGTCCAGACCCCTCACCGCATCCAAAAGCAAAACACACAATGAAAGTAAATGTTACAGCCATGAGCTACCTTTTATATCCCTATATACAGTGGGGCAAAAAAGTATTTAGTCAGCCACTGATTGTGCAAATTCTCTTACTTAGAAAGATTAGAGAGGTCTGTAAGTTTCATCATAGGTACACTTCAACTATGAGAGACAAAATGAGAAATAAAATATAGGAAATCACATTGTAGGATTTTTAAAGAATTTAACTGTAAATCATGGTATAAAATAAGTATTTGGTCACCCACAAACAAGCAAGATCTCTGGCTCTCACAGACCTGTAACAACTTCTTTAAGAAGCTCTTCTGTCTTCCACTCATTACCTGTATTAATGGCACCTGTTTGACCTCGTTATCTGTATAAAAGACACCTGTCCACAGCCTCAAACAGTCAGACTCCAAACTCAACCATGGGCAAGACCAAAGAGCTGTCGAAGGACACCAGGAAGAAAATTGCAGACCTGCACCAGGCTGGTAAGAGTGAATCTACAATAAGCAAGCAGGTTGGTGTGAATAAATCACCTGTGGGAGCAATTGTAAGAAAATGGAAGACATACAAGACTACTGATAATCTCCCTCGATCTGGGGCTCCATGCAAGATCTCATCCCGTGGGGTCAAAATGATCATGAGAACGGTGAGCAAAAATCCTAGAAACTACACGGAGGACCTGATGAATGACCTGCAGAGAGCTGGGACCAAAATAACAAAAGCTACCATCAGTAACACACCACGCCGAGAGGGACTCAGATTCTGCAGTGATAGATGTGTCCCCCTGCCTTAAGCCAGTACATGTCCAGGTCCGTCTGAAGTTTGCCAGAGAGCATATGGATGATCCAGAAGAGGATTGGGAGAATATCATGTTCTTTTTGGTAAAAACTCAACTTGTCGTGTTTGGAGAAAGAAGAATGCTGAGTTGCATCCCAAGAACACCATAGCTACTGTGAAGCATTGGGGTGGAAACATCATGCTTTAGGGCTGTTTTTCTGCAAAGGGGACAGGACGACTGATCCGTGTTAAGGGAAGGATGAACAGGGGCCATGTATGGTGAGATTTTAAGCCAAAACCTCCTTCCATCAGTGAGAGCATTGAAGATGGAACGTGGCTGGGTCTTCCAGCATGACAATGATCCCAAACACACCGCTCGGGCAACAAAGGAGTGGCCCCCCCCAAAAAAACTTTCAAGGTCCTGGAGTGGCCTAGCCAGTCTCCAGACTTCAACCCCATAGAAAATTTGTGGAGGGAGTTGAAAGTCCGTGTTTCCCAGCGACAGCCCCAAAACATCACTGCTCTAGAGGAGATCTGCATGGAGGAATGGGCCAAAATATCAGCTACAGTGTGTGCAAACCTGGTGAAGACTTACGGGAAACGTTTGACCTTTGTCATTGCCAACAAAGGCTATGTTACAAAGTATTCAGCTGAACTTTTGTTACTGACCAAATACTTATTTTCTACCATAATCTACAATTAAATTCTTTAAAAATCCTACAATGTGATATTTTTTCTAATTTAGTCTCTCATAGTTGGTGTACCTGTGATGAAAATTACAAACCTTTCTCATCTTTCTAAGTAGAACTTTCACAATCAGTGGCTGACTAAATACTTGTTTGCCCCACTTTAGTAAATTATACAAATCTACGCTTTAAATCTGTAATATTACTGCCATTATCACTGATTTGGGTCCAGGTGTGATTGCGCTCCCTGCTCCTCTGGTTGAGCATGCACAGCTCGGCAGTGGAACTCTCTGTCTCTTACAAGCTGCAGATGTCATTAGAGAATGCTGCTTTTTGATGTTGCCCGTCAGACAGCTGAAGCCTCATTGGTCAGGGTTTTTTTTTTTTTTAATATCTTAATACTACTAAATTTGGTATTATCTGATAACTGCTGAACCCAAGCGTTGAGCGGGTGTGCTGTACGACTAGAAAATGCGAGCAAATTCATTCCTCACTGGAGGTCTGAACTCACTGGATGTGTTTATATTTCTTCCATCAGTTAGATCATAGACACGCCCCCAGGGGACTTCACTCCACCCCCATGTTTACTGCTCACAAATACTGTACGAACACTGGTATTAGACAGGCAGCATATCCAGATCCTATGCTCTGGCAGGAGTGGTTTACTAATTGGATGGTTGTCAGCTCAAAGAGCAGCTCTGCCAAGCTGCCACTGTTAGGCACTTCGGAAACCTTTAACTACTCAGCTCAATTCACAACGTTCTGGATAAGTGTACCTGCTAAATAAGTTATTTTTAGGGTTAAAATGCTGGATTATATTTACACTTACAGCATTTAGCAGACGAACTTATCCAGAGCGACTTATAGTTGATATAGTCTTACAATTCAAGCAGTTGTGGGTTAAGGGCCTTGCTCAAGGACCCAACAGTGGCAGCTTGGCAGAGGTGGGATTTGAACCCTGGACCTTTTGGTCCACAGTCCAGTACCGCTACCACAGTCCCACAGCATTAGGCTACCACACATTAGCATTAGGTTGGAAGCTCAAATCTCAGCACTTTACGACAATCTCTTGGACTGGTAAGTCACACAGTGGATTGCTGAGTGACTTGGACTTGTAGGAGGCTCAGTGGCTTAGGATGTGGACTACAAGCTAGAGAAACACAACTTGTAAGGTTGTGAGATTAAATGCAAAACAAATGTTCTCCAACCACTGAATATTGTTTTCCTGGGTATTGTTTGTATTTTTACCATTCCGATTCTTCTCATCGATTGCAAAATGGTAGGAAAAAAATTGGAATAGGAATATAAATTTTTTTATACTTCAACTTAAAAAGTAGTCACTTCACATTTTTCTTCCCATTAAAACCTGTTGTAAGTAAAAAGTGGCTTAATGTTCTAAAGCAGTGACCTAGGAACACCAAACTTCTTTCAACAGGACGATAATCCATCGTAAGGCATACACACGGGGCACTTTAGAGACACCAATTAATCTAACACACATATTTTGAACTTGGGAGGAAACCGGAGTATCCGGAGTAAACGCACGCGGACACCGTATTGAACCCATGACCTTCTGGCTGTGAGGCGACGATGCTACCGAACGAGCCACCGTGTCCTCCGAAAACAAAATTAGAAGCCAAATATTGCAACCGCACTGTATTTGACGAAATTCCTAAAGAAATGACCAAACATGGCCACAGGAGGGCGTAACTACAGTGTCAAAAAAAAGTACAAATCTTAAAAGCGAAGTAAAAAAAAAAAAAAAAAAAGTGGGCATGGCCGAATGACGTGTCCTTTTTAACATGACCGTTAAAGAAGTGCCTGTTATTGATCAATCCATTTTCATTGTTTGCCTCTTCACAAGCGAGAGCATTGAGATGAAAGTCTGACATAGGTCTGATATAGGTCACATTAGAAAAGTAAATAGTGTGAACAGCCTAAAAATCGGATTTGGCCCACTTTGCTTGCTGTGTCTTTCTAGCTATGCTGCTATAGCTAATGCTGCCGAAGTCTCACGCTACACATGGTATCAGTGGTTCTTAATCAATAACTAACTACATTTCCTGTTTTCTCTCCGAGTTCCGGTACCAGTTCCAGCCCCACACAGTAAGATGCTCATCCACTTCAGCTCCACTCAAGTTGTTTCCGTCATCGGTTCCAGCCCAGTGTTGTGCGTGAACGAGTTCAAAAGAACGCGTTCATTGAACACGCTCATTTTTTCGTGAACGTTGAACTGAATGCAACACATTTTTTAATAAAGAACTTGAACGTGAATTAGTTCACATTGTGTCATGAACGGCAGACATCACTGTAAATGAACGTTGGAATTTTGTTTCCATTGAAAACTGAGTGACATCTGTTTTCGCTTTTGAAACGCAACGAGAGAAAGTTCCTCCCTCCTGTATTCTCGCTGGTGCCGCTTAAATCATGTATCACCAGAAAGAAATGGTTTTGACATTGTGTGCGCAATGCATTGCGGTGTCCGGCTGAGAATAGTTAACATACTGGCTAGTTAATAACATACTGGCTTCTGCACGACGTTACCCGTGATGAATTGCAGCAGAGCGGGGTAGCCATAGCAACGCCGTGTACACAATTGCAGTGTCATGAGCAAATGTCTACAATGAGCAGTTTCAAAGAACGTATAGTGATTTCTAGCTTGTAGTGTGAAAAAAAAGTATTTATTTGAATATCTCACGAAAAAAGTAAAATGAACTGAACTTTGAACTAGTTCAGAATTAAAATTGTGAACTTTGAACGTGAACTGTTCACTTTGAGCATGTATGAACTGAACTTGAACTAGTTCAGAAAAGCTGTGAACTGGCACAACACTGTTCCAGTCCCACCATGCCCGGTCCACGCTAGAGGGCAGTAACTCCCTCCCTTCTCCGGTTGGCAGCCAAGGACTTTTCTGCTGAGGATTCAGGGATCCTGCAGATGTGTGTAAATAATGCAGATATGCGTATTTTTTATTCAATATTTTATTGATATGTTAATATTTGATGAGATAAATTAGTTTCATTCTTACATTTTTCATCTAAGCCACCAAAGAAGGTTGGGTCCCTTTTTGAGTCTCCTTTTTTGGTCCTCCCAATCTAAAATTGTAAAACTGCTTGGTGACAATGCTCCATTGTAAAAAGTGCTATAGAAATAAATCTGACTTGACTTGCCATGTATAGCCATTGAGAATAATGGAGGAAATATTAAGCTCTGCAAATAAAGATATGGTGTTGGACTTATGGGTTGCTTTGTATTTCACAATCTTGATAAGAACCAGTTTGCCTAATTTTCCAACTGCGCCAGATCCAAACTTGATTCCAGCTTTGCAGCACTGATCAGCCCACCAGCTGCCCCAAAGCCACTCCAGACTGAGGGCTCTAATCTGAGGCAGCAGGCTTTTCCGCAGTGTCAGTCACATCCAATACACATCTACACACATACTGCTCTAACAGCACACCGCTCCACACGGAAGCGCATCCGGGCTGCAGCAGAACGCACGTGCGAGTGGCCAGAAGTGGGATTTTTACACTACTGAGGGTTCGCTGATGTAGTGAAGGGGGGCACGCTCACTCCATATTCTACAGCACATGGAGGAAGCTCGTCTTGTTAATCATCCACTGCACCACTGCCACGGCTGTCATGCAGCATCATTCAGAAAACACAGCTTATGCCAAATGCTGACACAGCATTACTGCACGGAGAACATCACGTGAAGAGATCTGATAGTAGCAAAGCCTCATAGTGAAAGTACGGAGGATGAGAGGCACTCACTGGCCTGGTTGCTATACATTTTAAGGGTTTGACAGTTATGAACAGCTTTCAGAAAACTTAACCCATAAAGTTAAAATAGTTCAAACCTACCACCTGGATTTAACTAAGCAAATAGTTAAATAGTTAAAAAAAAGAGCCTCCCATTGGATAATTCCTGCGTTGGTGATTATGTTTCAGCTGGCAACAAGTTATTTCACCCTAACTGATGCAGTGATTAGCTTCTCATTTGTTAAAAACAACCATGTCCAGACCTGAGACCCATTGAGAGTCTTTGGGATGTGCTGGAGAAGACTTTGTGCAGTGGTCCACATCTCCCATCATCAATACAAGACCTTGGGGGGTCACAACATTTATTTCTGTCCAGAGTTGCATATAAATGTATATACGACTTGTTGCAGCCAAAACTCGATTCATGATTCACGATTCAGTACAGAGTGATTCAGATTCACTATAGCTCATGCTTAGCACTCTGTTTCTTGTCTTTTTCTTTATTTTTACATTTACAGTACTGTATTCTTGGTGCAAAAAAAAGTCTCCATGGATCCTAAAATGGTTAGCAAAAAGGAACTACATCCTCCAGAACACAGGCTGTTAGCTTAGCAGCTATGCTAGAACCCAGAGTTCACCAATAGAGTAAGTGTTTTGCTTTTACTTTTCACTTTCAATCTATTACTCACTAAATTACATGAGATTTTTCAACACTTTACTATAAAATATGCTTTGTGTTCATGATTTTGACCAACTGTAGGTTAATTTAAATGTTATTTAAACTCATCGATGCATGATACATCAGGCAGAATATATCACTTTCGTAAATCAGGGAGCACCTGTACAAAACTCCATTAATGGATATAATGCCTTATACAGTGTGGATTTTCTAGGGGTCTTGAAAGGATTAATTCAATTTACATTATTCCTTATTGGAAAATTTGCTTGGTTTTCGTTTCCTGTACTCGACAAGCTTTCTGGAATGAATTAATGATGACAACTGAGGCACCACTGTACATGTATCAGGGTTAATTGATTACACTAAATTGGCCTGATCTGAGCATGTATGACTAGTTTCCATGTAACCTTGTGTCTGTCATTAAATGGCAATTGATGCAGAAAGCAACATTAAATAATAATAATTTAAAAAAAGAAATTCAATATAAGGACAGGCAACATAATCGCAACGTTGGGCAAAGCTACTAGAGAACTGCAGGTAGCTAAGACATCCCTTTGATACTAAGCCAACTGGAAAAGGGCTATTATCGGAGTTTCAGATGGCGCAGTGGCCTCACAGTAAAAAGGTCCTGAGTTCAATCCCAGGTGGGGTGGCCTGGGTCCTCCCTGTGTCCTTGTGGGTTTACTCTGGGTACTCGGGCTAAAATTCTTTAAGTAAATTTACTTTCAAACAACGCATGATTGACAAGCCAGTTTCCATCACGTCCTCATTTTGTTCAAAACCTTAAGGTCTATATAATTTTACCCGGGATGCCACACAGATCACTGTTTTCTTTAGTAAAGGCATCTATGCACATGTTCAGGCTGCAGTGTTGCATATAGGCTGCAGATTCCATACGGTAAAGAGCTGCAACATGCATGTGTGTAGCGCAGGGGAGGGTCAGACTATAATCCTGTACAGCTGCAGCACTGCAGAGAATCCTCATAACACTTCTGATTCGCTGTATCAGCTTATTTCCACGTGTAGTGGAAACCGCATGTGCATGGGCGTGGCCTCCAGGACCTGAGGTTGCCACTCCTGGTGTGGGACGCTTGTATTACGGTTCTAAAGGAGCCTCGAAGAAAGCAATGTGAGACATATTTTTGATATTGCAGAGATTTGGCTAGTCTTATTTAAAATACCACATATATATAATACCGATATCATTGTGTTCCATCTGACTGACTTCAAGACAGTAAGCTGGCTGGCTTTGTATTCTTCTTACTAGACATATCCTCATGCTAGTACAAATTAACAGTAGCCCAAGAACATAATCTCACAGGAACCTGAACTTAAACTAGCAGAACTAAGCAGATAGTATAATTAAGGAACAGCCTACCTTACCAAACTGAGGAAGCATCTAAGACAGAATCTCAAAGGGAGAATCTAAAACGCTCAATGTGAACAAAGCTTAATGTGCTATAATTGACTAAAACAATGACCTAGGAAAACCAAACTTCTCAGTTTCTACTGGTGATAAGTACTAACTATTGCTGAAATGACACACCTGTGGTCCAATACTGAAGTAATATTTAGATTAAAATTTTTCTTCCCGTTTAAACCTATTGTAAAAAGCTTCATGTAAAAATGATTACGTTCCCTTAGGACCACATGTTCATCATTTCAGCAGTAGAAAGTACCGTGGTACCTCGGTTCTCATCATTAATTCGTTCCACAAGACTTGTCGTGAACCGAAAATGACGAGTACCAAGCAATTTTTTTCCATAAGGAATCATGTAAATTGAATTAATCCATTCCCATGCATTAATGGAATTGTATTGTACAGGTGCTCCCTGATTTACGAACGGGATACATTCTGACAAATCCATCATAAGTTAAATGTTTCATGAACTGAGAAGTTTAATATAATCTATATATAATATAATCTAATATAATCATAGAGGACCCTAGTACAAATTATTAAGACTTACCTTAACCTACATTTGGCCAAAATCATGAACACAAAGCTCACTTTATAATAGTTTTGAAAAATCTCATATAATTTAGTGAGCATTGGATTGAAAGTGAAATGTAAAAGCAAAACACTTACTCTACTGGTGAACTCCATTGAGTGTTGGCATAGCTGCTGATCCTAACTGCAGCCTGTGTTTCCGATTCAGTTATTTCAGTTCTTTCAAATTCGGTTGGCTGTAACCATCAATCATTTTAGGAGCCATGGGGCCTTATTTGCACCAAGTACTGTAGATGTAAAAACAAAGAAAAACCCAACAAACACAGCAGATATCTTCAGTGAGAAAGAGCAACTGTGAGACTGATTCACTGTGTAGTGAATTGTGAATCATGAATCAAGTTTCAAAACGAGTCGCAGCTCAACTCATAGAAGTTTAAGCAAGTGCGCCGAGGACCGAGCAAACGCCGAGAGCTGAGACAAATTTTCTTAGTCGAAATGCGTCGAGAACCGAATTCGACTAGTTCCTGGATGGTCGAGAACCGAGATACCACTGCCCTTATGACCAGTAGTAATTCAGAGAAATTTGGAGTTCCTAAGTCACTGCTTTAGTACAATAAGCCACGTCACACTTTTTACTTATAATAGGTTTAAATGGGAAAACCAAAACTTAATATAAAAATGATTACTTTTGAAGTTGAAATCTAAAAAAACAAAAGATACATACCTAAACATTTGGTACTTTTCTTTTTAAATCGCCATTTCGTAACCATATATCGAACCATATACTAATGGCAATTGTACAGCAAGAAATTTGATAGATTTTAGAATGTATGGCTAAATTTTAGTCAGAATGAAGTGCAGTAAGTCTCTGGCACAAGCTTCCAACGCAGGACACTTCAGATCGGCCTGGCTCTACTCTACTCTACTCGCCCCACCCTGCCCACAACCAGCTCCATTAGAGAGTCAGCTCACGTCCACAGTAGGCGAGAAACATTTCAGCACTACAGCATTATGGACAGCTCCTTATAGCTTGTCATGGTTCCTTACGGTGTTTACTGCTTACGAACCTCCAATGGGAGCAATCAAACCAGCTCGGACCCCTTTAGATATAACGCGTCACGCAAACACAGACCAGACGCAACACAACCTCGCGTCTAAATGACACATCCTGCTTTTGTGTGCGTGCAGTCAGTGAGTTGTACTGTATATAGTACGCTGTTTGTCTCGGGCAAAGATCTGACTCAGCCAGAAAAAGCTGATGATGCCACGTCACCATGGCAACAGAGCAAGAGAAACACACCGGCGCTCACAGAGCAGGCGCACGCCGGCGCGTTAACCATTCGGAGCCTGCGCCAAAGTGAAAATGTGAACCGGAGAGGCTCGATGAGCTGAAATATGGGTTAGTTCTAACCACCCACATCCAGAAGCACAACACAGCGAGGGTTCAGTACAATGAAGTCATGTGCACTGAGCAGGCTGTGTACTTTACGTAACCACTTATAAAAGCTTGTGACTTGGAGTGAACCGAACACACAACAATACGCACACTGCTGAATCAAAGCGCTAATTATTTGCTATTTTAAATGCAGCGCCTAATGAATAAAATATCTGAAATATAATTACGCAAAACCCCGTAATGTTAAAACCACACACAGGCCAAATAACGTTGATTACAGAAGAACCTCGTTACCTCGCCCCGTTATCTTGCCAACCTCATCTCTCACCACCTGTGATGGCAGGACGGATTTCTCTCCATGCATTTTACCTCGAAAAGCCACCAACCTCGCCTCTCGCCCTTGCCAAGCTTAACATGTGACAAATATCCTGCCAGTAATGAAATTCTACCCTGCTAAGCCGCCATATTTCAGACCATCAGTAGGTGGCACTTTAACCCTACTTTAAACTTGCAACCCCAGATGCAGTACAGCCCCTGTCTGTTATAAGAGACTTTATATAAGGAGGAGACCGGTCACTGGTTGAAATATGAATGGGACTGTAGTACAGAAGCCCCGCCCCATCATTAGAAAGAATCAATCGGCCCCTTTGTAGTGGCGGGATGCGCATGCGCAGTAGCCAGCATAACCTTCAAAAATCGTACTTTTCTGTGTTATTTGGACGCAAGTAAGTTATGTATTTTTTGTCAGATAACACCAGTCACTCTAAATATTCATTTTAAACGTTCATTTCTCTTTCAGCTTCGAATATCTAGGTCTCTCGCCATTCAAAGAGATAAGACTCTGGTCTTGTATGGATGGAAATAACTGCTTGGTGGCGTTACCAAGAGTGAACAGACTTATCCTATAATGGCTTTGCAGATTCATCACAGACTGGACTTCATGTACCTCCTGTCACAGAAACAATCGGCAATCACAGACTGTTTTGCGTAAATGAATAGAAACCGTACATGTTTATGTACACTGTAAATGTGTTTCAACAATCTGTACTGCTCAGCATCAGGTATGAATGTGACTTTTTCTAGTTTTTGGTAATGTTGTCGGTAAGTGAACAGTAAGTTCTCTTAGTGGACGTGTTGGATGTTGGAGAAATGTCCAGGAGCAAAGACCTGGGCTATCTTCAGCTCTTAAACACTCAAAACCTTCATGGTTCATTATGAAGAATGCAATTAGTCTCATTTAATTGGATGGAGTGCAGCACATTTTGAATATAAATCACTTTACTAAGTATGGGATAATATCTGAATAGTAGTTTTTAAGAATCTGGCGCCACTGACGCATTTTGTCTGCGATAATGTGTATCGTGAAAATGTCTTTACTTACAACATTTTTACCATAATCGCCCCACCCCCCAGTCCAAAATTTATCTTAAACAACGTAATTCATACAAAGTGCAAAACTTCTTACTGATCAAAACAAAACACAGTGACAAATCACCTTTACTGTGGAATTATTACAAGTCACATGTATAATGTTTTTCACATTTTTTACTGTGTAACAGCATTCATTTGCTCCCCCCACCCCCTTTGCAGTAGCTCCATGCCACCCAATAAGGCACACCCTCACATTGAGAACAACTGCACAGTCTATGTGGATAACTGGGTAATGATCTGCCGGGGAACCCGGCGACCAACCATTCACGCGGGCGTTGACGCATAACACCTAATTAGCAAAATTACAGACCAGGTGGTTTGAATGTTTTTGGATGATCAGTGTAGAACCAGTTAGAACTGCTTGAGGATCAAAGTGAACTCAGACATGCAAGTACTCCCGGAATGTGATCAATATAAACCCCTACCTACAGTCTGAGCTCCTCACTACTTACATATTATTGGACTTACAGTTAGGCTTTAACAAATCAATTAAGCATCTCAGCAAAGTCACTTAGATGCACGACGTCCTTCAAATAGATTTGTTTTCTAAAGGCTTGTAGATTACAGCCATACCATCTGTGACCTATGCTCTAACCCAGTGGTTCTCAAACGTTTTCTGCAGTGCCCCCTTTTGTAGATAAGAACATATTCAGACACACCCTCAACCTTGCCACCGCAGTCCCAGTCAAGACGTGCCAGGAACACGTTTTTCCAACTTCTACTTTGTTTGCGTTTAGCATACGTTGCCTTAAATGAATCATGAAGCTAATGAAATTCAGATCAGATTCCTTCAGTCTTTTGGAAGAGCCACTTCCAAGCACTATCCTCTCCATCCATCCTCCTCTTCTGCCAGTTTCCTGTTGATCTTAAGTGCTAAATTTGTTTTGGCTTCATTTCGTATGTCTAACAACCCGAATGTTTTTTTGCAGGTGGCACGGTGGGGCAGCGGTTAGCATGCGTAATTCATAAAAATACATATTAATATAGATTAAAAAAATAATTCGGGTGTCGGGAACTAGAGGTGTAAAGATGCACAGTGACACGACGCATCGCGGTGCAAAAATGTCACCATGTGCTCTGTTAGTGTCGCAATGTAATCATGTGCGTTCTCTGTACGCACATGTAATAAGGTCGTTGCGTTCTTTGAACACCAGAGGGTGCAATCATCATATACGCCATATCTTTCTCATTATAGGGTAAGGGGGTCATGGAAACTGAAGAGATTTGGGATGTTTAAAGCTATTTGTATAGCGCTTTTCACACACACAATTGATCCAAAACGGTGCTGAGAAACTGGTCATGATAACAGGGTCTCGTTTTCAGTTTACGATTGCACTTCTTTATATTACTAGTTATTAAAATTCTTTTAATTGCAGGAGACTAACTTTTTTTGTTTAAAACCCTATACAAGAAATGGCAATGTTTTGCATTGTTTACCCTTAATAAAAAAGGAATGCCTTTTATTGAATGTAAAATCAATCATCGTGAATCGAATCGACTCGACTCATGAGCAGAGAGCATCGTTACACCCCTATCAGGAACAGATTCATCCGATTTACTTTACTTCTTGTGGCGAAATTTGATAAGGACTTCGAACAAATCTGAGTTAGGACGGCCTTCCGAAAGCAATTAAGTTCGAGTTCCGAGGTTCCACTGTATTACATATTAGCAGTGGCTCAGTGGTAAGATTCAGCTGCTGGAAATGCCACTTCCTGAAGGACTGGGTTCCAACATAAATGTCAACTCATACATTAACTGAACTCTGTGATAGACTTGTGCAGGCTGTACTTCTTTCTGAGTGCGCCTCCAGGTCTGAATTCCGGGTTGACCCTGACCAAGGGGTAAAATGAGACGTTTTGCTGAGCTAATCAATATAAGGCAATTGCTATTTCAGAAATTTCGGTCATTATGACTCATGCAGTCCCTAAAACAGAGTTTAATTCCTTTTCATTTGCATCTGAAATTATGTAAAAATGATGAACGCTTATATGTGGCTTAAAGTGAACCCAGTCATCCGGTTACACAGCTGTACCAACAGCCTCCAACACAAAGCTCTGACTCCATCCTAAACTTTATAATATGTACATATTAGAAGATTTCTAATTGCTGTTATACGCTTGTTATTTCAAAATGCAAGCTTAGAAAGTGGAAAGTCGCCTTAAAACACGCTTTAATTCCTCTTCAGTTGCGTCTGGAAGCTCAGGAGCTCTTAACGTGAACGAGCGTTATAAATATGTCCTTTATCGTGAACCCAGTCATACAAATACACTAAAAATCCCAAATCCAATCGGCTACAACCCAAGCCACACCACTGGCCCATTTATTAGGCACACCTTGCTAGTACTGGGTTGGACCCCCACACCATTACATCACCACCAACCTGAACAGGTGACACAAGGCAGGACGGATCCATGCTGTCATGTCTTTTACGCCATTGTCCTACCATTTTCCAATCTCCTATTGTCCAATTTTGGTGAGCTTGTGCCAACTGTAGCCTCATATGCCTGTCCATAGCCTGGTCTTCTGCTGCTCTAGCCCATCTGCTTCAAAGTTTGACGTGTTGTGCATTCAAAGATGCTCTTCTGCATCATTGTTGTTAATGTTACCTTTCTAACAGCTCAAACCAGTCTCCTCTGACCTCAACAAGGCATTTTAGCCCAGAGAACTGCCGCTCACTAGATAGTTTCTCTTTTCCGACCCATTCTCTGTAAACCCTAGAGATGGCTGTGCGTGGAAACCAGAGACCAGCCCATGTAGCACCAACAACCACGCCATGTTCAAAGTCACTTAAATCATGTTTCTTCCCCATTGGTTGATTAGATATTTGCATTAATGAGCAGGTGCACCTAATAAAGTGGCTGATCATTGTATATGTACAAGGTATCCTGATCTAAAATGTAACCTCGCTGAAATACCTGTCAGTGATTATACATTGTACTGAAGTATTTCAAGCTTTGTGTGTCAATTAAGATATTAATATTTACAGTTCAGATTGTAAAACCTCAACCATCAGAGCCCGGATTCCGAGCACAAATCGTTCAAACCCGGTGCTTTTTAAATGCTTATGTAAAGGTGAGAAATGTAAGCGTCGCTTTATTATTAAGTAATGAGAGTAGTGTGGAAAAGCAGATGAAGACGCTACTCTACAGATCAGAAATGTTACGGTGTTCGCTTCGCCTCTCTGCTTGTTTCGTTATCGATCCGTATCACACAGCAGCAGCCCTGATTTCCACGCTCAGCACAAACACAAGCTCATATAACATAACCTAAATACGACGCTTTAATCTTCCATCTACACGGGAGCAATGCAAACCCGGCGGGCGCAGTAGATGCGCGATATGACGGAAGACAAGCAGGCGCTCTTACCAGTTTTAAAGCTGTATGTGATGGCAGGCTCGGCGAGGTGCGGCGGGTCGCTCTTGGCTCGCGCTCTCCGGACAGGCGCGCGCTCCGCCGGCGAGGACGCCATAGAGGCGCGAGGCGCGGGAAACGGAGGCAGCACAGAGCAACAGCGCTCCGTTAAACCTCGACCACCGAGAGAGAGAGAGAGAGAGAGAGAGAGAGAGAAGTGCGATGCTCACGGTAAACCGAGAGCAAGATCCCGCCCACAAACGGGAAAAAGTCGAGCCTGAACACGCGGATTATAAATAAATAAAAGCCATGCCTTAGCTTAATGCTTCTAATGCATCGGATTATACAGGATCCATTACAATTCAACATTCTATGCATTGCTTATTTGTTTGGAGTATGTATCAAATTCGATTCGATCTGATTCCAAAAATAAGCATTGTTAGAAACCGGTTTTACAGACATAAGCAGCCAGAGATGACAGTGGCAGGCAAAAACTCTGAGACCCATAGACTCCTTGTCTCGCCCACATCTGTGTCATGGCTATTTTTGGCAAGAGGCGAGTTTGGCGATTTGATGAGTTTACAAAAAAAGTAGGCAAAGTGACATTCATGCCTGATGTTGACACATCGTTTCTGTGACATGAAAAGCATGAAGTCCAGCCTGCCATGAATATGACTTGGTAAGGACTGTGGTGGCCTAGCGGTTAAGGTACTGTACTCTGGACCAGAAGGTCCAGCATTCAAATCCCACCTCTGCCAAGATGCCACTGTTGGGTCCTTGAGCAAGACCCTTAACCCACAATTGCTTGGATTGTAAGACTGTTTCAATTGTAAGTCACTCTGGATAAGGGCGTCTGCTAAATTCTGTAAATGTAATGCCACAGGGCAGTTATTTCCGGCCATACAAAGCCAGACTCCTATCTCTTTGAATGGGGAAAGAAATTAACATTTAAAATGCATATTTAGAAGCGCTGGTATAATTGGACAAAAGTGATATAATTGTATTGTTGGGTTCAAATGACACAGAAAAATACGATCTTCTAAGGTTATTCCGACTACTGCGCATTCGCATCCCGCCACTACAAAGGGGCCAAGGTTGGCAGCTTTTTTGAGGTAAATTGCATGAAAGGAAATCCATCCTGCCATCGCAGGTGGCAAGAGATGAGGTTGGCGAGATAACGAGGTAAGATTGTAGGTGGAAATGGCAGCACAAGCAGTTAGCATGGTCGTTGCACAGCTCCGGCGATCCCTGGTTCGAGCCCGACCTCAGACTTCACGTCGCCTGTGTGAGTGGGGGTTTTCTCAGGGCACATTCCAAACGTGTTAGGATAACTGGTCTCTCTAAATTGCTCCAGTACTAATGTGTTCAATTAGTATCGATATGCTTCCTGTCACCAATAGCCATTTGTGATAATGTGAGGGTAAATAAGTAAACAAATAGCCAATCTAGTAGTATTTAAAAAACGACCCAAATCGGTCTACGAATCGGCTGCACTGATTTATGAGCCTAGATGTGATGCAAATCGAAAAGCCAAACGGATTAAAATCGATACAGCTGTCGCAAATCTACTTCCCTGGTGCGTGTGCCTTGTCTTGCTGTACTTATGAGGACCAAATGTCCGAAAACAGGAAAACCTGGAATTTGGGCTAGGGAGGACCGTTTTTCCAGTCCTCACTTCTTTATCTTTTTTATTTGAAAACACTAAAGAGCCAAAAGACTTAACTGAGGTTAAGGTTATCATTAATTAGCTGCAGTAGTCCTTCATTTCCATTCAAGTAAAGTCCTCACAACGATAGCAAGACAAACGTGTGTTTATCTATTTTGTAGTTTTACTAGCATTAGCAGTTTCTCAATTCTTGCTTATTAAATGTAATACCTGAAGAGTTTACCGACTTATATGCAAGATCATGCGTCCATATAAGCATTGCAGACACGCTTGAATTCAGGTACCTCATATCTACGAAAGAAATTAGATAAACAATGCCGAACCGGCAGCATTTTAGCACAACTTGCATCGAAAACGGATCAGAAACTGGAAAAAAAACACTAAGAGCAGTGTGAAGGAGTTTCTGTAATGTGCTGAGCGAGGAGCTTCAATCATCCAACTACCGACACGTGGATTTCGTGTTTTATATTACACTCACAGCTACTTAATTGGCAGGAGATTTGGGTAGATAATTACTGTAGCAGTTGACAGACAAAATAATGCCAATGTGGTAATGTTTTCGAAGTATCCCTTACCGAATTCAAACTAGGACGTGTGGGAACTGAACGTAACTAGGCTTGAAACGAATCATTTTGAGACTGAACCGAATCGTATCGAGTCAGTAGTGAAGCCAGGTATGCTTGTGCTAACCATACACTTGAAGCCTTTGAAACGACTTTGAAAATATTTTTAAAAGATTTAAGTCTGACACTGTCACGTCCACAGACAAGTCACAGATTATAATTTTACAAAGACTGGGGATCTTGCATGGTCACTGTTTCCATCATCAGCTCCAGCCCCAAAATGGCACCCCAAAGAGCAGTAACTCTCACCCTTCTCCGGTTGGCAGGGGACAACGTGCCGCCAAGATCCTAAAATGACTCTGTGTATCAGACTAAATAATGCCGATATGCATATTTTTTTACGTTGCTTTATTCTATATTTTATTGACCTGTTTGTATTTACTTAGTTTCTTTTTCTAGAACTATTATTACAGACTTATTTAACTAGATAAATTAGTTTCATTCTTACATTATTATTATCATCCAACCAAGGAGGATGGATCCCTTTTTGAGTCTTGGTCCTCCCAAGGTTTCTTCCTTATAAAGTTTAAGGAGTTTTTCCTTGCTAGTGTAACCCTAGGCATGCTTAATTTGGGATTGGCCCTAGATAGTAGATGGTAATCTAAAATTGTAAAGCTTCTTTGTGACAATGCACCATTGTAAAAAAAAAAAAAAAGAAAAAAAGCACTATAGAAATAAATATATTTACAGCATTTAGCAGATGTCCTTTTCCAGAACGACTTACAATTGATGCAATCTTACAATCCGAGCAATTGTGGGTTAAGGGCCTTGCTCAAGGACCCAACAGTGTCAGCTTGGCAGAGGTGGGATTTGAACCCTGGACCTTTTGGTCCATAGTCCAGTACCTTAACTGCTAGGCTACCACAGTCCTCAATTGACTGTTTTAAATACTTTTTCCAATCTATGGTGGTATAAATGAGAAGACACATCAAAGTCAGAGACATTCTTTCTCACTCCACACAACCCCTCCAGTTTCTCCTGCTTTTGCACAGTCCAATATAACCGTGGCTTCAGAGGCTCCCCAGAGTCACATGTATACCTCATCACTCTACCCGCCCGTTCCTGTACTTGCTTTGCTGCTTCCCATCTGGTGCTGTTGAGAGCTCACCTATTGTTTGGGATGGCACAGTGGTGCAAGTGGTTAGCACAGTTACGACCTCCAACTCTGCCTGTGTGGAGTTTGGATGTCCACTCCATGTCAATATGGATTTACTTCAGGTACTGCAGTTTCCTCCCACATTCCACAGACATGCGTTAGGTTAATTGTTTGCTCTAAATTGACCCAGTATGATTGTGTCTGACTAATATCGTTGTAACCCTGTCATGTTTAGCTGTTGAAGCTGATGAGACATTATGTATTGTATCTGGTGGCATCAATGGATTTGTTTGTCTATAGAGTTGGTCTAGACAGTCATAGTGTATTTAATATAACTCTGCAGTCTCTGTTTATGGTCAGTGTGAGTAAACATGGGTTATAGTGGTAGCATATAATAATCTAAATGGTCTGACAGTAGATTCTCGGGATATTTTCTGTAATCACTGGACTGAGTGAGTCAGACAGGCTGAGCAGCTTTACAGAGCCGAGCTTCTTGGAAGGAGTGACCCATTAATGGAGGTGAACTCCTCAGGTCAGTGCGTTGGTGACTGAGGTTGTTGTTTTGCTGCAAAAAGTGTCAGGGGTCTTGTGTATTCGTTGCAAGTCAGAAAACAACTAGTATTATTGTAGTTCCACTGGGTCATAGGGAAAGCGTATAAATGTATTATATAGAAAGCTACAGCGATGAAGATCTAGATAACATGTTACAGCTTACAGAAATGATATGGTGAGACTTGGGCACCAATAATGAATGATATTTTGAAAATGCATTGTCAAAAACCATGGTGCAAACCTTGATACTACAGTACTACCACCATTTTTCACAGCTGGGATAAGATTCTAGTAGTGATTCTAGTGTTTTCCTTTCTCCAGCCCAAAAAGTTCTATTATGGTCTCATCAATCCACAAAACATTTTTTTCAAAAGGCTTTTGGCTTGTCTGGCTTGCAGTTTTCTTGTTGGAGAGCAGTGAACTTCCAGATTATTACATGCTCTGCTCTTGGACTGATCTATGTTAGCTGACCACTCCTGGGGAGGGTAACAATGGTCTTGAATTTCCTCCATTTGTACACAATCTGTCTGACTGTGAATTGTGGAGTCCAAACTCTTTGCAGATGCTTTAGAGAGGTCCTGAGTAAACTCATTTGTTTGTGCCGTCAAACACTTCAACAACCATGCGCTGTGAAAACCAGCCCCTGTTCTTTGAATACAACTGAGCGCCCACTCATCTCATTGATGCTAGAAGTTCCCATACTTTTAACACTCACGGATAAGTAATATTGGCATATTGTCATTTTTATGTGATGGATGGTGCCACAATTTGTCCTCAACAGTCAGTGATTCCACACATTTGATCTAGCCATTATTAATTTAAATAATTTTAAGTACTGTTTATATAGTTATATATTATATGTTCATAATAAAACCGAATACAGATACGTTATTCTGAGACGATGTTCTTGAATCTTTTTTAAGCAGAGCTTAACCCGTGAGATGATGGTCATTTTATGTTTATCGTAGTGTAGTGCTGCTACCTTCTGGTAAAACGAAAAACTGCAACGAATTGCTGGTAATTTGAAGATGTATGGTGGAGGAAACTTTAGGGCAATCGAAAACATTCTGGACATTGACAGCCTTAATAACAATAGCCTTATTAATAATTTCTTGACTTCAATGAATCTTTGGTCAACCATGGATTAGTGTTAGACTGGTTGCCAATTGGTTTCTTAAATAAGCGTTTCCTGATTCATGAGAGATCACGCATCCAGTTCATATTACCCCCATCCCTCTTAATTCAACTTTGAACATTAGTCCTACTTTTGGTGTAAATGGTTTAGCATGTCTTATTGATCTCCTGGTGCAGTATAGCCCATTCTAAACTTCATTCAGTCCAATATACTTTTGTGAATACCTAACATTTTTAATGCAGGTCTGCATGTGCTACAACAAACTTGGTGGAAGGCCAATGGAGAGGCAGAACGAAGCACACTGACATTAGCAAGAGGCATACCATTGGGAATCCATACCCTTACAGCTGAGGCCCTCTGGTTCAGAAACTTCCTCTGGCAAGGTGAGGTTTGTTTGTTGGATTCAGTGTCTGAGTTGCGATCCGTGTTTGGGCAAGGGTTGGGAACCACCTTCAAAGGTGTGGGATCCAAACAAGGAGTCTTTGGTTATGTGTCTATGTCCACCTTTAGGGCTTCAGAGTTCCATCAGTTCTAAGGGGCTGGGTAGCAACAAGTAGACCAGGGTGTACATCATGGTTGTCGTTAGACCTGATATATTGGGGCAAAAATACGTAAGTGAAAAGATCTCAAATACAGCCAATACATCTATGTTCTCATTATATGATTGTTGGAATATTAAGATTGTTCAACCTGTTTGTGGTTTTAGTTCTAAAATTTAAAGTTAAATAGATCTAGAAATCTCATAATGAAAGTCTGCTAACAAAATTCAATTTAAAAAGCCATTTTGGCTAGTATTCTTTTTTTGTTGGGTTTTTACCAAAAGCCCTTTGTACTCTGGCTGGTAATGGACTTTGATTTGTTAATATTTCCTTGTGTGAAAATAAATACAAATTAAACTGAGAAACTAATTGTCTACTGTCAAATGTCACACTCCTAAAAATTCAGTCCTCCAGGTTATTAAACATGAATGCAGCTACAGACCAGACACCCCTTTGATTTTACCAGTCTATATTCTTAGTATTTGAGTGGTGTATTTAGACCTGCTACTATGCTTGTATCTTTGGATGATCTGTACCTCTAGATAGTAGATGGCTAATAGTTAAGTGCAGGGGTGTCGCTAATGATTTATGAATAGGGAGGATAAGCTTTGACTAGAGGGGTCTAGAAGTTAGTCACTTAGGTGAATTTAAAAATGACCCAAAAAGTCCACATTATGAAACTGACAAAGTTTAAGACATGCAATTTGGATAGCAGCAGATTTCTGTAAAGAGACAAAGTGTTAGGGACAGATCTATTTGACTATCTACTAAAAAGAGATACAGATAGACAAAGATATAAGCATATTACTTGCAGTAGCAGGTTCTAAATACCTTACTCAAACATGAGAATATAGACTGGTACAGTCAAAAGTGAATCTGGTCTGTAGCTTCATTCATGTTGAATAACCTCCCAATGACCAATTTAAGGCAGTCTGACATTCAACAGCAGAAAATTTGTTTCTCAAATTAATTTGTATTTATTTTCACACACGGAAATATTAACATATCAAAGTCCATCACCAGCCAGAGGACAAGTAGGGCTATTGGTAAAACCCCAACAAAAATAAATAAACTGAAAGTGGCAGTACTAGCCTTTTAAATCTAATGTTGTTAGCACACTAGTGTTTTTCTTAAATCCAATAAATACATTAGATAACTTTCATTCATGAAAAATTTTTTCTAGAGCTATTTAACTTGCATTTTTAGAACTAAACTAGAAACATGTTGAATAATCATTATATTACAACAAACATATAATGGAATCTTAGATGTATGAACGGTATTTGAGATGTTTTCACTTGGTGAAAAACTAGCAAAGCACGGTTTTAGAGACGTTATGAGGCAGCAGCGCCTCCGCCAGGTCCTAGTGCGTCAAACCTTGCAGATGTGGAGAAGGATAGGACGATTGAATAGAGAGAAACTATTGACGATGTAAAGTAATAATGCATGTTTATTTACGAGGGGCTAGAGAACATAAAACAGGTCTAACGAGGTCCATGGTTAAGTCATATAAGATCAGTTCCTTATACAAACTATAAATGACGTGTCGCTTCATAGACATTGCTGCTATGAGGCTATTTCTCCAAATAGTTGTATGTTTGAGATGTTACGCCAGTTTCTTAATGAATTAATGACTGTGGATCATTATGTGCTGCACCAGTTGTTTAACCTTTATGAAAAGTCTATAGGGTACGTGAAAGAAAACTGAGTGACGCTGTTCTAAAATTTTGACTTAATTATATTTATTCATTTATTTTACAAACCATTTACACACAAAGACGGATTAGTACAGGACTGAACACACATGAGATGGGTCTTTTAGCCGTACCTGTCACACCTGCAGCCAGCTCAGCAGACCACGCCCACCTTCTACCACGTTTCTCCTTGCCCTTCCTTTTAATCCTTTACACCTGTCATCTTCCAGCCCTTTCTCCTCCCCTATTTATAGTCTGCGCTCTCGTTTCTAAATCACTTGGCTCTTTCACTTTCACTTGGTTTCTGATCACTGTATATCGCATCGTTTACCCGGTTTAGATTCCGTCTCGACCTCTTCGGCTCGGGTGCATTTCGGTTTCATCGTTTTTCGACCTTGGACTGTTTCTGACCACGATTGTAGCCTGTTGCCTCGAATAAACGCCGTCTTGTTTTGATCCAGTAGCCGCGTTTTGTCTCCTTCCCCTAAGCCGGCGTGACAGTAGCTTCAAATCATTATACTTTCTGATCTGTACCTACATTTGGCTGAACATGGAAACATATTATTACTCATGTATTAGAATCACTTATAAAATAGAAGCAACTTGCTAAAATTTGATCAATATTGCACACTTACAATGTTAACAATGTTCATCTGACAGAAAATCAATCAAATAAAATTTGAATGGAATGTCATGAATGTAAAATCAAATTAAAATGCTACATCGCACGATCAAGGTAAGAGGGTAGGCTGTGTAGAGTTGACACACATGACTGCAAACTTAAAACTTTAAAATGATGCCCAGTGAGTAAGGCTACATACACTCTTAGGTGGTGAATCTTTCTGAGCAAAACTTGCTACATGCTAGCCTGACAACATGAAAGCGTTTAGCTTGTGTTCTTCCCCTGCCTTCAAGCAGTAATTCTTGTTCAAATAAACCCTGTTAACCAAGTATTAGGTTTGAATGCTTTTGATATGTTAATAAAGGCTTAGGTTACGCCCCTGAATTAACCCACGAAGCTGGGACGTAGCATGCTAGTTATAATGCTATTCTCTCAATGGGGACACAGTTACACAACAGAACGAGGCGACTGAACTATACCGAGCGTCTGTACACTGTACAGGGAGGTAAGACATGATGGAGTGGTGCTACATGGATGATCCATGGGATTTGACTACAGGTCCACCACTGTTTCTTATAGGCTATGGAAATCAGGCTTCAGTAATCTTCTGTACCAGGCAACCCTCAGTTCATGTGATATGTGTAACCCCAAATCAGAAAAAGAGTTGGAAGACAGTATGGAAAATGCAATTTCAAAATAATATTTACTTTCACTTTTATTTGATTGCAGACAGCATGAATTCTAGATATTTCACGTTTTGTCTGGTCAACTTCATTTCATTTGTTACTATTCCTGCATTTCACACCTGCAATATGTTCCAAAAAAGTATGGACGGGGGCAATTTAGGGCTAGTAATGAAGTAAAAACACTATCAATAGCTGATATAACCACACAGGCAAGGTAGCAAACTTTTGTTAAGCACTACAATATGAAGCTACATTCACTAATGCCACTTACAGCTTTACTGTGCAGAAAAGAAGCCTCATGTTAACCATGTCCAGCAACAACTCCTCTGGTTTCAGAGGCATCTAGGATGGATCATCCCACAGTGGAAACGTATTGTGGTCAGACCAATCAGTATTCCAGATCTTTTTTTCCGAATAAATGGACGCCATGTGTGCCGGACCATTGATGAAAAGGATCATCCAGACTGTTATCAGCAACCAGTCCAAAAGCCAGGCTCTGTCATGGTAGGGGGTTGAGACAGTGCCCTTGCAAAGGTCATTTACACTTCTGTGATGACAGCATTAATGCAGAAAAGTACACTGAGATCTCAGATCAACATAAGCTGCCTTCAAGATGACATCTTTCACAGGGACATCCATGCATTTTACAACAAGACAACGCAAAGCAACACGCTGCACAAATTACAAAGGCATGGCTACAGTCCTGACCTGTCTCCAATACGAAATGTTTGGAGAATTTTCAAATGAAACATGCCACAACAACGACCCTGCACTGTTGCACACCTTAATGTGTGTTTGCAAGAACAATTCGACAGAATAACACCGGAAAGACTTTATCGCATGGAATCCTCATTGCCAAATTGTCTTAAGTGTTGTGAGAAGGAATGGCAACATCAAGTGGAAAACGCTTTCTCCTCCCAACTTATTTTGGAACGTCTTGCAGGCCTGAAACGCAGGAATGGATGTTTAATAACAAATGAAATGATGATGGCCAGACAAAACAAGAAATGAAATAAAAGTCAAAGTAAATGTAAGAAACACTGTGGTTTTTTATATTTGCATATTCCATTCCGTTCCAACCTCTTCTGATTTGGGGTTGTAAGTTCAGGTGTCATTCCCTGGAAGCGTGATTCTTAAAGAAGACACTGAGTGCTATTGAAATGAAATTTAGTCAAGTCAATCATTCTCATCAAAGCAAGCTAGGTGACTCAGTATTTCCAAAATCATCTTCGGGACTGGACTTCTCAACGACCACATTGCTGTTTTCCAAGTCCCATGGATAGAACTTGGTAGTGTCAGGATTAGAGCCAAACAGCATTTCAGTGACGCTCTGCTGAACGGCATCCGAAGAACGTGAGGCCACCATTTTGCTGAGCTCTGAGCAGAAAAAATCAATTTCCGCAAGGTCTTCCATTGCCGTCACGTTAACGCCGGAATTTTTCTCTGGTGTGGTTATTTGGTCAACTTTGGACTTGAAGGAGCCAAGATCAGTCAAGGTATTGGAATCAGACTCGAAGAATGAGTCAGTAGTTGAGTAACTGGATGAATAACTTATATTTTCACCATCGGTATTGACCAGGTTTGAGTCGACTTGATTATCCTCTCTGTTTGACGCAAAGTCACTGTGCAGCTGTGGAGACTGGCTCACGCCGGAGTCCCAGCTGCTGGATCTGGTTTCTTCATAAAACCTGGTATCACTCGGAGCTGATCCAGGACAAGACTGACCCCCTGTAAAACTTGGCATGGGGCTAAAAGGGTCGAAACTGTCAAGTTCCGAGCCGCTAAAGGAACCTCCAAACAAATCTTGGATGTCATCTTTCGCCACCACTTCACTGGTCGCAGGGTTGCAGATTTCGGAATCAAACATGGCATCGTTGGACTCGGGGCTGAAAGGATCAGGAGCTTGCATGATCAAATCATCAGGGCTGAGAATCTCTAGCTTGTGACTTGCACAGTCTGGAGCCAAGTCTGTAGACGCTGGACACGCAAGACTGCTGAGATCCAGCCCGCTAAATTCATGATAACCAGAATCCAGCCTTCTGCTCTCAGAGTGGACTGCATTTTTCACTTCGAACGTACCCACCCTGTTATGTACGGGTGCGGGGCACAGCAGGACTGAACCTTCGAGTTCGGTGTCACATGCATCAGATTGCTTTATGATGTAGGTCTCGGTGTTGTCGCAGCGATCTATGCTGGCGTTGTCAAAGCTGAAGGGGTTACGAGCACAAAGCTTGCGGCTGTCAGGAACAAACATCCCAGTGCTGTCAGAGACCGGGCTAATGAGGTACTGATCGACTGGTTCTGTGCTGTTGCTTTGAACTGAAATGGTGTCCACCATATAAGCAGGGTCAGCATTTTCCTTCTTTTCAGAGGTGTTGCCAAATGTAGCGTTGCTTCCCGGGACAAAACTGTCTTCGAAGAAGTCGAGACCATCATAGAACGCCTTGGGTTCTTGGTCAGCGGGTTTGGGACCAGGTGTTTCTGTCTCTTTGACAAATCCTTCCTCGGCATGAGGTACAACACCTTCCTGTTTAGGATTCTCATCGTCTGGGGAAGTACCATCAACGTCAAACCCGTCGGTGTCATTGGATTCAGGACTTGCCTGGTCACACTCAGATTTCTTCCTGTCGCTGCTCTCAGGAGAAATGGGGCTGGCATCGGGACTACCAGGGTCTAGCCTGACGGTGAAGAAATAGATGTCGCCAAATTTGTGATCGTAGGCATCTGAGTCAGAGGGTTCGCCACTGTGACTTCCATCGTTTGTGAGGTTTGAAGGATTTGTATCAGGAGAACATGGGTTACACCTTACTGGACTTAAGTCTTCTGATAACGGGGTTGGATTACCAGATTCGTCATGAGGAGACAGGTCTTCCATGTCAGGCTTTGGTTCACTGACAGTATTGTTGTCTGTAGTAATGGGCAATGGATCTGCGACCATCTCTTTATCAGTGGTTTCAGGAAACTCTTGTTCTGGTTCTGGATCGTAGGCTTCAGGACTGAGAGGAAAACTAGTATACAAACTGGTATCAATCCTCTGAAGGCCATATAGTGCTTGATTGTGCCTAACGCAGCTGGGTCTTGCCTCTGCCTCTGGCTTGTCTTCCGTGCCAGTGACGGTACAAAAATCTCCATCGAAGGAGCTATCGACCGTGGAAGCTTTACTAGAATCGGATTCCTGAATGGCATCATCTTCACAAAAGATAGGATCAAACCGTCCTCCGTCTTCAATCTGAGGGCTTGTAAGTACATCAGGCTTGGTCCGTGGGGTGTTTTCAAGGTCTTGGCCTGTTATCAGGTTGGTTTCCATCATGTCATTGGATGGCAAGTTTTTCTCAGAGACAGCAAGCTCGGGGACGTTTTGTTCAAACATCCCAGAGTCAATGGACTGACTGCAGATAGGACCATCTGAAACACGGGCAACATCAGACTCGTTGCTGTGTTCCTCCTTACTAGGAGGTTTTTCAATTCTAGAGGGGAAAGGATTGGATTCCGTCATGCTGAGGGATGAATCCTGAGGGAGTGGGGAGTTTGGGGCATCGGTGAAAAGCAGATCAGAAGCAAATGGGTCAGTGCCTTTGAATGGGTCGCCTGTTAGAAACTCTGAAAGAAAACAGAAACGACATTAGGTGTTGAACCTTCACAAAGTAGTAGTGTGCAAAAGTCTTAGGCCACCATTGGATAGCATTGTTTTAGCAATAAGTATTTTTCAGACTCTTTATTAGAATTCAAGCTAAGTACAGAAAAATACAGCTTGTATAGGCTACAGTATTTAGTGTGACCTTATACTTACACTTGAGCAATAGCAGCATCTAGTAATGGTATTTTTTTTTATAAGGGTAGCAGCCAAGAAACCCCTTTTTTTTTTAGAAGGGGAACAGGGTGAAAAGGCTAAGATATGCTAAAGCTCACCAATATTGGAATGAAGATCAGTGGAAAGTGTATTATGGAGTGACGAATCCAAGTTATATAAGGTAATTTTACCATTGCTAAAACAACAAATCTAATGGTGGCTTAAGACTTTGGCACAACACTGTAGATAATAAAACCATTATTACCTCCTGGGAAGTACCAGGAGAAAGCTACCTGCCTCAATGCAGAGTGTCAACTATAAAGTTTGATGGAGAAGGAATAATATTATAGGGCTGTTTGTGATCATTTGGGTCCCACTGGCTACACAATTGTGTACTTCAGTCTCACTGACTGGCCTGGACAGAGCCCTGACCTCTCTAAACTCAATAATGTTCCAAAATCTGGACCTCCCAAGAAGAGATGAGTGTGTCTTCTAAAGACTGAAAAGTCACTGTATTGCCAAAAGTATGCAGACACGCAGTCTAAACCGTGATGCCAGTTATTTCTTAGTTTCTAAGTGTCTTAGTATGACACTTTCATAGGTTGCCACCTTTCCACCAGTTTTCGGGCCTGTACTCTTATTACAAAGTTCATGAAGGGATAGGTTGCTCCCTTGGACAGACACCTTGACTGGCTTGCCCAAGGCTCTGGTCATGAAGAGTGAAGGTTGTTGTAGCAGCAAAGGTGGGACAATTAGGTGTCCATTAACAGTTTTCTATATTGTGTATACACATAACATAAAAACAACAGTTCCAAATACCCTACATGGACAAAAGTTTGTGGACTCCCAAAACATTATATCCAAAACATGGGGATTAGTATGGAGTTGTCTCCATCTATGCTGCTATAACAATGCTTGTTCTTCTAAAAGCACTTCAAAACATGACTGTGAGGTTGGCTGATGATGTTAGACAATGAGCCCTGGCTCACTTTTGGCATTCCAGTGCATTTTCAAGGTGTCTGATGGAATTGAGGTCAAAATTCTGTGCAAGCCACCCAAGCTCTCACTTAAAGTTGGCAAACCAATTTTCTACAAACTCTGTTTAAGGACAGCAGGGCAGAAAGTTGATGAACTGACTTGTTGAAAGCGGAAACCTACAAATGTTTTATACTGAGGGTCACTGGGGTATCAGTACAAGCCATTCTACTGCCACTGTTTGTCTATGGAGAATCCAGAAATGTCCGTTTTATAATATGAATGTGTCACAAGTGAGTGTTGCTGAAATAGCACAGCTCAATACCTAGAATCAATGTCCAAAAACATTTGTCAATATAGTACAGATCATGTTGTTTGTGTAAATCAAAAGACACCAACCTGTCATATCGACTTTTGGAAAGCGATCATCTCCAAACACGTCATCTAGAAGGGAATTACAGGGTGTAAATGAAATTACACGTTGTATTTCAATAGAGGTGCAATCAATCAGATAATCCTTTCACTTACGATCCACAAAAGGATCCGGGTGGAAGAAGTCAAATTCCCTGTTGGTGGCCTGATTGACAGGTTTTATCATGAGGGAATTTACAATCTCAAACTCCTCCTCGTCCAGATCAGCAGAGCCTGTGTTCTTTAAAAAAACGGACCAATACTATTACATAGAGTCATGCATCTGGATTGTAGATACTAGTGAAATATGAGGTATCACATGTAGGATCATGATAATAATAGTTCAACCCCATATCAGAAAAAGTTGGGACGGTATGGAAAATGCAAAGAAAACATATATGCGGTGTTCCTTACATTTCCTTTGATTTTCTTTCATTGCAGACAGTATGAGGTAGAAGATATTTCATATTTTCTCTGGTCAACTTCATTTCATTTGTTAATAACATCCATTCCTGCATTTCAGGCCTGCAACACGTTCAAAAAAATGTTGGGACAGGGGCAATTTAGGGCTAGTAATGAGGTCAAAATACAACAACAAAATAACAATGTGATTTCAAGCAGGTGATGTCAACATGTGATTATATTCATGATTTGGTACAAAAGCAGTATCCACGAAAGCAGTTTTTGAGTAGTGAAGATGGGCAGAGGATCTCCAGTTTAGCAACAAATGTGTAAGAAGCTTATTAAAATGTTTAAAATCAATGTTCCTCAAAGAAAGACTGGAAAGGATTTGCACACTTCTCCCTCTACAGTGCATAATATCATTAAACAATAATATTATTAACAAATCTGGAGGAATTTCAGTACTTAAAAGGCAAAGGCGCAAGCCTAACCTGAAGAAGCATGAGCTCTGATCTCTCAGATGGCACTGTATCAAGAACCGTCACTCATCAATAGCTGATAGAACCACATGGACAAGGGATTACTTTATCAAACCTTTATCAAGCACTGCAATAGAGTTACATTCACAAATGCCACTTAAAACATTACTGTGTAAAAAATAAGCCTTATGTTAACCATGTCCAGAAGGGGCATCGACTTCTCTGGGCTTAGAGGCATCTGGGATGGACCATCACACAGTGGAAATGTGTATTGTGGTCAGACCAATCAGTATTCCAGACTTTTTTTTTGGAAGAAATGGACGCCGTGTGCTCCGGACCAAAGACGAAAAGGACCACTCAGACTGTTATCAGCTACAGTGGGGCAAAAAAGTATTTAGTCAGCCACTGATTGTGCAAGTTCTACTTCTTAGAAAGATGAGAGATCTGTAATTTTCATCATAGGTACAACTTCAACTATGAGAGACAAAATGAGAAAAAAAATCCAGGAAATCACATTGTAGGATTTTAAAAGAATTTAATTGTAATTATGGTGGAAAATAAGTATTTGGTCAATAAAGTTCAACTCAGTACTTTGTAACATAACCTTTGTTGGCAATGGACAGAGTCCAAAAGGGTTGAGGTCTGGAGACTGGCTAGGCCCACTCCAGGACCTTGAAATGCTTTTTACGGATCCACTCCTCTGTTTAACCGAGTGGTGTGTTTGGTATCATTGTCATGCTGGAAGACCCAGCCACGTTCCATCTTCAGTGCTCTCACTGATGGACGGAGGTTTTGGCTTAAAATCTCACACGATACATGGCCCCGTTCATTCTTCCCTTAACACGGATCAGTCGTCCTGTCCCCCTTTGCAGAAAAACAGCCCCAAAGCATGAGGTTTCCCACCCCCATGCTTCACAGTAGGTATGCTATTCTTGGAATGCAAACTCATAATTCTTCTTCCTCCAAACACGACGAGTTGAGCTTTTACCAAAAAGTTCTATTTTAGTTTCATCTGACCACATGATATTCTCCCAATCCTCTTCTGGATCATCCATATGCTCTCTGGCAAAACTTCAGACATGTACTGGCTTAAGCAGGGGGACACGCCTGGCACTGCAGAATCCGAGTCCCTCTCGGCATAATGTGTTACTGATGGTAGCCTTTGTTACTTTGGTCCCAGCTCTCTGCAGGTCATTCATCAGGTTCCTCCGCGTAGTTCTGGGATTTTTGCTCACTGTTCTCATGATCATTTTGACCCCACGGGATAAGATCTTGCATGGAGCCCCAGATCGAGGGAGATTATCAATGGTCTTGTATGTCTTCCATTTTCTTACCAATTGCTCCCAAAGATGATTTATTCACACCAACCTGCTTGCCTATTGTAGATTCACTCTTCCCAACCTGGTGCAGGTCTATAATTTTTTTCCTGGTGTCCTTCGACAGCTCTTTGGTCTTGGCCATGGTTGAGTTTGTGGTCTGACTGTTTGAGGCTGTGGACAGGTGTCTTTTATACAGATAATGAGGTCAAACAGGTGCCATTAATACAGGTAATGAGTGGAGGACAGAAGAGCTTCTTAAAGAAGAACTTACAGATCTGTGAGAGCCAGAAATCTTGCTTGTTTGTGGCTGACCAAATACTTACTTTCCACCATGATTTACAATTAAATTATTAAAAAATCCTTCAGTGTGATTTCCTGGATTTTTTTTCTCATTTTGTCTCTCATAGTTGAAGTGTACCTATGATGAAAATTACAGACCTCTCATCTTTCTAAGTAGAAGAACTTGCACAATCAGTGACTGACTAAATACTGTTTGCCCCACTGTACGTCAAAAAAGCTACGTCTTGGCTTTTGGCTAATGTGGATGCTGCTTTTGTACCAAACCATGATTATAATCACGTATTGACATCACCTGTTTGAAATCACATCATTATGTAGTTTTTTATTTTTATTTTTACCTCATCACAAGCCCTAAATTTTTTCTGAATGTATTGCAGGCCTGAAATGCAGGAATGAATGTTTATTAACAAATGAAATTAGTTTGACCAGAAAAAATGTGTATGACTTTTGCACTCTATATATAGACTGTTGCTTCCAATAAATAATACATGTATTAAATAAATAAATAAAACCACATGACTTGTTATACAACTGGCCCTCATGGTGAGTGTGTACTTTACCTGTGGTGTTATTGACCTGGGTGAAGCATCTTCCTCCTTAAATTCAGTCAAGGTGATCTCAGTGAATGAAGATGAACCACTGCTTTTCTGTTTGATGCAAAACAAGCACAAAATCCAACACTTGAATAAAAAAAAGACATCAATTCAGGTCGTACAGCAATATACTACACCATCCCACCCCCTCAGGAACCCGGGTTTGAGTTCTGGTGGTGCCCGTACCCAGACCACTCAGACACTGCATTTCCAGCGGGTCAACCATTTGATGTCAACCATTTGATGGTGTTCTTTGGCTATAGGCTATTTGTGCTAGCATGAGCCAAAGTCAACTATGCAGAATACAAAGCGGTTTGATAAGGACGTCGGCTGAATGCTGCGAATGTAAATTGCGAAAGAGGGTTTGACATTATTCTGTAGCCAAAGTCAAAACTGCTTTCAATGAATACATAGCCTTATACCAAGTTCTCTGCAGAGCGTTGCAGTTTCTCGAAGCCCTCTTCGATTTGTTCTGGCTCCGAAGGCTCCATCTGTTCTCCATCTTTCCTGGGTGGGATTTTGTCCACGCTTACATGGGCGCAGCCATCTTCAGCGTCGTCCTCTTCCTCTCTTGAACTGCTGTCTAGACTCAAGCTTAAGGGCTCCAATGTCTGGTGGCAAGTCACTTCAGAAGCACAAGCCTCAATAGCAATCATCTCCGTGATCAGTTCACCAAGTCTCTGTTTGGCCTAGAGGAAAGGACAACATGTCACACTTAATAAGGGAAACGGCTACATTAACGTAAACTAAATAAATATAACTACCAGTACAAATAATAGTGCTTTCATCCATCCAAATCCATCCATTCATCCATCCACCCAACAATCTGACCAAGCGTTTACCCATCCATCTTTTATCTACCAACCCATCCAAATGTCCATCACATGACTCATTCAACCACTTACCAACCATCCATTTACCCAACAAACTATCCGTCCATCTACATATTTTTATCTATCTAACCAGCCATCTATCTCCCCTTTCAAGCATTTGTTATTCTGATTGTCCATCTACCCAACAAACCATCCATCCAATCGTCCATTCCATCTTTATATCTATCTAACCATCACATCATCCATTCATGTAATCAAGCAATTAACCATCTTTTGTCCATCCATCCACTAATCTTTCCATTATTCATCCAGGAAAGGGATTACGTTGGCAAACCTTTGTCAAGCACTACAATACAGACTTACATTCACAAATGCCACTTAAAACGTTACTGTACAAAAAACAAGCCTTATTTTAACCATTTCCTGAAACAGCATCAGGTTTTCTGGGCTTGGAGGCATCTAGGATGGACCATCATACAGTGAAAACATGTATTGTTGTCAAACAATACAAATACCAATCAGTATTCCACACCTTTTCTGGACGAAATGGATGCCGGACCACAGACGAAAAGGACCATCCCAGCTTTTTTTAGCAGCAAGTGCAGAAAAGTACTTTGAGATTTAGAGCAATATAAGCTACCATCCACTGTTCTTTCCATCATTCATCCAGGCATTCAGCCATCCATAGACCCAACCAACAATACACCCAACCATCCATCTTTTTACCTATTAAACCAGAAATACATCTATCGTATCTTCCATTCACATTCTCAACCAGTAATCCACCTATTCCTCCTTCCACTCATTTGGTGTGAAGGGATTGCAAAACATGCAATGAATGAAAGGCAGAGGTTTAAAATTGTAAACAAAATGCTCTATTGTAGTATCCACGTTGCAGATAGTCACATTTTTTCATCGCGATGCATCGTGTCACAATGTATTGTTACACCCTTACACTGTTTCCTCTTAAAGTTTTGTCAATTCTAACCATATATGCTCTTTCAGGAAATAAATTGTACACAAAAATGGTAAAATAGGCTATTTAGATATGGCTAAGGGCCATACAAGCTGCCTGACCAAAATGAGGACAGATCTGGAGCACTGAACACATTCTGTATACGTTTTTTAAAGAATACTAAGGTTCTTATAGGTTCATATATGTCCCTCAACATATATTTTGGTTTTGTGGTCCATCTGCACAATATGTAACCATTGGTACCAAATGGAGAATGAACCCAAATCAAGTAGACTAACCGATTTGAAAGCTTGCCCATGATCCATTCAGGAAAACACTATAGACATGAATTCAATAAAAAATAAGCAAAAGTGAAAAAACAAAAGCCCTAACCTCAGTAATTTCCTCGTAAGTTTCACTGATGGAGTGTTTGAGCGGACCCATTCGGACATGTGCGTCCTCCACCCTAGCTCTGGTGCTCTCAATATCCTCCTGGAGGCGCTGCAGTTCCTGTTTGGCTCTCGTAAGCTCTGCATCATATTCTCGAACCATCTGTTCCGACTCCTCCTGCTCCTCCTGTAGCGACAGAAGCTGCACAGATCCGAGTCGTGGCACATGGAGAGGAGAGAGAGGGAGGAGGTGGAGGATAGTGTGAGGCAAGGAGATGAAATGTAGCATCAATGGTGCAATGCCGTTCATCAGTACTTATATAGTGGTGCGATTTGGGTTGTACAAATATCAGCATATCCACTATGCACTTTGTCTCATTTAACATCTGTCCATAGGTCCATCAATCCATTAATCCATCCACTTAAAACACCACCATCATTCATCTCTTTGTCCTGTTCATCTACCCAACCAATCCAGCTACCTTTCAATCCATTTATTTATTTCAATCCAAATTTATCTACTCAAACAATGTAGCCGTCTAACCATCCTCCCCTACCTCCAACCAATCACCTGCTCAACTATCCATCCATGAACATATTTGTACATCATCCATCATTTGATTCCACCATCCATTATTGAAATCTTTTTATCCTCCTAGCCCTCCATCCACCCAAATCTTCCATTTATCCATTCATCCTCTCTAGCATCCCAATCAACTATCCAACTAATCCAGGGACTGTAACCACAATATTTCTATCTTTTCTAATATATCTATCACCCATCTCTCCATCCATCCATCCAATCATTCCTGTTTTTCCCCCTCCATCCACACTTCCCTACACCACACCAAAACAACAACCAATAAAATATCCTCCATTCAGTCACTTGTACTTCATCCAACCAACCATCCATATATACATGTATATTCGCATACTGATCTGGCCACCCTGCCCTTCTGTCCATCCAGCTCTCCACGCACCCTTCAATGAAACCACCCTTATATAAAACAAACTAATTCCAGTCACACAATTCTTCTATCCATTTATCTAACCACACATCCTAACTAACCATTCATATATTTACAAAATACCATCTGTCCTGGCCATGTGTTTATCTTTAAGAAGCAAACAACACAACCACAAACAACATGCACTCCAATTTAGCACTGAGCACATATCTCAAACCACATCAAATCCAATTTATGACAGTCCATATATTCCCAACCATAGTCAATCCAGTTTAGGCCACAGTACATAGACATAAAACTAAATCTAAACCAAGTTCAGGCACAGTACACATATCTCAAACCAAATCCAATCCAATATAGCACTTACATATCTCGCAAACCATATACAGTCCAATTGAGGACACAGTACATATAACTCAAACCATATCCAATCCAGTTTAGAACAACTATACATGCAGTGGGGCAAAAAACTATGTAGTCAGCCACTGATTGTGCAAGTTCTCCTATATAGAAAGATGAGAGAAGTCTGTAATTTTCTTCATAGGTAAACTTCAACTATGAGAGACAAAATGAGAAAACAAATCCAGGAAATCACATTTTTAAAGAATTTAATTCTAAATTATGGTGGAAAATAAGTATTTGGTCAATAGCAAAAGTTCAATTCAACACTTTGTAACATAACCTTTGTTGGCAATGACAGAAGTCAAACGTTTCCTGTAAGTCTTCACCAGGTTTTGCACACACTGTAGCTGGTATTTTGGCCCATTCCTCCGTGCAGATCTCCTCTAGAGCAGTGATGTTTTGGGGCAACTCGGACTTTCAACTCCCTCCACAAATTTTCTATGGGGTTGAGGTCTGGAGACTGGCTAGGCCATTCCCAGACCTTGAAATGCTTTTTACAGAGCCACTCCTTCGTTCCCCGAGTGATGTGTTTGGGATCATTGCTCACCGTTCTCATTATCATATTGACCCCATGGGATGAGATCTTGCGTGGAGCCCCAGACTGAGGGAGATTATCAAATGTCTTGTATGTCTTACAATTGCTCCTACAGTTGATTTATTCACACCAACCTGCTTGTCTATTGTAGATTCACTCTTCCCAGCCTGCTGCAGGTCTACAATTTTCTTCCTGTTGTCCTTTGACAGCTCTTTGGTCTTGGCCATGGTTGAGTTTGGAGTCTGACTGTTTGAGGCTGTGGACAGGTGTCTTTTAAACAGATAGCGAGGTCAAACAGGTGCCATTAATACAGGTAACGAGTGGAGGACAGAAGAGCTTCTTAAAAAAGAAGTTACAGGTCTGTGAGAGCCAGAAATCTTGCTTGTTTGTGGGTGACCAAATACTTATTTTCCACCATGATTTACAATTAAATTCTTTAAAAATCCTACATGTGATTTCCTGGATTTTTTGTTCTCCTTTTGGCTCCTCATAGTTTGAACTGTAACTATGATGAAATTTACAGGACCTCTCTCATCTGTCTAAGGAGGGAGAACTTGCGCAATCAGTGAATGACTAAATTACTTTTTGCCCCACTGTAATAATATATGTTATATTCGCATACGGATTGGCCCACCCTGACCTTCTGTCCAATCCAGCTCTCCACGCCATCCTTCAATGAAACACCTTTAATAATTAAAACAAACTAATTCTTAGATCCTCAGTTCACACAATCTTCTATCAATTTTTCTAACCACACATCCTAACTAACCATTCAATACTTACAAATACTATCTGTCCTCTCCAGGTGCTTATCTTGAAGAGCACATTACCACAAAAACCACAAAAACAACATGCACTCAATTTAGCACTGAGCACATAGCTAAACCACTCAAAATCCAATTTAAGAACAACAGTACAGACTGGTCCTTATCAAAAAAATTAGCATATTGTGATTAAAAGTTCATTCTTTCCGAATGTAATGATAAACATTAAAGTTCATAATTTTAGATTCATTGCACACAAAAATGAAATATTTCAAGTCTGTTATTGTTTTATACTGATGATTTTGGCATTACAGCGCATGAAAACCCAAAATTTCACAAAAATTAGCATATTATCCGACAATAAAAGGAAAGTGTTTTAATACAAAAAAAGTCAACCTTCAGATTATTATGTTTATGTTTATGCACTCAATACTTGGTCAGGAATCCTTTTGCAGAAATGACTGCTTCAATGCGGCGTGGCATGGAGGCAATCAGCCTGTGGCACTGCTGAGGTGTTATGGAGGACCAGGATGCTTTGATAGCGGCCTTAAGCTCATCCAGAGTGTTGGGTCTTGCGCGTCTCAACTTTCTCTTCACAATATCCCACAGATTCTCTATCGGGTTCAGGTCAGGAGAGTTGGCAGGCCAATTGAGCACAGTAATACCATGGTCAGTAAACCATTTACCAGTGGTTTTGGAACTGTGAGCAGGTGCCAGGTCGTGCTGAAAAATGAACTCTTCATCTCCATAAAGCTCTTCAGCAGAAGTGCTCCAAAATCTCCTGATAGCTAGATGCATTGACCCTGCCTTTGATAAAACATAGTGGACCAACACAGCAGCTGACATGGCACCCCAGAACATCACTGACTGTGGGTACTTGACACTGGACTTCAGACATTTTGGCATTTCCTTCTCCCCAGTCTTCCTCCAGACTCTGGCACCTTGATTTTCGAATGACATGCAAAATTTGCTTTCATCCGAAAAAAGTACTTTGGACCACTGAGCAACAGTCCAGTGCTGCTTCTCTGTAGCCCAGGTCAGGCGCTTCTGCCACTGTTTCTGGTTCAAAAGTGGCTTGACCTGGGGAATGCAGCACCTGTAGCCCATTTCCTGCACACGCCTGTGCATGGTGGCACTGGATGTTTCTACTCCAGACTCAGTCCACTGCTTCCGCAGGTCCCCCAAGGTCTGGAATCGGCTCTTCTCCACAATCCTTCTCAGGGTCCGGTCACCTCTTCTCGTTTGTGCAGCGTTTTCTGCCACACTTTTTCCTTCCCACAGACTTCCCACTGAGGTGCCTTGACACAGCACTCTGGGAACAGCCTATTCGTTCAGACATTTCTTTCTGTGTCTTACCCTCTTGCTTGAGGGTGTCAATGATGGCCTTCTGGACAGCAGTCAGGTCGGCAGTCTTACCCATGATTGCGGTTTTGAGTAATGAATCAGGCTGGGAGTTTTCAAAAGCCTCAGGAATCTTTTGCAGGTGTTTAGAGTTAATTCGTTGATTCAGATAATTAGGTTAATAGCTCGTTTAGAGAACCTTTTCATGATATGCTAATTTTGTGAAATAGGAATTTTGGGTTTTCGTGGCTGTATGCCAAAATCATTCAGTATTAAAACAATAAAAGACTTGAAATATTTCAGTTGGTGTGCAATGAATCTAAAATATATGAAAGTTTAATTTTTATCATTACATTACGGAAAAGAATGAACTTTATCACAATATGCTAATTTTTTGAGAAGGACCAGTATAACTCAAACCATATCCAATCCAGTTTAGGACAAGAATACATATACCTCAAACCACATCCAGTTCAAGTTAGGACATGATACAAATGCCTCAAACTACTTTCAATCCACAATCAGACATAGTCCACACACCTGAAACCACACCCGATTTCAGTTTACTAAGTACACACGTCTTAAACCTTATACCTCAAACACCTCACCAAAACAAACTATTGACATTTCCACTGTAACCATCTAAACATTTAGAACAGCAGCAATTCAGTCGTCTCTGGAGTGAGATGTTTCTGCTTTGTATACTATGAATGCCTCGTCCTGTTAATCTTAATGGTGGAAGTCAGATCATATTACCCTGGACTTATTCAGTCGCCACTAGCTGCTCCTTGAGCTCTACACTGAGTACAAAGTTCTGCTAATGATGTTTAAACAGTTCAGCTCCGGTGTATCCTGTTGCCTATCTCGAGCACTTAGTTCAGGTTTACTGTTAATATCGAAGACCACTCACAGCTCAGCCTGTAGAAGATGACTGCTAATGACTGGATGCTGTCAGTTAGGATTCTCAAGCATAGCATTACACATTTTAATGCACAGTATTGTACTGACGAAACATTAAAACTCATTTTTGCAACGGTGTACTACACAGCACTTCATAACACAAACAGCAGGTTAAATCACAATTTCATTGCAGAATTAACCATTAATTACAGCAATTGTGCCAAACAATGCTGACACTGGACACTAAAACTCACTCTCAGCAATAATCAGCCGGCAGAATGCAGTGCATCCGTCTATATCCATGTTCATTTGTGTGTGTGTGTGTGTTTGTATGTATGTATGTGCGTGTGCATTTCACCAGTTGGCCCTGCCGTTTGCGTTCCTCTTGAATGCGCTCTATTTCCTCCTTCAGCTGGTGTCTCCTCTTGGCCAGGGTCTCAAGGGACTGCTGGGTGTCCCTGCACACGGCGCCCTCTCTCTGCAGGGCCCCTTCCTCCATCGCCACCACGTCCTCCAGGTCCTGCACAAGAACAGAGGTAACAGACAGACGCACACAAGATCAACAAATTTACAAATATAAGATGACGGTATTATTCGGAGAGGGTCTTCAAAGGTCCTACACAAAGGTCCAGAGCTCTATGACCCCAGGTCTGGAGATTCTTATTCTACATTGGTCCCAAGGTCCTAATTTCCCAGTACTCTGTGTTCTAGGGTTTTATTTACTCATGGAGCATGATCCCAAGCTATATTCCTAACGTTCCACGTTCTGAAGGTCCAAATCTCTCAGGCTACTAGATTTCTAGGGCTATGTTCTCCAAGTCCAGAGTTCCTATGGCTTATGCTTCCAGTACTTTGTCTTGCTCAGGTCCCATGTTCCCAAAGTCAAATATTCATATGTATGTAATAGAGATGCACCGATTGCAATAGTCATGCGATTTTTTTAATATATGACTGGCCGATTCCAGTTTTCTTTTAGTCTAAGCATTATCAATGACAGCATATAGAAACATTTTGTTTTTCTTTTAATGGAAACTACTGCATTGTTAACCACAGACAGCAGGGGCTACTGGCTTGGGCATTGTTTTCAAATTCCACATTTCACATTTTCAGTGGGATGATGCTGTTTTAAACGTCTCATTAAATTCGTTGTTCCAAACAGCAAATTGATCCGAAATAGATCACTAACCCCTCATTAGTATTGCACCATTAATGGAAACTATTTAGTTGACTAAACACCTTTTCACACCAAGTCTGATTTTTATAGACAATAATAAAATAAAAAAATATATATCTCCAGTATATGCATCTCCAGTATATAGTACAGCATGTTCCTAGACTCTTGTTTCCTAGGGCCACATGCTCCCAGTGGCCTATGTTTCTAGAGTCCAGTGTTCCCAAGGTTGTAGTAGCGAGTTGGACCCCATTTGGCCTTCAGATTCACAGCAAATCACAGCATAGATTCCACTAGGTTTTAAACTCGTTCTTCAGGAATATTGACCCATGCAGTTGGTGCAAATTAAATGGAGGGGCTGACACGCTCTGAGCATCCCATTCTACCCTGTTCCAGATATACTCTACAGGATTAAGATCTGGAGACTATGAAGGCCAGGGAAGCAAGCTTTGATGTTCCTGGAACCAATCCATGACTATACTAGAGAGGACTATACTACCCATAAGGCATGGTGCACTGTTCTGCTGAAAGTGCCCTTCTGCCATAGGGTAAACAACTGCCATGACGGGATGAACCTGGTCTGCCACAATGCTTAGGAATGAAGGCCATGAGTAGCTTATTGTCCATCGGTTTCTCTACATACGTTGTTAGTAGGTACCCCTTTACTCTGTTCTAATAGTCAGGACCCTCACAAGACCCCCCATAGATCAGGTACAATTTGGGTGGTGGATCATTCTCAGCACCCACCACTGATGTGGTGATAGTGTGTTAGTGTGTGTTGTGCTGGTATGAGTGGATTAGAGTTGCCGGATCAGAGTGTCACTGCTGGACTGAAAATAGTCCCCCAACCCAAAATGTCCAGCCACCAGCATCCTGTGAGCACCGATGAAGAATTAGAGGATGACAAACACAAACTGAACAACATGTGACCTACTGTCTCTGACTTTAAAGCTAATTATGTGTTAGAGTAGCCAGAGAGAGAGACTACCCATTACATCAATTTCTACATGAAATGAAGAGAAACACGACTCAAGATCTACAACGTGGTTCTCACATTTCACTCCTGAAGGCCTGCAGCAGTGCTTTCCCACCACTTGATTTAGCATGTCTCTTAATTAGCAAGCTGAATTACAAGTGTTAGCGTAGGGAAACACCGGACCGTGCAGCACTGTGTGACGAGAGGATCACTCTAACAATATAGGCTATATATGTCAGTGTTTGCGGAAAAAAATAAATAAAAAAAAAGTTATTGTGCGTTCATAAAGGCTGTCATGCTCCGCCCATGGACAGCCTATTGTACAAGCCCAAATCAGAAAAAAAATCAACAAAGAAAAACGCACAGTGTTCCTTACATTTACTTTGAATTTTATTTCATTGCAGACAGTATGAACCCATAATATGTCATGTTTTGTTATATTTCAGGCCTGCAAATAATTAGGTGATTTTAAACAGGTGATGTCAACAGGTGATCATAATCATGATTTGGTACAAAAGCAATATCCACGAAAGTCTCCGTCTCTCAGCAGTAAAGATGGGCAGAGGATCTCCAGTTTGTCAACAAATGTGATGAAATGTATTTAAATGTTTAAAATCAATGTTCCTCAAAGAAAGATTGGAAGGGATTTACACATTTCACTTTTTCAACTTTTGAAAAATGCATGGACGTCCCTGGAAAAAGATGATGCCTTGAAGGAATTCATGTTGCTCTAAAACCTCAAAGAACTTTTCTGCATTAATGCTGCCATCACAGAAGTGTGAATGACCTTTAGCATGGGCACTGACCAAACCACACACCATCCTGACTTTTGGACGTAGCTGATAACAGTCTGGATGGTCCTTTTTGTCTTTAGTCCGGAGTACACGACGTCCATTTCTTCCAAAAAAGATCTGGAATACTGATTGGTCTGACCACAATACACATTTCCACTGTTTGATGGTCCATCCTAGATGCTCAGAAAAGTTGTTTTATTGTACAGTAACGTTTTAAGTGACATTTGTGAATGTAACTCTGTATTATAGTGCTTGATAAAGGTTTGATAAAGTAAACCTTTGCCCATGTGGTTCTACCAGCTATTGAATGATGGTTACAGTGCCGACTGAGAAATGGGAGTTCATGCCTCTTCAGTTTAGGCTTGTGCCCTTACCCTTTACAGACTGAAATTCTCCAGATTCCTTAAATACCATTTAATGATATTATGTACTGCAGAGGGATAAATATGTAAACCCCAATATTCCAATATTTCTTTGAGGAACATTGTTTTTAAACATTTCAATAATTTTCTCACACAAATCATGATTATAATCACCTGTTTGAAATCATTTTTTAATTTTTTTACCTCATTACTACCCCTAAATTGCCCCCATCCCAACTTTTTTTGGAATGTGTTGCAGGCCTGTAGTTTTTAGTAGTAGTTTTAGTTTCTTAGAATTAAAAAAGTCACAGCAGGGGGAAAGGCTTTCTCATACATGGCCCCCCAACTATGGAATAAACTTCCCACTTTAGTTCGAGACTCAGACACTATCCAAAGTTTTAAGTCTAGGCTAAAGACATACTTATTTACACAGGCTTTTGACTAGATTTAGACCAGGATGCATGGCTTGGGTCACTGGGGCCGGAGTCTGGAGTCATGTCTGGCCTGCCTGCCTTGTCCGTTAGCCGGGAGTGTCGAGTGGGCGGTCTGGCTGAACTGGGCTTCGGTCCTCGTGATCTTGACATCATGCATCCTTGCCTTAGAATAAGGGCAGAGCTGGGGGTTCATAGTCCAAGAGTATTATGGTGATCAGAGACGTTGGGTTGCTGTCTTCTGTCTCCGTGGGAGTTTGGTTTGCCAAGTCTGATGTGATCCCTCTTGGCTGTGTTTCCTACCAGTTCTCATCTTTTCTAGCTATGCTGCTAAGCTAATGCTGCCGGGGGTCTCATGCTTACACTTGGCATCAGTGTGATTGGTAATAAAACACTGTGCCTCTTAATCATAACTAATTACATTTTTGTTTTCTCTCTGACGCGTGTTCCGGAAGTTCCAGCCCCAACACATGATGTCATTGATGGAGCTCCACTCAAGCCTGCTTCCGTAATCAGTCCAGCCCCATCATAACCGGGCCACTTAATGCCGATGTGCATACTTCAACATTTTATTCGAACCTCGACTCATGACTTAGGTTTTCGCTTTTTAGATTATCCTTCTACGCCCGCCCAAGGAGGTTGGGTACATTTTTGAGTCTTGGTCCCTTTTTTTTTTTTCCCAAGGTTTCTTCCTATAACACTCAGGGAGTTTTTCCTTGTCACTGTCGCCCTAGGCTTGCTCAATTTGGAAATGGACGTAGTTATTAGGAGATAATCTAAACTTGTAAAGTTGCTTTGAGACAATACTCCATTGTAAAAAGCACTATATAAATAGATCTGACTTGACTTGACTTAACTGTAATGCAGAAATGGATGTTTATTAACAAAAAGAAAATACATGAAATATCTTGGGTTCAGACGGTTTGCCATGAAATAAAAGCCAACCTTTTCCGATTTGGGCTTGTATGTTGTATGGTTAAGTTACAGGCTGACTGGCTATCCACACCTCTGTGTGTACACAAGCTCCTGTTTTATCAGTCCAACAGGGAACGAGTGTATCAGGTGCAGCTGAGATGCAGGGGTTCCGTGTAACTCAGCAGTAAAAGGCTCCACAAAGGACTGCGGATCAAAATGACCAGGATGCCAGATCTGTCGGACAGAAAGCCCAACACAGACTGACGCCATTAATTTATAATGAAGCCCGCAGGCCAGACAGCCAATTTGCTTTAGCGGTGCTTTTAATCTTATTTTGGAAGCGCAGCTTGGCTCCATCCGACAAACCCCTTCGCCCGGCCTTGAAAACAGAGACATGAGGCGTGATTTAAGGCTGATCAACAACCCAATACGAACACAGAATCCATAGCCTGAGCAAACATGTATCATCACTCATCAGTGTGAAGCCTTGCCTCCAGCAACACACACAACATGGAGCTCTTCCTCCCCATACGTTCGAGTGTGACTCAATTATGAGAGACTGCGTGCCTACTGAGCGCCTGTGAAACCGAGCAGGTGGGGCTTGGTTCGGGAGAACCAATCCCATTCAACCTGTACTAAAATAGCATCGTGATGTCACTGGTGTCACTCCAATGCTAGCCTTTGCACCTACGTACATTGAAAAAAAAAAAAAAAAGTGGGCTGCTCCTGGCCTTCGTTCCTCATGCACCTTCGAGCACCAGGCCTTGTCACTGATTAAACCTGGTCACCCATATATCACATGACTGGCATAAATCACTTATTGTTCATGACACTGAATTCTGGTGGGCCAAAACAAACCCGTTACACACGAGTGCACAGACCCTACCTTGATTTCATTGTCGTTAGCAGCTTCTTTCTCCCTTGTCGGTATTTCCACCGAATTTTCTCTGAAATGCAATGACACGGGAAATATTCAGAAAGCAAACCAAAGCAAAGCAGCGTTCAATAGTGTCCTGCATACTGCATCGAAACACCAAATGCCTGACTTAATACTAAAGGGTGCATACTGAAGCCTGACATTATTCAAAAATGATTCTGATAATCTGAGCGATGCAAGGCTATGAGTTACAGTGCTGTGCAAAAGTCTTAGGCCACCATTAGATTCAATAAACCATTGTTTCAGCAGTGCTGTAATGACCATATATAATTTTTTCTCGCCAACGTTAGCAGAATCCGACCAGAAAAGAGGAAATTTGTATGTAGTATTAAAAAACTGAGCTTGTATAGGTTACAGCGGCAAGTACTTAGTGTGATGTGCCTTTACACTTGGGGAATGGCCTTTTTGGAAGTGCAGCACCCAAGAAGCCACATTCCAAGCTCACAAAGATTGGAATGAAGTTCTGTGGAAAAGAGGTTGATAGAGGAACAAACCCAAGTTAAATTTTTGGGCCCAATTGTCAACAATGTGTTCTATACTACAGGCAGACACCCTTATCCAGAGCGACTTACCACTGATACAACCTTACAATGCAATCAGTTGTGGGTTAAGGGCCTTGCTAAAGGCCCCAACAGTGGCAGCTTGGCAGATTTGAACCCTGAACTTCTGGTCTACAGTCCAGTACCTTAACCAGTAGGCCACCGTAGTCCCCATTAGACAGATAAATACATGATAGATAGATAAATGCCATTTATTCTCGTTTTACATCATTAAAGGTACTTCTAAACTGTTGAGAACTAACCCCCAAATGGCCTCAGTATCTCCTCCCTCAGACACAGCCAGTTGCATCTATACAATATGCCGGAAGGCACTGTCAGAACTTGAAGTACCACAGTGGTGGGCTAGCGTATTAGTTTTTTTATTTCCATACTGTCACTGCAATGCAGCTCCTGGGCTGTTCCGAGCGTCCATCCTCCTGACATGTCTCTTTTCTGACCCTTTCTGCTTTCCACAGCAAGCTGATCAATTACAGCCTGCTGTGCTGCTCCTCTAAACACACACTCTCTGTTTATTGCCTTGTTGGGGCTGTTTCCTGGCTCCCGGTCTCCCTATGCGCTTTGTCACTTCTGTTTCTTGTAATGTCTGGCTACAGTCTGCCAACCGAATATATTCAGCCAACAGCATCCTGTGGGGAGTGTACTGCAACCCCTAATTAAGGATTAGAAGATGACTAAGAAACTGAGCAGCAACAGATGAGCTACTGGCTCTGAATATACATCTGCAAGGTGGACCATCAAGATAGGTGTGTCTAATAGAGCGTGCAGTGAGTGGGTACAGGGAATGTTAATGGTTAAAAGTGAGGCACGGCAGCACCATTCTGCAGCACAGCTTCAACAGCCCAGGTCCAAGCCAGTGAAAACTGATTACATTTTGTGTGGAGTTTCTAACAGAAATGCGACAATGTTAAGATCTGTGTGTCCTGTCAGGATTAGGTGGGTGTAAAACATATGAGCAGATCAAAAATAGTTCAGGACTGATCAAGCATTTTAGGCTGGTGCCAGGCCAAACCTCTACAATATTATCTATTTGTATTTAAAGAACATCCAGTATTGATAGTATCAGTGGCAGGTTTATGGTATTTCTAACATTTATGACTATAAATCAGCTGTTTGTTGACAGACAGCAAAGGAGTGATTTAATAATGTTCATTGTTTAATATTCAACGAGTGCCTGCAGTGACATTCGATGACATCTGGCATCTCCTACAGGCAAAATGAGGGGGTGAGGTTGGATCATCCCCTAGTGCAGCGACAACGACCCCTGTCGACTCTGCAACGGACTGCTGCCCCATCGAGGGCATGCTTAATGCATGCTTAATGTACACCCTGCGTGCTCCAGGGCTAAACCTGGCAACCATGGTCAAAAATTTTAAGACAGGATCATGATCAGATCTCCTCAATACACACCTGCTTACTGCTAATGGAGATTCCAGGTGCACAATAAGCGCCTGGTAATAATGGGTGTGGCTTCTGTAGATGAATCAGTAAGCTAAAAACAATTTTGGCATGTTGTGTCAGGAAAGTGTGTTGTGTTTTGGAAAAATGTGCATATGCTTGTATGTATGTGTGTGTGCGTGTTCTTCATTCAGAAAATTCTGCAGTCTTCCTCATTACACCACATGACTCACACATGTCAGAGAGTGGAGATGGAGAAGAGCAGCTGCTTTATAAACGTGTAATTTTAGTACAAGCGTGTAATAAAGGGATAAGATACTGATCTTGTAATGCGCCGTTTAGAGATCAAGTCAGATTTATTTACAGGAATGGCAAATTTTAGTCCAAATGAGGGGGTTCCTTAGATGGAACCGATGCCATTCGCCCAGCATGTGTGATACAAACGACAAATTTTAAACGTGCACTTCTCAGACGCAATCCTTACGTGTGAAATATTTCTGTATACGACAATATGCGCATACTTCAAGCCACACAAACCAGCCTGCACTGCACTCACACACCACGCATGTACGAACACTTTATGTGCTAAACAATACGTATAATTCTTTATTTTAGCAATAATAACAATAACACACTGTGGTGCGATAAATCTTGGCACCGCAGTGCATCTGTACCTGCCGCAGCTCGCGCGCTGGCGTCCCGGCCGCAGGCAGTCCAGCAGAAAGCGCATCATCTTTACCGGCTGGATTTCATCTCAGCCTTCGAGGTCCAGCACGGAGAAGCTTCAGCCGACCTGCCTTCCCGTCCGCATGAAATCCGGCGAGCGCCAAACAACTCCCTGACAGAGACCCTAACGCGTAATGGAGCTCGCTCTCTCCTTGAGAAAAATCCCCGTTCGCCTCTCCTTCAGCTGAGGATGGAAGGCCAACAGGGCCACCAGCGTCGCATCACGTGGGCGTCTCTTATTGCTTAAAATCAGGAAGCGGATCTTGGCTCGGATCTAAACATGCAGCGTGACCAAGGGCGTCATTTCATTTCAGTGCTGGAGGGACAACAAACAGTTAAAATTTCTCATGAGCAGTTCCTAAGGGGGACGCCTAAGGTGCTACCAAAACTGCTGTTGTATTAAATGGAGCCTATACAGTATATAGGTGTTAATATGTTCAAACAGTAATACCAAGAGTGTCCTTTAGATGGCTCTATACATGGACATACCTTTGGTAAGCACAAGAAGTATTGCGTGAGTTCATGTAACAGAATTATCTAGGGCGTGAATTTCATTACATTGTTGAGGGGGGTATGAGGGCAAAAGGTTTTAATATACTCAATCAGTAATACCAAGAATGACCTGCAGATGGCACACTATAAATGGACATAGTACTAAGTACAATGAGTATGGCGTGATCTCATCCCACAGGATCTTAACTGAAAAGGATCATGAAGATGACTTCAATATGACTTAGTACTGTACTCATTAAATGGTACCGGTCTAATCTCAGAGTCTGCTCCATTAACTTTACATGAACAGATTATGAGCTTTAGGTACAGTTCAGAAGAAAGCAGAAGAAATACTTCAACGAATAACCAACCTCAATCAAACCAACTATTATTCAGAAATATTTACTTGAAAGACGTAGCATGACAGAGGGCGTAAATTCCATGTCAGTGTTGGGGTGGTCAATAAACAGCAAAATTTCTCGAGCAGTTCCTGAGGGGGGCGCCTAAGATGCTACCAAAAGTAGCCTACTGTTGTATTAAATGTTTACAATATATAGGTTACAGATTTTAATATGCTCAATCAGTAATACCAAGAATGGCCTGTAGGTTGCACTATATATGGATGTACACTTCCTAAGTACAAGAAGTAACACGTGATGTCATCAGTATGAATTTGCATTGTAGTCATTACACATGTCAGTAAAAGTGTTACTGGTTTTATCTCAAACCAAACTTCAACGAACCAAACACTCAAATCCAATATTATTTGGAAATATTTACTTCTTTTTCTTCTGTTTTTTTAAAAAGGAAACTTTAGACAATTACGTCACCAAATGTAGGGCAACTTAAATATGTACACTATATAATAATTTATCAAGTGTAAATACTAGATCTGCATTTCCTGAAAGGAACGACAACAGTGCTTGAAATGTGACAAGTAGAAAGACTGTGGCTTGTGCCCCAATACGTTTGCCTGTGCGCAGGTGTCTGTCCTAATACTTCTGGCCGCGTGTGGGTTGCATCCTAATAATTATACGGTATAAAATAAAGTGACTACTGATAATTAAACACTGAATACAAGTGGAGTGTGCAGGTAGAGGTAAGAAGCGCTTCAGACATTCCACCATTTTCCCCAAACACCATTAGAAAATGAGGTACAGTTGTGATCTGGTGCCCACCTCTGGAGAACACAGATCATAGATGCAAGTCTGCTACTGCACTGGGGATGATCTCCCAATCAGTCTCCTCTCCCTCAAGTCTGACCTGGCCAGAAGGCACCTCTGGGACTTAAATCTGGGTCCTTGCTGTGGTGGAACGCTACACCACTTCATAAATGCAACCAAGTAAATTGTTAATGGGAAAATTCTTAATGGAAAACACCAGAACTGTTAGAAATCTCCTTACCTGGACAGTAGGGCATCTGATACCCAGTCTGTTGTACTGCAGGCTTTAGATGAAAATCCTGATTACCAAGGCTCACAAGATGGACAAAAGTATTGGGACACCTGCACGAGAGAGCTTTTATGACATCCCATTCTAAATCCATACGCATTAATATGTGGTTGGTCCCCCTTTGCACCTGAAACAGTGTCCTCTCTTCTGGGAAGGCTTTCTACAAGATTATGAACTGTGCCTGTGGGAACTTTTGCCCATTCATCCAGAAGAGCATTTGTGGTGTCAGACACTGACGGTGGACTTGAGAGTTTGGCTCACAATCACACAAATCTACCAGTTCATCCCAAAAGTGGTTGAGGTCATGGCTCTTTGCAAGCCAGAAAAGTTCCACACCAAACTCACCCACCCATGCCTTCATGGCGTGGTCATGCTGGAACAGAAAAGAGCCTTCCTCAAATCGTTCCTAAAAAGTTAGAAGCATACAATTATCCAAAATGTCTTGGTACGCTGAAGATTTCCCTTCACTGGAACCAAGGGGCCTGGGCCAAACCCCGAGGTAAGAAATTTCACACACTGACTCGCTCCAACTGTGGCATCCTATTATCGTACTACACAATTCAACAAGCTCTTTAGAAGAACCCATTCTTCCACCAAGGTTTGTAAAGGCAAACTGTTTGGCCAAGTGCTTGATTGTATACAGCTGTAGCAATGGGACTGATTGAAACACCTAAACTCAGATTAAAAAGTGTGTCCCAATACTTTTGTCCATACCGTGTATATGCACAACTGCTCTCCACCACACATCCATACCAGTCCACACCTAAATTGCGACAAAGTGAATGGCAATCTTTTTTTTTGGTTTCTTTGGACAATGTTTAATTAAAAAAAAAAAAAAAAAAAAAAAAAGGTTGGACATTTAAATTGTTTGTCATTAAATCTGTAGTAGAATTGATGCTATTTTAGACCTATAGCTAGTTAGTTATACAAATATTGTGTACTTAAAACACCGGAACATTTATATTTAGATATTCATTATATTTTGGACACCAAGCTTGTTATTGATGTTTAGTTTGTTATTGAAAGAGTTTTTGAATTAATAAATACATTTTTAAGGTCCAGGATATTTTAGTGTCCAAAATATGGGACATGTAGCTCGTTCATTACTGAAAACCTTTCAAAATCTGATAGCATGTCACAAAGATTGTTGCTTAGTTCTGTTATTTTTATTGGAAAATGTTAAAATTCTAGATACCCATTTCGTACTGAAACCTTTACAAAGTCACATTACTTACTACATTCAGTTTGAGACTAAAATATTGCTTAATTAATAAAGACTTTGGACATTAAGCTCATTTTTCCAGGGTAGCCTTGGTCAGGACCCTATCCTGGTACTTCCTGAACAGGGTACCACACCATCACAGAGCACAGGGCCGCACCATGGGTGAACCCTCACTTTCCTGTCTCATACATAGCAGATCATACCTGTGTGACGTCCCACGTGGCCAGAAGGCACTGCTAAGACTCAAAACCGTGTCCTTGCAGTGCTGGGATAGTTCATTTCTGCCACAGCCCTTTATTTTAAAATAATGTCAAATTCCCTAGTCTGAAGACATTTCCCAGCAGCTTTACAATTATCTAAGCCCAAAGCCATAACTGAGCAAGCCTAGGGCAACAGTGGCAAGGAAAAACCCCCTAAATGTTATAAGGAAGAAACCTTGTACTTGCTTAAGCTTGTATGAGTCGAGCCGTGCGACTCGTTTCAACCAAAACTCGATTCACGATTCAGTACACAGTGATTCAGATTCACAATAGCCGGTGCTCACTGAAGTCTTCAGTAAGTCTCCATGGGTCCTAAAAAGGTTAGTTCTAAAAGCCAAAAGCGAAACCGGAATTGAATCCTCCAGAACACAGGCTGCAGTTAGCATTAGCAACTATGCTAGCACCTTGAGTACGTCAATATAGTAAGTGCTTTTACTTTTAATCCATTGCTCATTAAATTACATAAAATTTTCCAACACGTTTTTGGCCAACTGTAGGTTAATGTAAGTGTTTTAAACATTAACTTCTCATTACTTATCATAGGCTCCGCTATAGGCCGCTCTACCAAACACTCGTTAAACCCATCGGTTCATGATACACTTAACTTATGCTGGATTTGTCGGAATGTATCCCCAACGTACATCAGGGAGCACCTGTACAAAACTCCATCAATGCATATAATGCCTTATACAGTGTGGATTTTCTGGGGGTCTGGAACGGATTCATTCACTTTACATTACTCCTTATGGGAAACCCTTTGCTTGGTACTCCATTTTCTGCTCAAGCCTTCTGGAACGACTCAACCACCAAGAACTTCTACAGCGAGAACTCATCGGTCAGCCGATGTGGACGCAGTTGCAGTGGTGTCAAGATGATCCTCATCCAACACTTCCTCCCTCAGACATGAAACTGGAAGGCACTGCCGAACCTGAAGCCCTGAGGGACTAGCATGTACGGATATGGCGTCCGACCTAAAATAGTGTAGAAAAAGTAAAACCACAGCAAGTTAAAACGGATAGACTTATGCTTTTATTAGCGCGGTCGAAAACCGGTTGATCGTTTAAAAGGACATCGGCTGCACGGTAACGATGGTGATGGCACGCGTCCACTTTTAACTTTGCATTTATTGCATCAGACTCCAGAGGGACCTGTGCAGATGAACCCTGCGGTCGTCTCTTCAGTCTGCCCTTGGGTCACACAATCAGCTTGGGTGGTGAGGTCATGATGTTGGCGGGCCGGTGGTGATCGGAGGCGACGGACTGCAGACTGGAGTTCAAGTTGTAGCCATGCAGTCAGGGCGGTGCAGAGTCAGTGTAACAGGACGCCGGGTGATCGACTGGGAGGGGGGAAAAAATTCACAGAAAGCCTTCCTTACGGAACTGCTCCTGCAGGATGCTCTTGTACTCATCAAAGCCGCCATCGACGCGATGAACTTGTCCCGCCTCGCACACCCACAGCTCCTTACACACGAGCCGGATCAGGCGCTCGTCGTGAGAGACCAACACGACACCGCCCTGAAAGAAACAATCAACGCGTTTACATGCACGTAATAATCCGATAACTGCAGAAAGTAAAACTTGTCAGTAACCCTGACCTACGAGTTTATATGCACTTGGGTAATCAGATAATGGGAAGCTCCGGGTTTGAATAGACTCTGGCAGAAATCGGATTTCTGTTTTGCAACCAGCCAATAATCTCAAAGAAATGTGACAAAATTTCAAACTTTTAATAACAAGTCATCAATTCATCAGTTTCCTTGATTATATATTGCGTTTCGGAGTCTCCACAAAGTGTTCAACAGCTTTTAATCCCATGGCGCATTTAATACTGGGGTTGCCAGATCCAGTGAGAAAAAACAGAAGTCAATGGAAAAAGAGGCGAAATACAGTAAAATCTTTAGAATATGCAGACCTGGCAACCATGGCGGAGGGCTTGTGCACGTGCGCAGTCTGAAAACACCGATTATAATCAGGTAACTGGTACACATGCTATGAGTAGTCCACTTACTGGAGTAAAATCCCACTCACTTTATCGGATTTCTTAATCTGATTTCTAGGTCAGTGTAAGCTGTGGGACTGTGGTGGCCTAGCGGGTAAGGTACTGGACTATGGACCAGAAGGTCCAGGGTAAGGTACTGGACTATGGACCAGAAGGTCCAGGGTTCAAATCCCACCTCTGCCAAGCTGCCACTGTTGGGTCCTTGAGCAAGGCCCTTAACCCACAATTGCTTGGATTGTAAGACTGTACCAATTGTAAGTCACTCTGGATAAGGGCGTCTGCTAAATGCTGTAAATGTAAATGTTTACATGACTACTTCAACAACTGGATAACTGCAGAAATCCAACTACGATCACATTATTAAGTGCTTGTCAACGCACTCAGTGAGTTAATGCACTTAATAATCCGATAACTGCAGATAGTAAGATTGTCAGTAACCCGATGAACGAGTTTACATTAACTTGAGTAATCAGATAATGGGAAGCTCCGGGCTGACTCGAGCAGTAATCAGATTTCTACTTTTCTCAAAGAAATGTGACATAAATTTCAAACTTTTAATAAAAAAATAATAAAGAGTCTCCACAAAGTGTTCGACAGCCGTTTCACTGCTTTTAATTCCATGCCGTGTTTCATTCCGGGGTTGCCAGATCCAGCGAGAAAAAGCACAGGAGTCAAAGGAAATAGAGGCGAAATACAGCAAGTCTTTAGAATATGCAGACCTGGCAACATGCGCAGTCTGAAAACACTGATTATAATCGGGTAACTGATGTACATGGTGCGAGTAACCCGATTACTGGGGTAAATTCCAGCTCTTTATCAGATTTCCTAATCTGCTTTCAAGAGCTGTGTAAGCTGTTTACAGAACCACGAGAACAATCAGAAAACTGCAGAACCGCACTCAGTGAGTTCACGCACTTAATACACCAATAACCGGAGAAAATCAGTCAGTAATCCGATCTACGAGTATACATGACCTTGAGTAATGAGATAATGGAAAACCTTCGGGTTTAACACGACTCGGGCAATAATCGGATACTTTGCAACCAGCTGATAACCTCACAGAAAGACGATACGTAACTTCAATATGGTCTTACTTTGAACGTGCTTAAAGACTTTGCGAGTGCTTCGATTGTTTCCATGTCCAAGTGATTGGTCGGCTCGTCAAGGATGTAGAAGTTGGGACTGAAAATGAGGGAAAGCATTAAAAACCGTGTCATCAAAAATGCCTTCTGAAACATTTACCCTTAGGTGACTAGAACATCCAATTGAAGATGTCTTGATATCATGCCAATTCAAGTACACCTTGCAATCTTGGGCCACCATCATGTTTGTTGTTTTAGCAATGGACCATATATAACATTGTCGATGATGGGAATTCTGGAATCTTGGATTCGTCACTCCATAATACATAATAGTATACTGATACTGATCTTCATTCCAGTCTGTGAGCTTTGGCATAGATTTGCCTCGTCACCCTGTTCCCCTTCAGAAACAGTGGTTTCTTGGCTGCTACACTTCCAAAAGACCATTCCTGATCAAGCTTCTTCGAACTATAGAAGAGTTGATTTGGCATCCCGATGAAGCTGCCAGATGCTGCTATTGCTCAGGTGTAAAGGTAAACTAAATACTTGCCAGTGTAGCCTATAGAAACTCTTTCTTCTGATTCTTTTCACTTTTTTTAAACTGCTTACAAATTTCCTGGTTGTATTCTAACAAAGAGACTCTGAAATAAGTGTATATGGTCATTATACCATTGCTAAAAATATATAATGGTGGCCCAAGACTTTTGCACAGCACTGTACACAAGAACATGTTATGTCATCACAATACCATGAGCATTAATATGGATAAATTCCCTTTTTGGTTTCTTTCTTCGGTCAGGGCTTTCTACCAGGTTTGGACCATGACTGCTGGGATTCAGCCAAAAGTGCATTAGTGTGGTCAGTTATTGATAATGCTAAGACCTAGCTTGTGGTTTGTCTTCCAGTTCATCCTAAACCTTATAGACTGCGATAAAAGCTGTGAGGGTGGACTAAACAAGCACATCATTGTAACAGTGGCAGCTAGTCATTGTTCCATACCACAGACCCACCCCTCCATTACCCGAGTGGGACCTGTACCGCAGGAGCTTCCAATAAAGTGGTACTTAGGAACACACATAAACAAGACCTTAACACTAATCACTCCTGCACCAGTTATTACTGGCCTATAGGGAACTGGACCCATTCTGACATTCCCACACCATACCCTGCACCAGACCCTTACTGGTCTCCAAGGGGCAAATTTTTTGTACGTGCTCTATCAACCCCAAAGAAAAGAAACAATGATTTCTGAAGCCACTTTCAAAAGACGTTAGCCATGTCATTTAAGATCATTCGTTTCCATCATTCCCAAAAAATAAGAGCGTGTCATACAATAGATGTCCACAGGTTATTTTATGACAGTCTTCAAGCCTTTGAAGTTGCAGCTGCTGCTGCTAATAGAAAAAGTGGTGAAACTGAATATAAATGACGTCCCAGTGTGTATTAAATAGATACAGAGAAATTAATGTTCCATTTCTGAGGAGTCAATTCACTAACCCAGCATTACACAATCCTCACCTCCCCAAAGGCAGGATACAAACCAGGTGGTTGAATCCAGTGCTCTACCACTGGGCCACTCGGGTTCTTATCCCATCTTGGGTGATGTTTGAGCAGCGTTTAGAGTAGGCGAGGGGGAATAGTTCAATTACCAAGGCATGGTCATCTGGGCAAAAGCCACACGGCTCTTCTGTCCTCCTGAAAGGCTCGCCACTGTTCGCGTCGCCAACTCTCCACTAATCCCGTATCTTCCCAGCTGACGCCTGTACTCTTCCTCAGTCCGCCCTGAACCAACACACACATTAGAGAACAATTACTACCAGATAAATCGGAAGTACAGCAGAGCTAGAAGTTGAACCATCATCTGGACGTTCTTCTGACACGCCAACATGAGATCTACAGTTCTTATCATCATCATCATCATCATCATCACACACTGTCAGGATCCTTACATTTTTGACACATTTCCACCCACCTGACAGCAGTGACAACTAGAGAGCCCCTCAACCCCGTGAAATATGCACAAAGTGACTTTATTACAGCCTTGATAAGAGCCTTTTACAAGTTAGTGCAAGGGTACAAACGCAGGCAAAGACGCCGAATTGCATCTCACCCCACAGCAAGCACGTAAACAAAAACCAAGACGCTAAGTCGTGCACACGTGCTCAAACGCCCTCAAGATTTCTACAATAACGAGCCGCAAACTTCAAACTTTAATATGAAATAAGTAAATGATTCGTTTTCTCGTGTAAATACTGAGTTTCAAAGTCTCCCCAAAGTGTTCGATAGCCGTTTCGCTTCACTTAATTCCGCGGAGCGTTTAATTCATGGGTTGCCAGATCCACCGAGAAAAAAACCGCTAAATTTAGTAGAACAAGAAGCCAAACAAAGTCATGTCTTTAGAAATACGTGGACCTGGCAACCGTGCTCGTGCACGCGTGCAGACTGAAAACAACACAATTAAAAACATGCACTGTGAGCTTTTATCAACTAATAAGACGACACACACACACACACACACACACACACACACACACACACACACACACACACACACACACACACACACACACACAAGACAGACCATCGAGCAGCGCGCTAAACGTTGGGACCGGGAAACAAACACAACGAAGGCTGAGAATTAACACAAGTGTCGACTAAAAGTTCCTTAAGGATTCCACTACTAGAAACGCACGGTATCACAATAAATTAGTCCCCCCACCAAAGCAAATGGTTTAAACAAATGGTGGTTCCACTCTGGTTAAACAAGAATCAACACCTAAAAAGGTTCCTAGTCCCCAAGCATTACAACCACTATTCATTCTTGGAAAAGGAATAAGAACAAACACTGAAATGGCTGTATTTCATATGCCATACCAGGGAATTTGCTGAGCAGTAGCTCCACTGAGCATACGTTGAGGTCCAGCTGGTCTACGTGGTGCTGGCTGAAATATCCAATCTTCAGGTTTCTGGTGGAACACGAGCAAAGATTAATTCAAATAAAGTAGATGCACTCGGAATAGGACGTCTCTGAGCATATACAAATCTGTACTGGTCCTCCCATGGTTCCTTCCTTATTAACATTTAGGGAGATTTTCCTTGCCACTGTCGCCCTAGGTTTGCTCAATTTGGGATTGGCCCTAGATATTAGAGGATAATCTAAAATGGTAAAGCTGCTTTGAGACAATGCTCCATTGTAAACAGCGCTGAAAATAAACCGGATTCGACTAGAAATACAGAGCACTAGACGGACACAGGACATCAACGACAATAACGCAACACTACAGTATCCCACCATAGCTCTGCTCCTGAGGTATACAAACCCAAATCAGAAAAAGTTGGGACGGTACAGAAAATGCAAATTAAAAAACAACTTGGTGTTCCTTGCTTTTTTTTTGGAATGTGTTGCAGGCCTGTAATGCAGGAATGGATGTTTATTAACAAATGAAATGAAGCAGACCAGGAAAAAAACCAAGAAATATCTTGGGTTAATACCGTCTGCAATGAAATAAAACTCAAAGAAATGTAAGGAACACTGCATATATTTTTTATTTGCATTTCCCTCACCATCCCAGCTTTTTCTGGGGTTGTAGTACATACAGTGGTGCATGAAAGTGTGTGAACCCTTTTAGGAATTGGGTGAAAATCTGATGATGTTTTAGGTCATATCTATGCAGAAATATAGAAAATTCTAAAGGGTTCACAAACTTTCAAGCACCACTGTAGAGTATAATTAAAGTATATAATATGGTGTTCGGACAATATCAAGATCGTAAGATCACAGAATGTATCGTGACGCACACCTGTATCTTCACTTAGATCTTTCCACCCATTTCTTTGGTTTTCTGAAGTTATATAAGAACTTCTACATTTTTTGAAAAATAAAATCAGGAAGTCTGCCCACACTCGGGCTCATCCTCACCGGTGGGCGTGTCTGGTTCCGCTTACGGGCGTGAGCTCGCCCATCAGCAGCTTCAGCAACGTGGATTTTCCGGCCCCGTTTTCACCTACCTGCAGAAAATGAATAAAACATTGAAAACATGCTTGTACGACATCTGAAGGCAGCTCAGTTTCGGTTCATAAACTCTATAATCACCCTAGGTGCTTAATGATTAACCACCAGCAAAGTCACGTACGATGCAGATTCGGGATTCCAGATCGGCGGAGACGCAGAGGCCTTTGAACAGCCGTTGCTCGGGGCTGTAGTAGAACTCCACTTCGTCTAACTGGAGGATCGGAGGCGAGAGCTTCTCAAAGTTATCGGGGAATCTGAAACAGGAGTTTCCATATGAAAATCAATATGTGGTAGCTAATGTTGATATTAAATATAAGAATGTATGGGAAACACTGCAGCATCATGGCTATTTAGTCTATACAGGTACACTACAGTATCCCATACAGCACAGCTAACATCCAGCCAGTGGCGGTTCTAGACCATTTCAATTGGGGCAGTCTAGGGCCAGTGGTTTTCTTAGAGGGGCTGATTACTTTCTTGTTCGCCGTGTCTTCACAGAAATGAAGAGATTCATGCCTAATTTAGAGGGGGCCATAGAGGGGTCCAAGCATGTTGTGATAGGGGCACTGACCCCCATCGGCCCTAGAACCGCCAGTGCTTCCAGCTCGCATAATGTGCAATTTAAAGTACTGTCTCTTGGATATTAGAGGAAGCATTGGAAATCTTAAATTACCACAACTGGAACTTACAGCACTGATTTTGCTGCATTTGAGAAGCGTAAAACACTCCATGGTGTTACATCCAGTGTGTCCCATGGTCCATTTGGGATTTCTGAGCTCTGTTATAATCTTACGAGACCATGGACGAATTGCCGAACGTCACATTGCTGTAATATGGTTGCAGATATGTGAGCTTTAAGCACTAAACTCCAAGTACTCCAATGTTTTACAACACAAACTATTTTATTCAGAAAGTCTTGTTGTATTTTTATAACCTTCAAGCAAAATTAGTTAACACTGAAACAGGAGCAGTACAACCACCGCAGTGTCTTACCAAGGATAAGACTTTCACCACAAAGTCTCAACAACATTTCTGACCTTTCAGTGCTTATACTACAGCTATTCGCCATTTAACGGCCATCTGTTCAAGGTCCGTTCAGTTTTATGGCTGAGGTCTTAATTATAATAGGAAATAAGTGTCTTTTAACTCCAAACTCCACTGTTAAAGTCTACAGTACTACACTGAACTCTAATAACCAAATTACATTTGAATAATTATTAACAGATTCCGATGTTGACTGCTTATTTATGCCCATTACTGCATTGTGAATTTCCATAAACTGAATAAGGTCATGACTATAGCTGGTTCGCACTCCAGTTCCCAGCACGCCTCACTCCTGCCACGTTATCTCATTTGTTATCATCACCCCACTTATTTCAACGCTGTTTCTGCATGTTGTCACCAAGCGTTCCCGAATCCGATTCTGGCTGCCTTACAACTCTGATTCCCTGTCTGGTAGGACAGAGTTCCTGGGTACGAACCCTGAACAAATTTCTGCTTCATACAACGGCGTTTTAGCGCCACTGGGAAAAAAATTGGGTTTCAATTTCGAGAAAAGTCATAATATTTCGAGAATTAAGCTGAAACGCTGAAGCTTTGGGTCATTATTTGTATTATACACTTCCATCCAAATGAATCCCATCAATGCAGTGGCATACGGCTTTATTTTATCTCACGAATCGAAGTGCCATAATGCGTTTGGGCCGCGATAGATGCTGTCAAAGACCGACTGCCAGTGTGTCAACTTTTTTTTTTTTTTTTGGTAATTTACATTTTATTGACAACATTTGCATCCAGTACAATGCATGCACCAACACACACATACAGATCAACTATTTTGTTCCATAATCTTAGACTGTTATCTCTCAGATATACAAAGAACAGAAAAAGGAACTACAGTGGTGCTTGAAAGTTTGTGAACCCTTTAAAATTTTCTATATTTCTGCATCAATAGGACCTAAAACATCAACAGATTTTCACAAAAGTCCTAAAAAGTACATTTACAGCATTTAGCAGACGCCCTTATCCAGAGCGACTAACAATTGATACAGTCTTACAATCCAAGCAATTGTGGGTTAAGGGCCTTGCTCAAAAACCCAACAATGGCAGCTTGGCAGAGGTGGGATTTGAACCCTGTATCTTTTGGTCCATAGTCCAGTACGTTAACCGCTAGGCCACCACAGTCCCAAAAGTAGATACAGTCGTATGAAAAAGTTTGGGCACCCCTGATAATTTTCATGATTTTAGTTTAGAAATCATTGGTTGTTCAGATCAGCAACTTGAGTTAAATATATCACATAGCAGATGAACACCGTGATATTTGAGAAGTGAAATGAAGTTTTATAGGTTTTTACAGAAAGTGTGCAGTAATTATTCAAACAAAATTAGGCAGGTGCATAAAATTGGGCACCCCAACAGAAAATGACATCAATATTTAGTAGATCCTCCTTTTGTAGAAATAACAGCCGCTAAACGCTTCCTACAGCTTCCAGTCTGGATTCTGGTTGAAGGTGCTTTGGACCATTCTTCTTTAGAAACATCTCCAGTTCAGTCAGGTTTGATGGTTTCCGAGCATGGACAGCTCACATTTGTCTAGGGACTGAGATGGCCATTCCAGAATGTTGTACTGGTTCCTCTGCATGAATGCCTTAGTAGATTTTGAGCAGGGTTTTGGGTCGTTGGCCTCGGTGCAACTTTGTCACTGATTCTTGAACATTGTTCTCAAGAATCTGGAGATATTAACTGGAATATGCGATCCTCAACTTTAACAAGATTCCTAGTACCTGCACTGGCCACACAGTCCCGCAGCCTGATGGAACCGCTACCAAATTTTACTGTGGGTAGCAAATGTTTGTCTTGGGATGTGTGCCGCTCCTTGTTATGTCCAAATAACTCAATTTTAGTTTCATCAGTACACAGCACTTTATTCCAAAATGAAGCTGGATTGTCCAAATGTGCTGTAGCACACCTCAAGTGACTGTGGCGTGTCTGCAGAAAAGGCTTCTTCTGCATTACTCTCCCATACAGCCTCTCCTTGTGCAAAGTGTGCTGTATAGTTGAACGATGATTAGTGACACCATCTGCAGCAAGATGAGGTTGTAGGTCTTTGAAGGTGGTCTGTGGCTTGACTATGACTGTTCTCACCATCCTTCGCCTCTGCCTATCTGAGATTCTTCTTGGTCTGCCACTTCGGGAGTTCCTTAACTAGAACTGTGTCTGTGGTCTTCCATTGCGTCACTATGTTCCTCACAGTGGAAACTGACAGCTGAAATCTCTGAGAGAGCTTTTCCCTTTCCCTGAACCATGATGTTGAACAACCTTTGTTTTCAGGCCATTTGAAGTTGTTTTGAGGCTCCCATGTTACCACTCTTCAGAGAAGATGCAAAGAGGAGAAAAACTTCCAATTGGCCACCTTAACACTTTCTCATAGTTGGATTCACTTGTGTATGTAGATCAAGGGTCAATGAGCTTACAAAACAAATTTTGTGTTCCAATAATTAGTGCTAAAGGTATTCAAATGACAAAGGTGCCCAAATTTATGCACCTACCTAATTTTGTTTGAATAATTACTGCACACTTTCTGTAAAACCTATAAACTTAATTTCACTTCTCAAATATCACGGTGTTCATCTGCTATATGATATATTTACCTGAAATTGCTGAGCTGGACACCAATGATTTATAAAGTAAAATCATGAAAATTATCAAGGTGCCCAAAACTTTTTCATACGACTGTAAAGAGAGCCCAGTTAAATAAATGAGACAAAAATATTATACTTGTCATTTATTTATTGAGGGAAAATGATCCAATATTACATATTAGTGAGTGGGCAAAAAGTATGTTAACCTTCGCTGTCAGCATCTGGTATGGCCCAATGAGCAGCAATAACTGCAACTAAACGTTTCCTGTAACTGTTGATCAGTCCTGCACACCGGCTTGCAGAAATTTTAGCCCATTCCTCCGTACAGAACAGCTTCAAGCTCTGGGATGTTTTGGTGGGTTTCCTCACATTAGCTGCTCACTTCAGGTCCTTCCACAACATTTCCATTGGATTAAGATCAGGGCTTTGACTTGGCCATTCCAAAACATTAGCTTTATTCTTCTTTAACCATTCTTGGTAGAACGACTTGTGTGCTTAGGGTCGTTGTCTTTGCTGCATGACCCACCTCTCTTGAGATTCAGTTTTCATGGACAGATGTCCTGACATTTTCCTTAGAATTCTTTGATATCATTCAGAATTCATTGTTCCATCAATGATGGCAAGCCGTCCTTGGCCAAGTTGCAGCAAAACAGGCCCAAACCATGATTACTACCACCACATTGTTTCACAGATAGGATAAGTTTCTTATGCTGGAATGCAGTGTTTTCCTTTCTCCAAACAGAACACTTTTCTTTTGAACCAAAAAGTTCTATTTTGATCCCATCCGTCCACAAAACATTCTTCCAATAGCCGTCTTTGGCTTGTCCACGTGATCTTTACCAAACTGCAGACGAGCAGCAATGTTCTTTTTGGAGAGCAGTGGCTTTCTCCTTGCAACCCTGCCATGCACACCATTGTTGTTCAGTGTTCTTCTGATGGTGGACTCATGAACATTAACATTAACCAATGTGAGAGAGGCCTTCAGTTGCTTAGAAGTTACCCTGGGGTCTTTGTGACCTCGCCAACTATTACACGCCTTGCTCTTGGAGTGATCTTTGTTGGTCGACCACTCCTGGGGAGGGTAACAATGGTCTTGAATTTCCTCCATTTGTACACAATCTGTCTGACTGTGGATTGGTGGAGTCCAAGCTCTTTAGAGATGGTTTTGTAACCTTTTCCAGCCTGATGAGCATCAACAACTCTTTGAGATCCTCAGAAATCTCCTTTGCTCATGCCATGATACACTTCCACAAACATGGGTTGTGAAGAGCAGACTGTTGTCTCAGATCCCTGTTCTTTAAATAAAACAGGGTGCCCACTCACACCTGATTGTCATCCCATTGATTGAAAACACCTGACTAATTTCACCTTCAAATTAACTGCTAATCCTAGAGGTTCACATACTTTTGCCACTCACTAATATGTAATATTGGATCGTTTTCCTTAATAAATAAATGACCAAGTATAATATTTTTGTCTAATTTGTTTAACGGAGTTCTCTTTATCTACTTTTAGGACTTGTGTGAAAATCTGATGATGTTTTAGGTCATATTTATGCAGAAGTATAGAAAATTCTAAAGGGTTCTCAAACTTTCAAGCAGCACTTTATATACTATAGGGAGCAATCTCTTACTTATAACAAACACCAATTTACAGAAATGGAATCAGGTCCATGAGCTGTTATCTAGTTAATCCACTTTCCCCAACGTGAGCTAAATTGTTCCATTTATGATGAACAAACGCAGTTATTTTCTCCATGTCATAGATGTCCATTAAAATTTCCATCCATATATTTAAAGTTGGGCTCGCCTGTGATAACCATTTCCTATTAAGAGCTTTTTTAGCAGCTACCAATACTATATTCATTAAATATTTGTCTTTTGTCAACCATTTATGAGGTATATAACCAAAATATAGAGTGTTGCATTCTAAAACCATTTCAGTCAAAGGTTTCTTGCAGGGCTTTACATATTCCTCTCTAAAAGCCTGTAATAATAGGGCCTACACAAAAAATATGATGGTGGTTTGCATTTTGATTTCCGCAATTTCTCCAGCAAACAGGCGGAGAGTGATAATAGTGAAATTTCTGAGAAGGTGTAGTGAAATAACTGATCAAGTTTTTCCATCCAAACTCTCGCCACTGTGACCAATTAATTTGGTTACATTTTTGTCATGATGGTCAACGAGAACTTAAGAGATTCACAATTTTTTTTTTTTTTTGAGCATTTTCAAAAGTGAATGACCCGAGTTCTGAGCCAGGGCAAAAGAAAGGCTCAAATAAATGGGGACAAGGAGAGGAAAAAGCCATTTGGAGACCAAAAAAACCCAAATCTACACATTTCATCTACATGAAATTATAAAGGGTTTCCACAGGTATTAACCAAGGGAAATAAACCAAATCCACACCTGAGAAAATAAGTGATTTTAAAGTGAATTTCTTATGACAAGGAATTATTGTCCACCACATTAACTTGCCTAACGCTGCTCCACACTCTTCTCTATCAAGATTCAAAGTAACGGGAGTCAAAACTTTTTTGTACTCCACATAGATGAGAAGCCTTGAATAGTTAAACGGCTCATTAAAATCGGTTGAGAAATTTACATTTACAGCATTTAGCAGACGCCCTTATCCAGAGCGACATCCAATTGATACAGTCTTACAATTGTAGGTTAAGGGTCTTGCTCAAGGACCCCACAGTGGTAACTTGGCAGAGGTGGGATTTGAACCCTTGACCTTCTGGTCCAGAGTCCAGTACCCTAACCGCTAGGCTACCATAGTCCCACACAGTACCACCCCCAGAAATAATTTGGTTATTGTGCATTTTAACCTTCGTTCACTAGTATTTGTTTACAAGCCAGTCTTGCCTGGAGCAATATGGCGGATGCATCGACGCATGGCAGCAACGAGGCTTCTAGGATGCTTTATTTTACAGAGGGGGTAAGCAAACCGGATGATACTGAAATTGAAAATAAGGCCATTAGTATAAACACTGGAAATAGTTGAAAACCTACCGCAGAATGACTTCAGACTCCTTTTCTATAGGTTTAAGCTCAGGCCTGCAAAACAAACCAGTACATCTTTGAGAGTTCAGTTGGGCACAGAGGTAAACGCTTAAACTGGTCGACACACTTACAGCTTCTCCAGCAGCTTCAGTTTGCTCTGCACCTGTGCTGCTCTGTTTGCGTTGTACCTGAACCTGTCGATGAACACCTGTCTCGAACAAACACAACCATTCAGCTGCATGTTCTCTGCTCAGCGCTGCATGGGAATGGGTATGTATTTGTACACGTGTTCAGACCTGTATATGTTCTCTGTACTGTAGCTGGGCCTCGTATTCCCTCTGCTGATTCTTGAGGCGGTCCTCTTTCGTTTTGATGAAGTTCTCGTAGTCGCCGCGGTAACTGTCCAGGCGCTGCGAGTGCAGGTGGATGATGTCGGTGGCGACGGCGTTCAGGAAGTTGCGATCGTGAGACACCACAAGGATGGTGGACTGCCACGTCTGGGTTAAGCACACACACCCCTTATGAATAAATTGTATACTTTATACCTACATTACACTTTGACACCCTTATACAGAGCAGCTTGCAGTTGATACAGTATTCCAGGACACAATCCAAGCAACTAAGGATTACTAACAAGCTACATTTTCTCTTTCCAGCACCAGAGAGTGATCCAGCATCCGGACCCGCCTTCTCAGGGCGTACTCGCACTGAGCCCAGGTGCCTTGAACCATGCTGGAGCATGTTTGACCCCTCCCCACCTCCCCCTTGGCCCTTGCTCACACTGGGTTCATCATCACGACACGCACTTGAGCCACAGAACTTTGTGGCTTTTTTGGTTTCGTTTTGGGTGCGCGCAAACACAGCCCTCTTACAAACCATATAATGATTGCACTAAGATTTTTGCGGAGGCAGCTGACGCTACGTTGCGTGCTCGGTCACGTATTGTGCCGCGCTCGAGTCCAGGGAACCGCGCTCTGGGGCGATTGAAGAGGTGGGTTCAGTGTACCATGCCCCAACACAATTTGCCATGATCACACTAGTCAAACGATTGCCTAGTTTGAATATGCCCTTAGACACAGCCCTTCCGTTTCTGTATGTGACTAACTGTCACACAGTGGTGTGAAAAAGTGTTTGCCCCCTTCCTGATTTCCTATTTTTTTTTGCATGTTTGTCATAGTTAAGTGTTTGGGAACATCAAACCAAGTTAAATTAGTCAAAGACAACACAAGTAAACACAAAACGCTGTTTTTAAATGAAGGTGGTTATTATCAAGGGAGAAAAAAAAAATCCAAACCTACACGGCCTAAACCTAATAACTGGTTGGGCCACCCGCAGCAGCAACAACCGCAGCCAAGGAATTTTGGCCACTCATCTTTGCAGAGTTGTTGTAATTCAGCCACATTGGAGGGTTTTCCAGCATGAACGGCCTTTTTAAAGTCATGCCACAGCATCTCAATAGGATTCAGGTCAGGACTTTGACTAGACCACTCAAGTCTTCATTTTGTTTTTCTTCAGCCATTCAGAGGTGGACTTGCTGGTGTGTTTTGGATCATTGTCCTGCTGCAGAATCCAAGTTCGTTTCAGCTTGAGGTCACGAACAGATGGCCGGACATTCTCCTTCAGGATTTTTTGGTAGACAGCAGAACTCATAGTTCCATTTATCACAGCAAGTCTTCCAGGTCCTGAAGCAGCAAAACAGCCCCAGACCATCACACCACCACGAAGATATTTTACTGTTGGTTTAATGTTCTTTTTCTGAAATGCTGTGTTACTTTTATGCCAGATGGAATGGGGGACACACCTTCCAAAGAGTTCAACTTTTGTCTCGGCAGTCCACAGAATGTTTTCCCAAAAGTCTTAGGGATGTGTTCTGAAAAAATTGAGACGAGCTTTAAAGTTCTTTTTGCTCAGCAGTGGTTTTCGTCTTGGAACTCTGTCATGCAGGCCATTTTTGCCCATTCTTTTACTTATGGTGGAGGCATGAACACTGACCTTAACTGAAACAAGTGAAGCCTGCAGTTCTTTGGATGTTGCTGTGGGGTCTTTTCTGACCTCTTGGATGAGTCGTTGCTGCGCTCTTGGGGTAATTTTGGTTGGCCGGCCACTCCTGGGAAGGTTCACCACTGTTCCATGTCTTCACTATTTGTGGATAATGGCTCTCACTGTGGTTCGCGGGTGTCCCAAAGCTTTAGAAATGGCTTTATAATCCTTTCCAGACTGATGGAGCTCAATTATTTTCTTTCTCAATTGTTCCTGAATTTCTTTTAAGGATCTTTTGGTGTACCCCTTGCTACCCCTTTAGGGACACCAGCAGCTAGAGTTCTCTGTATCCCCGGAGCCAGAGTGACGGACATTGTAACGAGTCTTAGTGAACTCGAGAGCCGCAGATTCTCTAGGATAGTTATTCATGTAGGGGCTAATGATATACGCCTTCGTCAGTCAGAGGTTACTAAGGCTAATTTTGTAGAGGTGGTTAGCGTGGCGAAGGCGATGTCCGATGCTGTAGTGTGCTCTGGCCCCATCCCAATGCGGCGAGGTGACCAAGCCTTTACAGCAGGTTATGGTCGCGGAACTGCTGGCTGTCCAAGTGGTGCTTTGAAACCAGCGTGGGCTATATAGACAACTGGAGAGCCTTTGAGGGTAAGCCTGGCCTTTCAGGATGGGACGATGTCCATCCGGCTTGGAAGGGTGCTGCTCTCATCTCCTGCAACATTGCCCATAGTCCTATTGGTTAGGGGCTGACTATCCAGAGCAGGGGTCAGGCAGCAGACAGACCGGCTTAACCAACTGTCTGCTGGTAGCCATGCGCACCGTCACCCAGAACTCATGTTATTGAAACTGTGTCTGTTACCCGCATCTGCCCTAATCGTAAACGCTCTCAAAAAGTCTGCTTTAATAACTTCATTAGTATAAACACAGATAACTTCCAAAGAAATAACAACCTTAGACTAAAGCTAGGATTACTTAACATTAGATCACTTACAAACAAAGCAGAGATTGTAAATGAAATGATCACTGATAAACGCTTACACGCTCTCTGTCTCACTGAGACTTGGATTAGACCTGATGAATATTTAGCCTTAAATGAAGCCTCACCTCCTGGATACAGTCATGCTAATCGCCCTTGTCCTAATGGTCGGGGGGGAGGCATAGCCACAATTTTTGACAAAGAGTTAGGTGTTACAGCTAAATCCCATTACAAGGCTAATTCTTTTGAAATACTGATTCTTAATGTGACTGATCCATCCTTATGGAAGTCAAAACCACACTCTTTCAGCTTATCACCATTTACCATCCTCCTTGTCCCTATTCAGAATTTCTTCAGGAATTTGCTAACTATCTTTCCTGCTTAGTACTGTCAACAGATAAGGCTTTAATTGTAGGTGATTTCAATATTCACTTTGAGAATGAGCAGGTTCAACTTAAAATTGCTTTCGAGTCCATCTTAGAATCCATGGGCATCACTCAGAATGTGATGGGACCAACCCACCGCTGTAATCATACATTAGATCTAATATTAACATTTGGTATCAATATAGATAACCTTGATATTTTCCCACAAAGTGATTCGATTTCAGATCACTATCTTTTAGTATTTGAGCTATCACTAATAAATAAAATCCTTCTGCCTCGTTATCACACCAAGCGCACTATCTCATCTGCTACTCCAGCTGCGTTTATTAAAAACATACCAAACTTGAAATTTAATACACCTACGGAGATCAATCATCTTGAGTGTGTAAATGACCAATTAGAATGTGTGTTTTGCTCATTCCTGGATATGATTGCTCCTGCTAGGGTCAAACACATTAGGGGAAAAAAAGGCTAGCACCATGGTATAATGACCACACCCATACCTTAAAGCAAAGAACACGGCATCTAGAGCGCAAGTGGAGACATAGTAAATTGGAGGTGTTTAAGATTGCTTGGAGGGACAGCATGGCAGAGTATAAGCATGCCCTTACTAAAGCTAAAGCTGCATAATTCTCCTCAGTCATAGAGAAAAATAAGAATAATCTAAGATTTCTCTTTAATACAGTTTCCAAATTAACAAAAAACCCTATAGAAAGTGACTCTCCCGTTCTGTGTAATTTTAACAGTAATGATTTCATGACTTTCTTTAATGATAAGATAGAAAACAGTAGGCATCAAGCTCGATGCTCATCACATCACCAAACTGTTCAGCAACCTTCCAGATGCAGCACTAGTGAAGACATCTGTTTAATGAGCTGTAAATCAAGATTAGAATCTTTTACCCTAATTACTATTACTGAACTATCCACACTTATCAGCTCGTTTAAGTCATCAACATGTTTATTAGATCTAATTCCTACCTGTTTACTCAAACAAGTAATACCTAGTATTATAGAGCCAGTGTTAGTTATTTTAAATTCATCCCTTAGCTTTGGTTATGTGCCGAAATCCTTTAAGCCTGCCGTCATCAAACCATTGATTAAAAACCCAATCTTGACCCTTGTGTGATATCTAATTATAGACCAATTTCAAATCTACCGTTTCTGTCCAAAATCTTAGAAAAAGCCGTCTATCAGCAGCTCTGCAGTTACCTCCAAAGGAATGAAATTTATGAAACATTTCAATCTGGCTTCAGGCCCCATCATAGTACTGAAACAGCATTAATTAGGGTACTAAATGACTTGTTAATGTCCTCAGATAAGGGATGTGTTTCTTTTCTTATTCTGTTAGATTTAAGTGCAGCATTTGACACTATAGATCATGATGTTTTACTAAACAGACTAGAAAATACTGTAGGTATTAAGGGATTAGCACTTTCTTGGTTTAAATCCTACTTAACTGACCGGTACCAGTTTGTTCATATAAATAATCTAAGATCTAAGCTCTCAAAAGTGAAGTATGGCGTGCCTCAGGGGTCAGTGCTTGGCCCGCTTTTATTCTCTCTGTACATGCTGCCACTAGGCTCAGTTATTCGTAAACATGGCATTAATTTCCACTGCCATGCAGATGATACACAGCTGTACATATCAGCCAAAACTAATGACAGCCTTACAATCAACAAAATTGAGGACAGTGTAAAGGAAATAAAAGATTGGATGTTATTTAATTTTCTCTTACTTAACTCAGATAAAACTGAGGTGCTATTAGTGGGACCCAAGGCTAGTGAGAGACAGGTTAGCTACATATATCCTAAATCTAGATGGCTGTTCAGTATTGCTCAGTCTGTCTGTAAAAAACTTAGGGGTCACATTTGATTCAGATCTCTCCTTTGATGCGCACATTAGCAGCATCACTCGAATTGCTTTCTTTCAATTACGTAATATCGCTAAACTTAGAAATATCCTCTCTTTTAATGATGCAGAAAAACTTGTTCATGCGTTTATAACCTCAAGGTTGGATTACTGTAATGTAATGTTACTTACTGGATGCTCTAGTAAATCTATAAATAAACTTCAGTTAGTTCAAAACGCAGCTGCCCGAGTGCTAACTCGAACTAGAAAATTTGATCATATCACTCCTGTTCTATCATCACTGCACTGGTTACCAGTCAAATTCCGCATTGATTACAAAATACTTCTTATAACTTATAAAGCTCTACATGGCCTGGCCCCACATTATCTGAGTGAACTCTTAAGTTTTACAATCCAAACTCGTCTACTTCGTTCGCAGGGTTGGCAGGACTTCTTTTAGTTCCTAGAATTAAAAAAAGTCACAGCAGGGGGAAAGGCTTTCTCATACATGGCCCCCCAAACTATGGGAATAAACTTCCCACTATCGTTCGAAATTCAGACACCCTCCAACAAGTTTTAAGTCCTAGGCTAAAGACATACTATTTACGCAGGCTTTTGACTAGATTTAGACCAGGTTGCATGGTTTGGGTTGCTGGGGCCGGAGTCTGGAGTCATGTCTGGCCTGCCTTGCCTTGTCCGCTAGCCGGGAGTGGTCGAGGGGCGGTTCTGGCTGAACTAGGCTTCGGTCCCTTTGTGATCTTGACTCATGCATCCTTGCCTTAGAATAAGGGCAGAGCTGGGGGGTTCATAGTCAAAGAGTTCTTATGGTGATCAGAGACGTTGGGTTGCTGTTCTTCTGCCGCTCGTGGGGTTGCCAATGTCTCATGTGATCCTCTCTTGGCTGTGTTTCCTACCAGTTCTCCTCTTTCTAGCTTTTCTAGCTATGCTCTTATAGCTAATTCTGCCGGGGTCTCATGCTTACACTTGGCATCAGTGATTGACATGGCATCAGTGATTGTTAATAAAACACTGTGCTCTTAATCAATAAACTAATTACATTTCCTGTTTCTTTCCCTCTCCGAGCTGTGTTCCGGCAGTTTCCGGCCCCACACATGATGTACATCTGATGGAGCTCCACTGTGCATAATTCCACATTTTATTCGACCATGACTCCATGACTTTAGTTTCGCCTCTTAGATTTATCATCATACCCCAGCCACTTAATGTCGATGTGCATACTTCACATTCTATTCAAAACTTTGACTCCATGACTTTAGTTCGCTCTTAGATTTATCATCTACGCCGCCAAGGAGGTGGGTCCCTTTTTGAGTCTTGGTCCTCCCAAGGTTTCTTCCTAGAACTAGGGAGTTTTTCCTTGCCACTGTCGCCCTAGGCTTGCTCAATTTGAGATTGGACGTAGTTATTAGGAGATAATCTAAACCTGTAAAGTTGCTTTGAGACAATGCTCCATTGTAAAAAGCGCTATATAAATAAATCTGACTTGACTTGACTTGATTTACTTCACTTTGTCAGGCAGGTCCTATTTAAGTGATGTCCTGATTGAGAACAGGTGTGGCAATAATCAGGCCTGGGAGTGGCTAGAGACAGTAAACTCAGGTGTGATAAACCATAGTTATGTTATGTTTTAACAAGGGGTTTATGTTTTAAGCACTTTTTCACACAGGGCCATGTAGGTTTGGTTTTTTTTTCTCCCTTAATGATAAACACCTTCATTTAAAAACTGCATTTTGTGTTTACTTGTGTTGTCTTTGACTAATATTTAAATTGGTTTGATGTTACCAAACACTTAAGTGTGACAAATATGCAAAAAACAAAAAAACAAGAACACTTTTTCACCACCACTGTATATGTACAATAACAAATAGGCTTACACAAACACTACAAACCCCCCAAACCAAGAGAACCATGGTGGACTACTTTTCACCAGATGAAATAAAAAGCAGGAAAGAAACCCCTGCGTCTTTGCAACACAGCCTCCAGAGTTAAATTCACTGATTTCTCAAACCTCATTTACACTTCTCAGGCGATTCATTGCTCTCTTTTGAAATACGTGCTCGTGTCGTATACAAAACAGGAAATATGTTTCACCTGTCACATGAGAGCTGTATCAGATTCCATAAATGGGTTTGTGTGTGTGTGAGAGAGAAAGGGTGTGAGGGGTTAAGAAAGACTGAACGAATCAATGCACTACATGCAGCTTTATAGTGAAATGATTTTACCCATTGTAAATAGTACATAAAATATATGGTGAACAAAGCTGACATTAAATACCATCAATGTATGGTAAACACTGCAGTCTCTTGGCTATTTGGTCAGTACTGGGACAATACAGTACTCCATATAGCATTGATAAGTACAGTCTAGAACATGGTGGTTGAATAACGTCCAGTTCGCATAGTGCGCAATTTCGCAGAACGTGTCACGAATGTTACGTAGCCAAAAATCAGCCGCCAGTGCTGATTTTGTTAACCATAATGCACCCCGCGATAATATTCGGTCACATCCCCCAAGTTCCATTCTCCATTTGGGATTTCTGATCTCTATTATAACCTTATGGAACCGTGGACATGTTGGTGATTGGACGTTAAGCGACACACAGTACTGTGCAAAAGTCTAAGGCCACCATCAGACTTGTTGTTTTAGGAATGCTATAACAAACAGGCTCTTATGAGAATACAAACAGAAAATACAGGAAATCTGTACGCAGTATTAAACAGTTTCTATATGCTACAGTGGCAAATACATAGTGTGACCTCCCCTTACATTTGAGCAATAGTATAACCTGGCTGCTTCACTGGGATGCCCAGTTGACCATTGTACAGTTGGGGTCTTATTATTATTATTTTTTGGAAGAGTAGCAGCCAAGAAACCACCTATGGAGGTCAAACCTTTTAGTGAACCCTTCTTTTGGACCTTCTGGTCCATAGGCCAGTAGCATAACCACTAGGCCACCACTGTCCCCTAACACCAAGTCTAATGGCCTTTTAAACAGTACAGTAGCTGTAATATGCATCCATTGCTTATTATATGTGAGCTTTAAAGCTCTAAGCTCAAAGGATTCAAAAAGTTTTACAATGTAAACCATTTTATCCAAAAGTCTTATTACTTATTGTACTTTTTACAACCTTCCAGGCAAAATTGGTTACCAATGGCACTAAAGACGCTGGTTTACTGGAGCATTCCTTCAGGCCGATGTTTTATGATGATGACTGAACATAATCCTTTAGTTAATCTGTTACTCTCTTCACAGTAAGTATGTGAGTGTGTGTGTGTGTGGTCATAAAGGCATACAGGCAGGACTCAGTAATCATCGGAGTGCTCAGGTGATAATGAGATCACGTTATCCACCTCACTGGCGGCCAATTAAAGCACATTAACATTATGCTGATTATTATACGCTCACACGAACAGCATTCATTGGAATCAGTGAAATTAATTACCTGTAAATAATTCTCTAACCACAAAATGGCTCGGACGTCCAACATGTTTGTGGGCTCTGAGGGGAAGAAGAAAAACGTGTGGTTAGTGATTCACTCATTCATCCATTCCCTCACTCAAGTGTAACCTTCAGCTCAGGGTGCATGATGTCAGGATGCCAGTTCAACCCGGGGCACTCACTCACTTACAATGGGACATTTTAGTGACACCGACCCCATGACTTTAGTTTCATTCTTACATTTATCATCTACGCCGCCCAAGGAGGTTGGGTCCCTTTTTGAGTCTTGGTCCTTCCAAGGTTTCTTCCTCATAACACTTTGGGAGTTTTTCCTTGCCACTGTCACCCTAGGCTTGCTCAATTTGGGATTGGACGTAGTTATTAGGAGATAATCTAAATTTGTAAAGTTGCTTTGAGACAATGCTCCATTGTAAAAAGCGCTACATAAATAAATCTGACTTGACTTGACCTAACATGTGCCTTTGGAATATAGGGGGAAATCCACGGGGAGAACATGCAAACTCCACACAAGAAGTGCCCAGGCCAGGACTCAAACCTGGGTACGTGGAGCTGTGAGGCGACAGCGCTAACCACTGTGCCGCCCTGCTGTTAAGGCTGAGAAATATTTTGTGATCACATGGTTTGTTTCCATATTTACTCACCATCAAGTAACAGAAGGTCAGGCCTGGAAGACAACAACAGAAAGCAAACAGAGTTGAAAGCAACCACAATAGGTGGACATTTTTAAACCGATAAATCTAACAAGTATCTGATGATACTAAGTGCATTTGCTATAAACCAACACTTTGACATCCCTCATGCTACCAACTTAAACATTACAAAGCGGTTAATGTACAAAATTAATTGCAGAATTCTTCAAAATCAATGAGCTAAAGTGTATATTTGAATGTATTCCAACGTCTAACCGGATTATCTTGCCGAGGTTAATTTGTCCAGTGTAGAAATAACTAGGAATGAGTATCGTTTGCATTTTATTGATTCTGGTTCTTACCGATTCCAAACTGGTGAACAAGTTTCACCCAAGCTTAGCATGGCTTAATGTACTAAAACAATGCACTAGGAAAATCAAACTTGATAAGTACTCTCTACTGCTGAAATGACAAACCTGCGATCCAAAAGAAAGTAATCTTTTTTACTTTAAGCAATTTTCTTCCCATTTAAACCTATTAAAAGTAAAAAGCTTAACGTGGCTTGATGTACTAAAGCAGTGAACTAGGAACACCAAACATCTCTCAGGTACTACTGGTGATAAATAATCTCTACTACTGAAACGACGAACGTATGGTCTATTGGGAAAATAATTTTTTACCTTAAGCATTTTACTTGTAATAGGGTTCAATGGGAAGAAAAAAAAGCTTAACGTAAAAATGATTACTTTCTTTTGGATCAGAGGTTTGTCATTTCAGCAGTAGAGATTACTTATCAGTAGTAGTAACTGAGCAAAGTTTGACTTTCCTAGGTCCTTGTTTTAGTACATTAAGCCACGTTAAGCTTCGTTAGCGCAGCATTCGGGCTCGGAGAGCACAGTGGGTCGAACTCACTGATTGCTGAAGCTCAATATCATGCAGGTGTCTCTCAGATGGTTTGTCACCGCCTTTACAACAGACCAGTTTCCCACACATATTGCATTTAGTCTATTCATTCACTATGAAAGCAGAGTCCAACTTCTGAGATGGGTGCCTCCTTAATGCAGACATACTTTTGCACTAATTGTGGCCGTGTATTTGAAGCAATAAGTGGAATCGAAATTCTCTTATTACCTGGTACCCAGTACTTGGAATTTTAACAGACATAAAACTATGAACTCCAGAGTTCCAGAATGCCAGGCAGCTACACGACACAGAATGAAGCTGAATGGCATTGTGGGAAATGGAGGAAACTGATAACTGAAGTTTCCTTACTAATAGCGGAAGCTTGTGTATTATCAATTTGGTAAATCTGGAATACACCAAAAACAGCTTTGAAAAGTCCAGTGGTACCTCGGTTCTTGTCGTTAATTCATTCCAGAAGGCTCGTCAAATACAGAGCAAATTTTTCCCATAAGAAATAATATAAATTGAATGAATTCGTTCCAGATCCGCAGAAAATCCACACTGTATAAGGCATTATATGCATTAATGGAGTTCTATTGTACAGGAGCTCCCTGATTTACGATGGGGATATGTTCCGACAAATCCATCATAAGTGAAATTTACAGTGGGCCAAAAAAGTATTTAGTCGGCCACTGACTGTGCAAGTTCTCCTACTTAGTTGAAGTGTAGCTATGATGAAAATTACAGGCCTCATCTTTCTATGAGAGACAAAATGAGAAAGAATATCCAGGAAATCACATTATAGGATTTTGAAAGAATTTAATTGTAAATCATGGTGGAAAATAAGTATTTATTCACCCACAAACAACCAAGATTTCTGGCTCTCACAGACTTGTAACTTCTTCTTTAAGAAGCTCTTCTGTCCTCCACGCTTTACCTGTATTAATGGCACCTGTTTGACCTCGTTATCTGTATAAAAAGACACCTGCCCACAGCCTCAAACCAGTCAGACTCCAAACTCAACCACGGCCAAGACCAAAGAGCTGTCGAAGAAACACCAGGAAGAAAATTTGCAGACCTGCACCAGGCTAGGAAGAGTGAATCTACAATAGGCAAGTAGGTTGGTGTGAATAAATCAACTGTGGGAGCAATTGTAAAAAATGGGAAGAGACATACAAGAACCACTGATAATCTCCCTCGATCTGGAGCCCCACGCAAAATCTCATCCCATGGGGTCCAAAAATGGTCATGAGAACGGTGAGCAAAATCCCAGAACTACACGGAGGGACCTGAATGAATGACCTGCAGAGAGCTGGGACCAAAGTAACAAAGGCTACCATCAGTAAAACACCCTACGCCGAGAGAGGGACTCAGATCCTGCAGTGCCAGGCGTGTCCCCCTGCTTAAGCCAGTACAATGTCAAGGCCCCATCTGAAGTTTGCCAGAGAGCATATGGATGATCCAGATGAGGATTGGGAGAATATCATGTGGTCAGATGAAACCAAAATAGAACTTTTTGGTAAAAACTCAACTCGTCGTGTTTGGACGAAGAAGAATGATGAGTTGCATCCCAAGAAAACCATACCTACTGTGAAGCATGGGGGTGGAAACATCATTCTTTGGGGCTGTTTTTCTGCAAAGGGGACAGGACGACTGATCCATGTTAAGGGAAGAATGAAAGGGGCCAAGTATCGTGAGATTTTAAGCCAAAACCTCCTTCCATCAGTGAAAGCATTGAAGATGGAACATGGCTGGGTCTTCCAGCATGACAATGATCCCAAACACACCACTCGGGCAACGAAGGAGTGGCTCCGTAAAAAGCATTTCAAGGTCCTGGAGTGGCCTAGTCAGTCTCCAGACCTCAGCCCCATAGAATTTGTGGAGGGAGTTGAAAGTTCGTGTTGCCCAACGACAGCCCCAAAACATCACTGCTCTAGAGGAGATCTGCATGGAGGAATGGGCCAAAATACAATGTGTGCAAACCTGCAGAAGACTTACAGGAAACGTTTGACCTCTGTCATTGCCGACAAAGGTTATGTTACAAAGTATTGAGTTGAATTTTTGTTATTGACCAAATAGTTATTTTACACCATAAGTTCCAATTAAATTCTTTAAAAATTCTACAATGTGATTTCCTGGATTTTTTTTTTTCCATTTTGTCTCTCATAGTTCAAGTGTACCTATGAAGAAAATTACAGACCGTCTTTCTCATCTTTCCAAGTAGGAGAATTTGCACAATCAGTGGCTGACTAAATACTTTTTTTCAATATAGTTCAATATAGACTATACACATTAACACTTACTTTAACCTACAGTTGGCCCAAATCATTGACACATAGCTTATTTTATAATAAAGTGTTGAAAAATATCATGCAATTTTGTGAGTAATGGACTGAACGTGAAACGTAAAAGCAAAACACTTAATCTATTGGTGAACTCAGGGCGCTAGCTGCTAAGCTAACTGCAGCCCGTGTGCTGGAGCGTTCCTATTTGGCTTTCAGTTGGCTCTTATAACTAGCCCTTTTTAGGTCCCATAGGGACTTACTTGCACTAAGAATACAGCACTGTAGAGAAAAACGCAATAAACAAAGCGGAGATCTTCACTGAGCAAGAGCCATTGTGAATCTGAATCACCGAATCGCTGGACTCGCACATGTTTAAGCAAGTGTTTATGACGATTAACGAGAAATTTTTCTAGTCAGAATTCTACTATTCTACGAGTTCCAAGCCACCACTGTGAGAGTATAATCAGAATAAATCTCAGTCATGACGTATTCCTTTCATAACAGTCAAAACATGAAGAAAACAAAGGAGGTGCTCTCAGAAACGGACATCTACTTACCTAGCAAACAGAGCCCGTGCTAATGCTAACCTCATTCTCCAGCCACCAGAAAACTCTCTGTGGAGGAACAGGTACATTAGCAAACACTGACAGACATGTTTCAACAACTTGCATTATATAAAAATTACAAGTGACACCAAACCAATAAATGGTATTACTTTTAGGGTTTTTTAATCACAATCTAACTGATATGACCTGATGCCCACAAAACCCCCTTAGACCCACTTTTGCCTTCATAACTGCCTTAATTTTTGGGGCATGGCTTCAACAAGGTGCTGGAGACATTCTCCAAAGATTTTGCTCTATATTGACATGACAGCATCACACAGTAGGTGCAGATTTGTCTGCTGCACAGCTATGCTGTGAGTCTCCAGTTCCACCACATCCCAAAGGTCCTCTATTGGATTGAGATCTGGTGACTGTGGAGGCCAAGGAACTCACTGTCATGTTCAAGAAACCAGTTTAGGATGATGTGAGCTTCGTTACATGGTGTGTACAAGATGGTACACTGTGCTCATAAAGAAATAGACACGGTCAGCAACAATACTCAGGTAGGCTGTGGTGTTTAAACGATGCTCAGTTGGTATAAACCATGGTATATACCATTACACCACCACCAGCCTGAACTGTTAATACAAGGCAGGACGGATCCATGCTTTCATGCTGTTTAGAAATCGAGACTCAGACCAGGCAACATTTTTCCGATCTTCTCTCGCCCATGGTGAGCCCATGCGAATTGTAGCTCCAGTTGCCTGTTCTTAGCTGACATCCGGTGTGGTCTTCTGCTGCTGTAGCACATCTGCTTCAAGGTTTGACGTGTTGTGCATACATTGGTTGTATACATCGAGGTTTTTTTTACAGGTTTATAAACCTATAAAAATCTATAAATCATCTTAAGGCAGCACTTTCAAAAGAAATTAGCTATGCCACTTGCAAAAAGACAAAAAAAATCAATACAGCAATATATCGCGATACTTATTCTCACGATATGCTACATCAATTCTCAGCTCAAAATAAATGGGGTGAAAACTACAGTCTCCGCTCCTGTAGATGTCGCAGTACAGTGTTTGGACTCAAGTTGTCCGCTGAATTATCCATGTGATGTACTGAGACAGTAACGTGTTTCAGGTGTTTTTATATTTCCAGTGAAGTAATGTGGAATATCGCAAGATGCATTGTATCGTGAAGTCCTTTCCAATACCCACCCCTACTTAGAATGCCATAAAAGGAGCAGTAAACACATGGGTCTGATGTTTAACAGTTAATTTAATGCTTTACAGCATTACTAAATCATGATATGTTTGGGCTGTTCTTACCAATAGAGCATCACGTATCGCCACGAAATTGCCCAATACAAACACAACACAACACGAGCTCTGAGTTCGCATCAGATCAGCCAGTGTGTCGTTCCAAGTAAATGTTACTCACTTGGTTGTCTGCTGTTGCATTCTGGGAGAAAACCCTAAACCTGCAAGGATAACTGAAGCCCTGAGAAAGCAAACACAAAACAGAGCCATGAGAGAGAAAAACACCACAGATATAACCAGTACTTTATATTGGAGTGCACTTGGTGGTAATAAAATAAATAAATCAATAAAACTATAAGAACACAATGTTTCACCTGGCCGGGGCTTTGTCCGCTTCAATCTCTTCCAGTTTAGCGTAGATTTCTGAGAGACGCACGCTTTCAGTGCCCTCCGCTCTAGAGACAAGAGTGAGACCAAATCACAACATTATCTGTAGAGTTTAACAACAATCCACAACAGTACAATCATAAAAAAGTCAAATAAAAGTAGATAAAGAGAACACAGTTAAACAAATGAGACAAAAATATTATACTTGGTCATTTATTTATTGAGGAAAATAATCCAATATTACGTATTAGTGAGTGGCAAAAGTATGTGACCCTTTGCTTTCAGTATCTGGTGTGACCCCCCTGTGCAGCAATAACTGGAACTAAACGTTTCCTGTAACTGTTGATCAGTCCTGCACACCGGCTTGGAGGAATTTTAGCCCATTCCTCCGTACAGAACAGCTTCAGCTCTGGGATGTTGGTGGGTTTCCTCACATTAGCTGCTCGCTTCAGGTCCTTCCACAACATTTTGATTGGATTAAGGTCAGGACTTTGACTTGGCCATTCCAAAACATGAAGTTTATTCTCTTTAACCATTCTTTGGTAGAGCGACTTGTGTTGCTTAGGGTCGTTGTCTTGCTGCATGACCCACCTTCTCTTGAGAATTCAGTTCATGGACAGATGTCCTGACATTTTCCTTTAGAATTCTTTGATATCATTCAGAATTCATTGTTCCATCAATGATGGCAAGCCGTCCTGGCCCAGATGCAGCAAAACACAGGCCCATACCATGATACTACCACCACCATGTTTCACAGATGGGATAAGGTTCTTATGCTGGAATGCAGTGTGTTTTCCTTTCCCCAAACATAACGCGCATTTCTTTTAAAACCAAAAAGTTCTATTTTGGTCTCATCCGTCCACAAAACATCCTTCCAATGGCCTTCTGGCTTGTCCACATGATCTTTAGAAAACTGCAGATGAGCAGCAACGTTTCTTTTTGGAGAGCAGTGGCTTTCTCCTTGCAACCCTGGCATGCACACCATTGTTGTTCAGTGTTCTTCTGATGGTGGACTCGTGAACATTAGCATTAGCCAATGTGAGAGAGGCCTTAAGTTGCTTAGAAGTTACCCTGGGGTCCTTTGTGACCTCGTCAACTATTACACGCCTTGCTCTTGGAGTGATCTTTGTTGGTCAACCACTCCTGGGGAGGGTAACAATGGACTTGAATTTCCTCCATTTGTACACAATCTGTCTGACTGTGGATTGGTGGAGTCCAAACTCTTTAGACCTTTTCCAGCCTGATGAGCATCAACAACTCTTTCTCAGAGGTCCTCAGAAATCTCCTTTGTTAGTGCCATGATACACTTCCACAAACGTGTTATGAAGACCAGACTTTGATAGATCCCTGTTCTTTAAATAAAACAGGGGCCCCACTCACACCTGATTGTCATCCCACTGATTGAAAACACCTAATTTCACCTTCAAATTAACTGCTAATCCTAGAGGTTCACATACTTTTGCCACTCACTAGTATCTAATATTGTCCTCAAATTAATAACTGACCAAGTATAATATGTTTGTCTCATTTGTTTAACTGGGTTCTCTTTATCGACTTTCAGGACTTGTGTGAAAATCTGTTGAAAAAGAAATAATAATAATAAAAACAAAAAAAAAACAAGAGTCTAGACCTCGCCTGAGTTGGCATCACGAAAATGCTCAAATATCTAATATTGGCTCAACGTTTCGCATAAGCCCGAACAGAGTAGACTGAACTCACTTTCCGTTGGCGATGTGGGCATTGAGCGAGCGTTCCTCGGCTAGCAGCTCCTCTCGCACCGTGTCGCTCTCCAGGACGCTCTGCAGGGCAGGCGTGTCGTCTCCTGCCACCTCCTGTTCAACGTGCAGGATGGAGATGTGGGCTGGGACGCGCAGGCTGCGGCTCGCCAGCATCTTCAGCAGCGTGGTCTTCCCGAGTCCGTTCCTCCCGACTAGGCCGTACCTGCGACCGCTCGCCAAGCACAGCTCCGCCCCCTGCAGCAGCGACCTGCAGCGCCACATGTAACGTAAGGTTTTAGGTATCGAGTTGGAATTAAGTAGAAACTACTGTTTCTTTGGTGCCAACAATATTTTACTGAGTACTATAGTACCATCTAAATGTGGGAGGTACTGAAGATTTTGGCGCGTTATTGCGTGTTGCGGGTGGATTAGACACAGCAGTGCTGCTGGAGTCTAATGCACTTCACTGTCGCTGCCGAACTAAGAAGGGTCTACCAACCAAAAACAGCTAAGAGGACTAGAGGGTGACTAACAGAGCCTGTGTGGCAACAGATGAGCTACAGGACAAACAACGTACAGTGGAACCTCGGTTCTCGACCACCTCAGAACTCGTAAAATTCGGTTCTCAATGCGTTTTGACCTGAAAAATTGTCTCGGTATTCGGCGAACTTGCTTAAACTTGTATGAGTCGAGCTGCGTCAGCCGAAATTCGATTCACGATTCAGTACACAGTGACTCAGATTCACAATAGTCAGGGCTCGGTGAAGTCCATCTCTGCTATTTTTATCGTGTTTCTTTATTTTTACATCTCCCGTATTGGATTCTTAGGGCAAATAAATCTCCATGGGTCCTAAAAAGGGTTGTATTGACTCCTAACCCAGCAGTTAGCTTTAGCAGCTATGCTAGGGCACCGACTTCACCAATACTAAGAGCTTTGGTGTTTACTTCGACTATCAAACCATTACTCACTAAATTACGTGAGATTTTAACACTTTACTATAACGTAAGCTTTGTTTTAAAGATTTTGCCAACTTTAAGTTCATGCAAGTGCTTTAAACCTGAACGTACTTATTCCTTATTATAGTATTCTTTCCATATCTCCTCTATGGATGATCCTCCTCTATGGATCTCCTCTGGATCCCCATCATAATTCAGGGAGCACCTTTACAAAACTCCATTAATGCATATAATGCCTTATACAGTGTGAATTTTGTAGGGGTCTGGAACAAAATCATTCAATTTACATTAATCCTTATGGGAAAATTATCTTGGTACTCGTTTTCGGTTCCGGAATGACGAGAACCGAGGTACCACTGCAGCTGCGTTTAATACAGTAGACACCGAGTGGGCGCCCTGTTTGAAAACTCCAGCAGCACTGCTGTATGAGCCAATCGTACCAGCTCAACACACACTAACACATCACTGCAGTGCTGAGAATGATCCACCACCCACACAGTACCTGTCCACTGAAGAATGGTTCACAAACTTTTTCAAGCCCAGTCAGACAACAATGAAGTAATAGTTTCAATACAGATATGAAATGTCAGAAGGGTGTTATTAGTCTGTGTGTCCATTATTTCACCCGGATCACCATTACACTGAACGCGTTACAATTGTTATATTATTATCGGGTACTAAATGAAGATCTCAGGCTCACCTCTCTCCGAACGACACGTCAAAGTTTTCTATCCTGATGTCATAGCTGCGGTTCTTCCCCGACATGTCCACGCGGCTCTCTTTCTTACTGCTGGCCTGGCTGGCTGAAGCCTCCTCCAGAACGCTGTGAGCGAAATTCAGAGATGATTAAATTTTTAACACCGGACGCATCCTGGGACGTCATTTATCAAGCCAAGTCATTTATTCGGCCACGTCCAAGCTATTTTTAAATCATGCATTACTTTCTGAAGGAAATGAAAAGCCCAAGCTGTGACCTGCGCAGGATCTACTGCAAAGTTTAGGGGTAATAAAGCCATCAGTGAATCACAAACAGAATACAGGGATGTGAGAAAGCTGCAGCACTTACAGTGGGTTCGAGGGCTTCTGCAAGTCTTTCTCATTCCTCCGCTCGTGCTTAGCCCTCAGTTTGGCCTCCGCCTTCTCCAGTTTCTTCGCATCTACAGTCTGATGAAACCGCAGTAATGCAATAAGCATCATGGCCTTGCAATCCATTGTTCTTCGTTCACAGTGTAACAGGGCAGTTAGTTCGTTCTTTTTATTTCTTGCCATTCCAGCAGAAAATGGCTATATTCCACTGAGGACAACACTGAAGTCAGTGGTTATAAACTAAACACGGTGTTTTAAGTCCTTCTAGGAAGTCCAGTATTTTCTTGGGAGGGGTACAGTGGTGTGGAAAAAGTGTTTGCCCCCTTCCTGATTTCCTATTTTTTTGCATGTTTGGGAACATCAAACCAATTTAAATTAGTCAAAGACAACACAATTAAACACAAAATGCAGTTTTTAAATGAAGGTGTTTAGTATTAAGGGAGAAAAAAAATCCAAACCTACATGCCCCTCTGTGAAAAAGTCATTGCCCCATAAACCTAATAACTGGTTGGGCCACCCTTAGCAGCAACGACCGAAACCAAGCGTAACTTGCAATCAGTCTTTTACAGTGTTGTGGAAGAATTTTGGGGGTTGGTGGTGTTGACTGGGATGTTAAGAGATGCAAGTGTAGTAGAGTACAGTCACTTGTGATGTGTCAGATTTCTCGAAAACAATTGGTGTGCTTTACTTAATTTAAGCTAATTAAGTACAAACATTTAAACAACCACTTATTATTTTAGTTTTTCAAAACCATCTTTACCCAGGGTGCCAAAAATATAGAATATATTGAAGCACATATTCAGGCTTACGCCTAGATGAAGACTATAAATACAGGTTAAACCAAATCAAGTGTTAGAAATGGCAAAATGGCAGGTCTTACCGAGCTCTGACATCTCTTTACCATCCAAATGCCCTGAACGTCACTCACGGCTGTATCTGGAAAGACCAAACAGTCAGGACAAACAAGCGAGATAAGCAGCCTGGTTCTGCATTTCATAAGCGGTTTCAAGGTGGACCATCAAACGTGACTGAGCAACCAAAAAGCCTTGCTGAGTTGTAGTGCAGCCAAGACCTTCATTAACCAGATTAGATCTACTGGACTAGATTAGATGTTAATCCACACAGATTCATCAGATCACCAAAAAAGGCTTTGCCAACCTTTCTACAATCCCAAATCAGAAAAAATTGAGACAGTATGGAAAATACATATACAACACACACGGAAAATTATTTAGTCAGCCACTGCCACCGAAATTCTTCTAAGAAAGATGAGAGGTCTGTAATTTATCACATCGTAGGATTTTTAAAAAATTTAATTGTAAATCATGGTGGAAAATAAGTATTTGGTCAATAGCAAAAGTTCAACTCAATACTTAATATAACTGCAATATAACCTTTGTTAGCAATGACAGAGTCCAAACGTTTCCTGTAAGTCTTCAGCAGGTTTGCACACACTGTAACTGGTATTTTGGCCCATTCCTCCATGCAGATCTCCTCTAGAGCAGTGATGTTTTGGGGATGTCGCTGGGCAACACGGATTTTCAACTCCCTCCGCAAATTTTCTATGGGGCTGAGGTCTGGAGACTCGCTAGGCCACTCCAGGACCTTGAAATGCTTTTTACGGAGCCACTCCTTCGTTGCACGAGCGATGTGTTTGGGATCATTGTCATGTTGGAAGACCCAGCCACGGTCCATCTTCCAGGAGGTTTTGGCTTAAAAATCTCACGATACATGGCCCCATTCATTCTTCCCTTAACACAGATCAGTCGTCCTGTCCCCCTGCAGAAAAACAGCCCCAAAGCATGATGTTTCCACCCCCATGCTTCACAGTAGGTATGGTGTTCTTGGGATGCAACTCAGCATTCTTCTTCCTTCCTGGTGTCCTTCAGCTCTTTGGTCTTGGCCATGGTTGAGTTTGGAGTCTGACTGTTTGAGGCTGTGGACAGGTGTCTTTTATACAGATAACGAGGTCAAACAGGTGCCATTAATACAGGTAACGAGTGGAGGACAGAAGAGCTTCTTAAAGAAGAAGTTACAGGTCTGTGAGAGCCAGAAATGTTGCTTGTTTGTGGGTGACCAAATACTTATTTTCCACCATGATTTATGAGATGAGACCTCTCATCTTTCTAAGTAAAAGAACTTGCACAGTCAGTGGCTGCACAAATACTTCTTTGCCCCACTGTGCGTGTATGTATGTATGTATCTATATATGCAGAGGATCTCCAGTTTCTGTAAAAAATTCTTTGGAATGTTTAAAAACAATGTTCCTCAAAGAAATACTGGAAGAGATTTCCATATTTCCGTCCTAACTTTTTCTGATTTGCACGGATGTCCCTGGAAAAGATGTCGTTTGAAGGAATTAACGTTACTCTAAAATCAATTCTGCATTAATGCTGCCATCACAGATGTGTAAATGACCTTTACCAAGGGCACTGACCCAACCCCACACCATGACAGATCCTGGCTTTTGGACTGGTAGCTGCTGACAGTCTGGATGAGCACACGGCATTCATTTCCTACAAAAAAGATCTGGGATACTGATTGATCTGACCACAATACACATTTCCACTGTGTGATGGTCCATCCTAGATGCCTCTGAGCCCAGAGAAGTCAACGCCACTTCTGGACATGGTTAACATGAGGCTTATTTTTTGCACAGTAAAATTTCAAGTGGCATTTGTGAATATAACTGTATTGTATTGTGCTTGATGAAGGTTTGATCAAGTAATCCATTGCCCATCTGGTTCTATCAGCTATTGATGAATGACGGTTCTTGATACAGTGCCATCTGAGGGATCAGAGATCCCGCCTCTCCAGTTTAGGCTTGTGCCCTTACCCTTTACAGACTGAAATTCCTCCTGTTTCCTTGAACTGTTTAATGCTATTATGCACTGTAGAAGCAGAAATATGGAAATCCATTCCAGACTTTCTTTGAGGATTGGTTTTAAACATTTCAATCATTTTCCTACACACTTGCTGATAAACTGGAGATCCTCTGCCCAATTTTGCTCCTCAAAGACTCCTTTTGTGGATACTCCCTTTGTACCAAATCATAATGATAATTACCCAGTTGAAATCACATTATTTACTTTTTTAAAATTCATTTCTAGCCATAAATTGCCCCTTTGGTCTTCACCGTGATCACGATGACCATCAAACAAACAACAACTCACGAGATTCAGCAGAGATCTGAGATAGCTGCACAGGAGCATCAAGCAGCACCTGCCTTGGGTTCGACTGGCAGTTAGTTCTGTAGGCCATACAAAGAGAAATCAATAATGAACAAAGATCCACAAAGACGCTACAGCAAGCACCAACTCTGCAGCCACACTACAGGATATATAGTTAAACATTTCATGCTGGTGCTTTGTCGCTTACAGTGTGAACTTTGTCTCATACTTTGCAACCGAATGCTTCTGACTGAGCACGTAAGTGTTAGACCGGCTTTAGCTGACTCACATCTTGAGCGTGTTAAACAGCTGGATGCAGATATCTCGCACGTCGTCTTCGTTTTTCTCAGCAGCTACCTCCTGAAGAACGCCGCCAATGGCTTCAAACACTTCCTCTCCATCCTCGAAATCTGAACCACCACTGCCCAACACTCCTGCAGCACAAACATCTCCGATCATTCAAAAGTGCCATCAGTGAACAACTACAGTGCTCTCAGTCAATCCAAAATGTTAATAAGACCTCAAACCTGAGTATTAAACAAGTGATATGGGACAATTTTCATCTGTTAACGTGACAATAATTAAAACACAACTCAAAATTGACAAATAAACATCTGACAAATTTTTTTTAACCAATATAGCCACCCTTCTTTCCAATAACAGTCATAAGCCTTCCAATCATGGAGTTCGTCAGTTTCTTAACCTGCTGACAATCAACTTTTGGTGCAGCACCAACCATAGCCTCCCAGACACTGTTCAGAGAGGCATACTGTTTTCTTTCACGTTTAAAAAGGGCCCACAAGTTCTCAATAGGGTTTTGGTCAGGGGAGGAAGGGGGCCATGACATTATTCTTTCATCATTAAGACCTTTAATGGCTAGCCACGTGGGGGAGTACTTCAATGCAATGGGATGGAGCATTGTCCTGCATAAAAACCATGGTTTTCTTGAAAGATGCAGACTTGAAGAAAGTGTCTTCTAAAAACTGGCACTAGGTTTGAGAGGTGATTGAGTCCATCTTCAACTCGAAAAGCATGCAACTAGCTCATCTTTAATATTACCAGCCCATAGCAGTACCCCAACTGGGACCTGGGACTGTGGTAGCCTAGCGTTTAAGATACTGGACTATGGACCAGAAGGTCCAGGGTTCAAATCCCGCTTCTGCCAAGCTGCCACTGTTGGGTCCTTCAGCAAGACCCTTAACCCACAATTGCTTGGATTGTAAGACTGTATCAATTGTAAGTCGCTCTGGATAAGGGCATCTGCTAAATGCTGTAAATGTAAAATGTAAATGTAATGATCCATCTGGTCCATCAAGAGTCACTCTCATCAGTCCATAAAACCTTTGAAAAATGTGTCTTCAGATATTTCTTGGCCCAGTCTTGACGTCTCATCTTGTGCATCTTGTTCAGTGGTGGTTGGGTTTCAGCCTTCCTTACCTTGGCCATGTCTCTGAGCACTGAACACCTTGTACTACTGGGCACACCAGGGAGGGGGTAGTTCTGAAACATGACAGCACTGGAAGATAATGGGTTCCTGGTAGCTTCAGGTTTGATTCTTCTCAAATCCTTGGCAGTTCATTTGCACCTTTTTTTTTCTCTCAACACGTTCCGTGCGACCCTCTTGACTATTTGCCACAATGTTTGATGGTTCTATGACGACGCCCCAATATCTTAGCAATTTCAAAAGTGCTGCAGTCAGTTAAATCTCTTTTTAGGCCTATTTCGCCTGATGAAGAGAAGGTGCCTATTTTTATGCACACCTTGATATAGGGTATAGATCATAAGCCACACCCTCCCTCATTACACAAATACACATCACCTGATACGCTAAAATCAAATAAGCGTTCGAGTTTAAACAGCTTTGAGTTGGAAAATCTGCTTAAAAATGATGACATGGTCAAAATACTCCCTTGGCTAACAATTGTGTAAACATGGAGGGAGAGCAAAATATCAGCTACATTTTAGCCACGCTGCGTAAACCGTACTGTGTACAGGCAGACACAAATCGGTTTAATTTCTCACAAATACTTTTTCAGTGTTTCAAATGCTTAAAACCAGAGATTGCTGCATGTCATCTTCTAAAATAACATAATATCTAAATCAGAAACATGGCAAATTACAGTCAAACTCCTGGGGGACTTTAATCATCAAACCTGCTAGCCGAACCACTAAGAAAATGACAACTGGGGAAAGAAGTAGATGGTTATGACCCAGCCCCCTTCCCAGAGTTGGCCCTGGAACTTGGGGGGCCTTCAGTGAGACCGAACACATACACCCATGTTATTTCTGGCACAAGAACCTCAGTCTCTCCCAGTGCTACCTGGGGTCCAAGAGGTTTGGTGTGGGGGCAATATAGCCTGGGTTGGAGGGTTTACTACTAATAAAATCTGACCATTGTTGAACATATGTTGGTTTACATACACACACACAATCACTGGCCACTTTTATTAGGTATACCTGTTCAACTGCTCATTAACACATATCTAATCAGCCAATCACACTACAACAACTCGATGCCTTTCGGTATGTAGACATGGTCAAGACGACCTGCTCAAGTTCAAACTGAGCATCAACATGGGAAAGGAAAGTGATTTAAGCAATGTTGAACATGGCATGGGTGTTGGTGCTAGGAGGGCTGGTCTGAGTATTCCAGAAACTGCTGCTCTACTGGGATTTTCAGGCACAGTCATCTCTAGGGTTTACAGAAAATGGTCCATAAAAGAGGAAATATCCAGTGATCCAGTTCTTTGGGTGAAAATCTCTTAGTGATGGCAGACGTCAGTGGAGAATGGCCATTTTAGGTCCAACCCTGAACCTATTCTGCACCAGACACACCTTCAGCATATCTGTCAGACTCTCCTAGTCTATCAGGCACTGGACTTTTACAATCCCTATTCTGCACCAGACTCTGCATGGTCTCTCAGGAACTAGAACCTTGGTCTAGCCTGTGCCATATCCTGGTTTATCAGACAGTGGATGTTTAAAGGTCTTTCCCAGACCAAACTTTACACCAAACTCCTGAGGCAAACCTGGGATAGTACAGCTCTGAGGACCGAGCACACCCAGTTCACATAACACATTCGGTGTGGTGAGGTTTGGGTTGTGTTACAAGTTGGCAAGGGGTCTCGCTGGTTGGAACAGCGATAGACCTGGAGGAAATGGTACCTGAGAGACTAAGGAGGAGTCTGGAGGAGTCTAGGGAAAAACAGGGCCGAGCAGGACCGAAAGGGCTTGGCATCTAATAGACCAGTGGGGTCTGACACAGTTGCCTCTAAGTTGCACTCAGGGGTTGGGGCTGTTTCTATGGCATGTGACCCACACAAAGGATGTTCCCTTCACAAATGGGTTCTGGACTACTTACCTATACACACATCCTTCCCATTTCTCCTATCAGTGAGTAACCTGATGGTCTTTAAACAGTGGTTAATTATGACCAGGTTTGAAACCCCAGTCTCTTCTGCTGCCTGTGTGGAGTCTGCATGGTTTCCCTGGTCTGCAAGGGGTTCCTCCAGATACTCAGGTTTCCACCCACATTCCACAAACATTTTTTAGGTCAACTGGCATCTCTAAATTGTCCCAAAGCGAGTGCGTGCAGGCGGCCTGCGATGGACTGATGACTGCGGTGGCAATAAACTGGGTGTATAGCCAAGAAATATGTTTACAACACTCAGCAGATGCACTTCTCTATAGTGACTAATGAGGGTTAAGGGCCTTGCTCAACTAATCGGGAGTGGTAGCCTTTGGCAGAGCCTGGACTTGATCCTTCAAGGTTCTGGACAACAGTCCAGTACCTTAACTGCTTCAGTACCACTGTACCAAAAGACAAACCGACTGAAAGCCAGATTTAATTGGAGGAACAGGTTTGTTCAGCCCAGAGTTGTCAAAAGGGGCTTTTAAACCAAATCAGCGCTGAGTGATTCCAAGGAAAGAAGCCGATTCCTGGAGTTGATAAAAATAATCCACTAAACACTGACCATCTCTGGATACAGAGCTATAAGCGCCATACCTCTGATAACGTAGCAAGCCGCCGTGGATCCCTGAATGACACAAAATTGGCACATATCCTCAGATCTACAAATCATAAACGCAATACTCCCGCAACCGACATGTTTTGTGAATCAGTGGGCAGACCACCGCTATCCTACTATTACTAATACGCTTATGTGGCTATGCTAATGGCTTACTTCTGACCGTAGGCTGTCTAATATCAAATAACGTTTCATGACCAAACCAAGGAGGAACTCGGAAACGTTTTCGCATCTCTCCGCGCGACTTACCCGTAATATAATCAAATACTTCAGTGTCAATTTCGGGAAACTCGTTCTTCAGAATATCCACGTACGTCGCCATGATACACCGCGGACCCAGCTGCCTCGCGCATGCGCATGGACTCCTCCGGTTTTGGCGACAGTCGTGGCGCGATGCTTTCTGGGTAATGTAGTATCTATCCAACCATGTGCTGTTAACGCTTTGTTTTAACTCCAAATATGGTGTGTTTAATACTACTGACCGGTTTCAAATGAGTCAGAACCGATCTACAATCAGCGATATCAGATCAGACACTACAATTCATTTATACAGAAACAATATGGAATATGGAAACAATATAAAGTGCTAACCTCTGCTCCTTTGCCAGAAAATAGTCTGTTACGTTGTAGGTAGACTTGGCAGCATTATTGCAAGTTTCCCTGCATTCGATGTTAGATAAATCAAATTAGATTTCCGGTTCGACCTAGACCCCGGGCTCCAGCTGTGTAGAGTTTGCATGTTCTCCCCAAGTCTGTGTGGGTTTCCTCTGGGTAATCCGGTTTCCTTCCACATTCCAAAGACATGAGTGGTAACTTAACCCAGTTAAACAAATTAGACACAAATATTGTACTTTATTTATTGAGAAAAATGATTCAATATTACATATTAGTGAGTGGCAAAAGTATGTGAACCTTTGCTTTCAGTATCTGGTCTTTAGTCTTCATCAGAAATCACAATCCCAGTTTCTTTTATTTTGTTTTAAAAATGGAAATTTGTAATTTAAACCCCTTCTTCTGAAGCAAGGCTAAGATTTGCTTTACGTGATTGATTAAATTATTTTTCATTAGAAAATGAGCTTAAATGCTGTAATATCTTTTGTCCAGCAGATGGCCACATAGAGGGATATTAAAAGCAATGAATCCAGATTTAGAAATCCTTATCCTGCGGTAGCCGGATCAACTTTAACCAGTATGAAAATGTATTGAAAAACTGAGACAAAATCTGGGAGATCAATTCGATCCTGGATAATAAATTAGAATTGCATGATTCTATTAAGAGACATCGATACACATCCATTACTCTGATTACTTTGTAACTGGGACCTCTGGTGGCGAGTAGTGGAATTGCAGTGCGTTAATACACTGGAAAGTGCTCAGATTCAACGGCGTAAATTTCATTTCACTTTTGGGGAGGACTATAAACAGTAAACATTCAAAAGAGCATTTTTTGAAGGGGCATCATTGCATTAAATGTATAACTTATCTATGCTACCGGTCTTAGGCAGTTTAACAACAGAATGGCTGCAGATGGCACACTAATATGGGCGTAGTTTCCTTAAACGCAATGAGTAATGCGTGATCTCATCTGACTGAACCTTGAAATCGGTTTCGGTGTGAATTTGCACTGTCGTCATAAAATGTGTGTTACTGGTCTAATCTCAGAGTCTGCTCCATTAGCTTCACAAGAACATACTTTGAGCTTTAAGTAGCCTACAGTTCAATGAATAAAACTAAATCAAACCAAATGTTCTTCCGAAATGTTTACTTGTTATCGTCGTCTTTACAAAGAAGCTATGGACAGTTATGCCCCCAAATGTAGGACAACTTAAAGAAGTAGCTATAGTACTTTTTCAGTTGTTCAATTGTAACAGCATGAAATAAAATGTGTGTACGTTTGGGTGATTATAGGCAGTGGACCAAACCACTGTGAGGTATATGAAAGTAGGAATGCAATTCTTCCTTCAAAATCTTCTTATAAACTTACAAATGAACTTCCTGGTCATGGTAGGTAGCTATAATGTCATCTCTGAGTCTCAGGCGTTATCTTGGAATCACTGCAGAATAGGTGTAATGGAACAGACAGGTGCTCACAGGACCTGGGCGTTGACCCATGCTTGTTTCCTGCATTACAACTTGCAGCTCATAAACTGGGTCTGCTGAGCGACTAAAAACAAAGAGATGCTGAGAGAACATTCAGTTAGGGTGGTACCATTTATGAGAAGATGAAACTTTTGTTTCCTGCATGACAACTTGCTGCTCTTAACTGGGACTGTGATCAAAAACAGATGATGCAACCACATGCACTGCTCTAGCATTGTTTATTTTTTGCATTTACACAAGTATTTACACATTTTCGTTGTTTTTTTTTTTTGGTCCAGAAACAAGAAGTTGCTGTTATCTGGTAATGAAAGTTGGTGTTAGGTTCAATAAAACTATTTAAAAAAAAGATCGAGTGCAAACAGTGTCAGTGTACTTGTAGCTTAAATAAAAGTTCAATTAAGTTCATGAATTGTGTGTCTCATTTGTTTCTCAGCAGGTCATGCTGCTCTCTAAATACTGACATGGGCCATTAAAAACTCATATTGGCTAACCACTAATCCCAGCTGTGATGTCTCTCAGTGTTTCATCAGACGTAAGCACATCACTACTTTGATGCGGGCCTCATCAGAGGATTATGACTCTTGCTGTCGCTGTGATTGACCGGAACCCTGTCCAGGGTACACTCACAACTGACAGGGTTAAAATGTGAACAAAAAAAGCACAAATTGGTCATTGATTTCGGAGTGGGGGTTGTTTGTCTGCAGCCAGTTCTCCACATGGATTGACACTGTGTGTATAGTTTTGTAACAATGTTTCCCCCCCGAACAAACTGTTGTACATTTTCATTTACAGCATTTCGCAGACGCCCTTATCCAGAGCGACTTACAGAACTTATTTGTATTCTTCTGAGTAGACAAAACCTCATGTTAGTACAAGTAAACAATAGTCCAAGAACACAATCCAACCAGAACATGCTAGGATCTGAGGTTGGTACGTCAACAAAACACACAAGCAAAGAAGTGAGTCTGTAGCCACCCCTTGAAGACAACAAGAGGCTCAGCCATTCGGACATCCAGCGGAAGTTCATTCCACCACTTGGGTGCCAGGACGGAGAAGAGTCTTGATGCTCCTCTTCCTTCAATCTTACATGGAGGATCCAGTCGAGCCAAGATCGGAGGGTACGTGGTACCGAGGTACCTCGTGGTTTGATTAGGGCCTTTAGGTAAGATGGTGCTGTTCCATTTTTGACTTTGTAGGCAAGCAGGGTTTTGAATCTGATGTGGGCAGCTACAGGGAGCCAGTGAATGGAATGCTGCAGTGGGGTGACCTGAGAAAACTTGAGTAGATTGAATGAGCTGCAGGGGTCCGATTGTACGCATTGGAAGACCAGCCAGAAGAGCAATGCAGCAATCTAGTTTTGATACAACAAGAGACTGGACAAGCACCCAGGTGGCTTCCCTGGAGAGGAAGGGTTCAATTCTCCCGAGTTTGTAGAGGAGGTACCTGCAGGACTGGGTCAGTTAGGCAACATGAGCAGAGTAGCTCTGCTGGTTATCAAAGATAACTCCAAGGTTTCTTGCGTTCTCAGAAGGTCTGATGGAGGAGTTCTCTTAGGAGATGGGACCCGTCTGCAGGAATGTAGAGCAGTTCAATTTTGCACTGGATTAGCTTCAAATGATGAGGAGTTGACACCAAAGATGAGATGCTCTCCAGACATGCTGAGATACGTGTGGAGACCTGCACATCTGTTGGATGGAAAAAGAGGATGAACTGTGTGGCATCAGCATAACAGTGATAGGAGAAGCCTTGAGAGCTTATGACTTCACCAATAGAACAGGTGTAGAGAGAGAAAAGAAGAGGTCCCACAACTGAGCCTTGTGGAACTCCTGTTGTCCTCTTTGAGGTGAATATACTGAGAGGAACGGTGACGTGGTACGCTGTATTTGCCCTGAAGGTCATGAGCAAGCTGTTACTGAATAACTTGCCAAGGCTGGTCATGTCTCTCATAGACATTTTTTAAAATGACAAACACAACGATTTCACTGGATTTCAACCAGGCAAATATAATGGTGTTACAGCAAAGGTCTGCTATAATGATTTTGTCTATAAAAGAATTGACTGGATGTCCAGCAATGTTGTGTTTTGTTTTTTTTAGTTGCTGAGTAATTGCTGTGACATAAAAATAATAGAAGAACTTTGGAGCAGCGAGCAGCGAGCTCTCTAAGATGCCTACCTAATTCTTGGTTCCGGCCCCACTCAAGCTCTGGTCTCGCACCTTTACTTCAGACCACAATCACCTCAACCTCCCCTTCTCCTGCTGAATGAGGATGTCACCAAAACTTACTTGCTGTAGAACATGAGAATCTACAGTGACAGTTTGCTGGACTAAATAACACCAAGAGAGTCACTCATATTCTCCTTTTTATATTATACATACCATTGTTTTATGTTTTATACTTTAAATGTTCTCCATTTTTCTCTGTCAAGTATTATATTCTATATTAATTATATATATTTTTTAACTATAAACTATAAAGACCCTTTTTGAGTCTTGGGTCCCCCCCAAGATTTCCTCCTTATAAAATTTAGGGAGTTTTGCCTTGCCACTGTTGCCCACAGCTTGCTCAATTAGGGCTTTTGGTCTAGATACTTGTAAAGCTGCTTTGAGGCAATGCTCCACTGAAAAAAGCGCTACACAAATGAGATGTATCAATATCAGAATAACATTTTGTACAGCTTACTTTGGACAACATACAGCAATAATAACAAAGAAGTCCCATTAATTCCAACTTTTTAATATTTTTCAAAAATATACTCTATAAATTTCTATCATGAACTTTATAGCACAACAATAATGTAAAATAAATTCTGGAGGATTTTTCTTTACATTTGTCATTTAAGACTTTCCTAAAACATAAACATCACTGCACTCTGACTTCCATGGAAAACCATCATTTTAACTTCATCCTGCATTTGAGAAACCGGGCCAGTACAGCAAATACTGAAACACCTCAGATTATTCACTGAATAGACTGAATTATGGAGAGTAAAGATGATCTCAAATGCACTGCTGCTGATGAACTAATGTAAAATGCTCACAATGTTCACATTTATCTGACACAGATAGTCACAGATTTCTGAATACGGAAATATGTTCTGACAAATCCATCGTAAGTTGGATGCATCGCAAACTGAGGAATTTTATTACACTCTATATATATATAATGGCGTAGCCTACGTTAAACATGCTTAAAAGACTTACAGTCAGGCAAAATCATTAACATAAAGCCAACATAAACAAGTATTGAACATATGTAATTTATTGAATAATGTATTCAAAAGTGAAAAACAAAAACAATTATCGTCGCGACCACGCCTTTTCAACACGACATGAACTGAATCTCAAGAGAAGGTGGGCAAGACATGCAGCAACGACCCTAAGCAGACAAGTCGTTCTACCAAAGAATGGTTAAAGAAGAATAAAGTTACTGTTTTGGAATGGCCAAGTCAAAGTCCTGACCTTAATCCAATCGAAATGTTGTGGAAGGACCTGAAGTGAGCAGTTAATGTGAGGAAACCCACCAACATCCCAGAGCTGAAGCTGTTCTGTACGGAGGAATGGGCTAAAATTCCTCCAAGCCGGTGTGCAGGACTGATCAACAGTTACAGGAAACGTCACACCAGATACCAAAAGCAAAGGTTCACATACTGTTGCCACTCACTAATATGTAATATTGGATCATTTTCCGCAGTAAATAAATGACCAAATAAAATATTTTTCTGTCATTTAACTTGGTTCTCTTTATCTACTTTTAGGACTTGTTCGAAAATCTGATGATGTTTCAGCTCATATTTATGCAGAAATACAGAAAATTCTAAAGGGTTCACAAACTTTCAAGCACCACTGTATATACTCAAATCGGGGCAATTTAGCATAATTCATTAACCTAATGCATGTCTTTGGACTGTGGGAGGAAACCAAAGTAGTTAGGGTAAACCCATGCAAACACTGGGAGGGCATGCAGACCCCACACAGAAATTACCCAGGCTACTCCACCTGGAGTTGAACCCAGGACCTTCTCGTTGTGAGAAGTGTCAATTTCGCTGATGAATGATTTTCGTCATAGGTTTCCTCAATGAACCTTTTTTTGAAAAATGCATTTACGTATTGCAACCTTTACATTTCATATTTCAGTCAACTGAATCTACTGTAGGTTGTCGACTATAATCAGACTATAACTAGAACTAGACAAGACTAGAACTAAAACCAAATTAAAATTTGCTGCCAAAATGAACACTGGCTGTGAGGTGGCAGTGCCACCCACCGAGCCAGCATGCGGTCCCATCTACAGCATTTAACAGGCCCCTTTATCCAGGGCGACTTCCAACTAAGACAATCTTACAAGGTACAATACAAGCAACTGGGGGCCATGCTAAAGTACTCAACAGCAGCACCTCAGACTTCCCCTCCCTCAGCCAATTACAGGTAGTCGCCATTTAAGGGCCGCATTAAGTTCTGTCAAACACGAACGTTGACCGGACATTACCATAGTCACAGTCTATTAGATACTTTGCCCAGTGTTTTATTTTAAATAATCATATTCATTAAAAACAATATGAAACATTTAGTACAGCACAACAGAGCAATTCTTATCTTTGTATCTTTTATAAAACTTGAAACACTTCCCGAACATGAAAGTGAGTGGAACTCTATGTTTTAAAGTTCAATGCTGCAATTCCCTTTTGTCAGCAGGTGTCACAGCAGTTTTCTGTCATTCAGACGTGAATTAGACTTATATAAGGCAGTTTTTTGTTTCCTATTATAATTCTTAAGACCTCAGACATTAAAAATAACGGACGTTGATCGAACGGACGTGAAATGACGCATACCTGTGTGTGTGCCACCACACACACACACACACACCCCTTAAAATCAGGCAGACCAATCAGAGCTCCGTGATCAGGCAGAACAGCTCATCCTGCTAGTAGCAGAGCAACACGCTGATTATAAAAACATGGATCTTAAAGAAAATATCTTTCGTAATATAACAAAGGGTGAGGAATAATGGTGAAAACCTCATGGTCGATGTGAAAGTTGACGATGTGAAAAAAGACACGGCAAAATCTCCGTGACACATTAAGAGAAGGGAGATAAATTAAAGGGACAGCAAAAGCAAACACGGAGTTTTCCGAGTGTTTAGAGAAAAAAAACTTAACGCTTAAGTACGTTAAAATTCGCATAGATTTGTAAGCGTAAAAATCGTACTCGGCGTGAAAAGGCCTCAAGAGTACTAGCGAAAATACTCCTATTTAGCATGTGTCTTGAATTTCAGCATAACACTGAGTGAAAAGTTGAATCTCTGATAAACATCTGCAGATACATTTCAGAATTTATTAGTATTTGGAATGTTCTCCTATTCATGTAATGACATTGGGTACTTGATCTGACATGAACTCTGCAAGTCCGATAATCCATGTTATCCAAGCATGATTTCAAAACACAGTCGGCCCTCAGCATCCGTGGGTTTCACATTCAGGGTCTTGATTATTAACAGATCTGCCTTTGACTGAACGCTTAAGCACTTTAATTGAAGGAACATTTTGAAATCACATAGCAATGTGCCCTGTTAAACTACACTGATTTTACACAAACCAGACCTTAAGACAATTCTACCAAAGACCTCCATTTCTCTCTTGAAAAACAAAAGGTGGCCATGGCCCAAGGCAACTCAAATACGTCTATACTATGTTGGGACAAATGCATACACTTACAAGCATATTAAAATGATCAAAAGCACTTTTTTTTGGTTGTAAAAATCAGCCTACCAGCATGACCAGAATCCCCGGTTAAAATGTTTCTCCGGTGCTAGGCACAGTGAGAGTCATCCTGAGACTTGAGCAGTAAATTTATTATCACTTCTGCCTTGACGTTATTCTCCAATCCACGACACAGTTTGCCCACGGTGCAGCCTTGAAGGCCCTCCTTCATCTTCCAGCGCAAAAGCATCTGATGCACCTTCTCAACCAATCCGTCGCGAGCGTAGTCATGCTCGATGGTGTCTATCTCCACCTCGGTGAGGCCCAGCTTCCTGGCGCAGCTCTTCCACTTGCTGGCCACGTTCTCCTGAACCAGCGCAAGATGATCATCAGTGATGGCATGGTCACCTGCATAAGATCCATAAACAGAGAAGTGGTTCATCATTACTGACAGAATTATGGACACTATGGCACAACAACAGCAGAACAGAACAGGTTTTCTACATTGGTGTATCAGTGGGAAACCACAGATTTCAGATATACACGCATTTCTTGTGCATAAATTATAAATCCCCCAGTGTGATTGCTCCATGTTGTTTAAAGATGATGGGAGATTTGGACCACTGCACAAAGTCTTCTCCAGCACATCCCAAAGATTCTCAATGGGGTTCAGGTCTGGACTCTGTGGTGGCCAATCCATGTGTGAAAATGATGGCTCATGCTCCCTGAACCTCTCTTTCACAATCTGACCCCTCTGAAACAGATGAACATCCTTTCCAGGATGTGAACCTACTTTTGACATGGTTGTTTAACAAATGAGAAGCTACTCAGTGCATCAGTTAGGGTTAAAGAACTTGTTGCAGTAATTATCCGATGGGAGGCTCTTTTTTAACATTTGCTTAGTTAAATCCAGGTGGTGACCTTTTTTTGCCCAGACAGTTGCTTAAAAAAAAATAGCAGGGGCTGCCGGTTTGTGCCTGGCTCTCGCTAGCTTTCGCTGTAGCCTCTCTGATTTTGTTGACTTTGCATATTCGGTGGGGTGAGGCTGTTTTAAACGTCTTATTAAATTCGTTGTTCGTTCAAGGCTCATTTTCGCCACGTATGTAGTCCAAACAGAACGCTCCATGGTTGTGTTCAAAAGACTTGTGTTCAAAATAGATCTCTAACCACTTCAGTAGTGTCCCTGCTGCCTCATCAGTAATGCAGTATTTAGGGAGACTACCAAGTTGACCAAGTAACACAGCCGAAATCTAAAACGCTTCCTTCTCGTCAACATGTCAGCAAACAAACCCTTAAACATGTCTCTTAAACAAACCCTCGAGTGGCCGAAACTTTACATACCTGAACCGAAACATGAATTAAAGTTAGTAAAAGCGCTGTGTGTTCATGTGTGGCTGACGGGAACAGAATTGGTTCTATGAGACTGATTGGTTGAACCCGATCATGCTAAAAACCCGATTGGTTGTTACATGCATTCCTTTTTGCAGAATTCATGTACAAATGTTGTGGCGCGTGGCCACATATTTTGTATTGGATTCAGGGCAATGCTCTGAACAGTACTTTGAAGAATAGTTAAAGTTTCTGAAATCTTTTTGTAGCCTTCTCCTAACTTGTATCATTCCACTCGCAATGCCCCCTGTTGTTCAGTGTGCAGTATTATGATTTTCTATACGTGTACTGTACACTCATCGACCATTTTATTTGTTACACATCATACTAGTACCAGTTTGGACCCCCCTTTTGCCTTCAGAACTGCCTTTATTCTATGTTACTCTGGCCCTGTCCACACGTACATGGGTATTTTTTAAAACGTAGCTTTTTCTCTGTGTTTTGGCCTTTCGTCCGCACGCAAACTGAGTTTTAAGTCACTGAAAACGGACCTTTTGCAAAACTTCTCCAGGTAGATCTGCATGGAGGACCTCAGTCATTGCCAACAAAAGTTATGTTACAAAGTATTGAGTTGAACTTTTGTTATTGACCAAATACTTATTTTCCACCATGATTCACAATTAAATTCTTTAGAAATCCTACAATGTGATTTCCTGGATTTTTTTCTCATTTTGTCTCTCATAGTTGAAGTGTACCTATGATGAATATTACAGACCTCTCTCATCTTTCTAAGTAGGAGAACTTGCACAATCAGTGGCTGACTAAATACTTTTTTTGCCCCACTGTATATCCATCACACCCATAACACAGTTCCCGCCGCCAGTGCCGGTTTTGGAACAGACCCAATCGGACTGCTGGTTGGAACAACTTTGAAGATGAAGTGGGTGTTGCAGAAGAATGGCGTGAAAATTTTTGACTGAACGCGTTTTTGTGTTTTTACGTGGACGAGGTTTTTCGTTTAAACAGTGCTTGTGTGGACGGGATTTTTTATAAATAAACAAAATATGAAAACCCGTGTACATGTGGACTAGGCCACAGACTCCACAAGGTGACGTTTTGCCAATCTTCTAATTGTCCAGTGTTGGTGAGCCCATGCAAACTATAGCCTCAGTTCCCTGTTCTTAGCTGACTGAAGGGTGGCACCTGGTGTGGTCTTCTGCTGCTGTAGCCCATCTGCTTCAAGGTTTGACATTAGATGCTGTGCATTCAGAGACGCTCTTCTGCATACCTCGGTTGTAACGAGTGGATATTTGAGTTACTGTTTCCTTTGTATCAGCTCGATCTCTGGCATCAACACGCCCAGAACTGCCGCTCCCTGGATATTCCCTCTCTCTCTTTTTTTTTTGTTTTTTGGACCATGCTCTGTAAACCCTAGAGATGGCTGTGCATGAAAATTCCAGTAGATCAGCAGTGCCCTACATATTCAGACCAGCCCATTTAGCAACAACCACACCACTTTCAAAATCACTTAAATCACCCATCTTCCCCATCTGGTGCTCAGTTTAAACTTCAGCAGGTCGTCTTGACCATGCCTATATGTATGGAGTCGCTGCCATGTGATTGGCTGAGTAGATATTTGAGCTTGAAAATATGAGGGAGACTAAAGCATTTAAAAAAATAAGCCAATACACATGAACAAATGTCATACCATACTTTCGTAGCAGCTCTTTATATTTGCTGGAGGTTGTTGAACTTGACTGAGAACTGAAAGTGCTGCTCTCCTGACTGCGGATATGCATGACGTTGTTGTTCCCGATTTGGATCCCACTGGATTGAGTGATGCACATAGAGTTCACTGGAAAGTTAAAAAAAGAAAAAGAAAAAAATAATTACAAAAAAAAAAGCAAAAATGCGGATGAAGTGTAGCCATGCTGCTGGATGAAAGCTTTATTCCATCTGCGCATGACCTTATAGTATTGGCTCATCTGTGTCTAGTGCGGTTTGTGTGTTGAACGTGTTTTTTTAAATTGATATTAGATTTATTTTGTCTGAACAGAATTATTTCTGTTGGGAGGACACTAATAAAAAAATGACTATTAAAATTAGCTGGGCTTGATTTAAGCAGGTGATTTCTCCAAGACTACATGGGAAATCTTTCAATTTTGTAAAATGCGTCAATGAAATTTTAATCAAAGCGTCTCATTAGGAATTAATATTTGAAAAAGTCAATAATGTAGCAAAGCTAATTAATATAGACAGTACTCTGCAAAAGTCTTAGGCCACCATTAGATTAGATACCATTGTTTTAGCAAAGCTATAATGACCATATACAATTATTTTTGTCTCTTCATCAGAATACAACCAGAAAACACAGTGGAACCTCAGAATTCAAACGTAAGTGGTTCGAATTAAAGTCTGAATCGAATTCCCCCAAAAGAATTAATGCAAATTGACTGAGAAAAAAAATCACACGCTCTAATATTTCGTTGGGCCGCCTTTAGCTTTGGTTACAGCAGGGATTCGCTGTGGCATCGTTTCCACAAGCTTCTTCTGTCCAGAGTTGCATCAATTTTGACCCAAGATCTTGTATTGATGATGGGAGATTTGTTCCACTGCACAAAGTCTTCTCCAGCACATCCCAAAGATTCTCAATGGGGTTCAGGTCTGGACTCTGTGGTGGCCAATCCATGTGTGAAAATGTCTCATGATCCCTGAACCACTCTCACAATCTGACCCTCTGAAACAGATGAACATCTTTGTGTCTTTCAACATGGTTGTTTAACAAATGAGAAGCCACTGACTTTAAAGTTTAAATATTTGCTTAGTTAAATCCAGGTGGTGACCTTTTTTGGCCAGGCAGTGTGTGCTATGTAATATATGTTTGAATTTGTATAAAAATTTGAAAAACAAAACAAAACAAACAAAACAAAACAAAAAGCTCAGCTTCTATAGGCTACAGTGTCAAGTATTCAGTGTGACCTCCCCTTAGACTTGAGCAATAGCACCATGGGGCAGCTTCATCAGGATGCCTAGTTGACCCTTCTAAAGTCCAAATAGTGGTGCTTGAAAGTTTGTGAACCCTTTAGAATTTTCTGTATTTCTGCATAGATATGACCTAAAACATCATCAGATTTTCACACAAGTCCTAAAAATAGATAAATAAATGAGACAAAAATATTATACTTGGTCATTTGTTTATTGAGGAAAATGATCCAATATTACATATTAGTGAGTGTCAAAAGTATGTGAACCTCTAGGATTAGCAGTTCATTTGAAGGTGAAATTAGTCAGGTGTTTTCAAACAATGGGATGACAATCAGGTGTGAGTGGGCACCCTATTTTATTTAAAGAACAGGGATCTATCAAAGTCTGCTCTTCACAACACGTTTGTGGAAGTGTATCATGGCACGAACAAAGGAGATTTCTGAGGAGCTCAGAAAAAGAGTTGTTGATGCTCATCAGGCTGGAAAAGGTTACAAAACCATCTCTAAAGATTTTGGACCTCCACCATATCCACAGTCAACCGATTGTGTACAATGGAGGAATTCAAGACCATAGTTACCCTCCCAGGAGTGGTCGACCAACAAAGGATCACTCCAGAGAGCAAGGCATTTATGGGGGGGCGTAAAGACAACTTTTGCGAGGTCACAAATGACCCCAGGTAACTTCTAAGCAGCTGCAGGCCTCTCTCACATTGGCTAATGTTAATGTTCATGAGTCCACCATCAGAAGAAACACTGAACACAATGGTGTGCATTGCAGGGGTGCAAGGAGAAAGCCACCTGCTCTCCAAAAAGACCAATTGCTGCTAGTCCTGCAGGTTTGCTGAAGATCACGTGGACAAAGCCAGAAGGCTATTGATAAGAAATGTTTTGTGGACGGTGAGACCAAAACAGAACTTCTTGGTTTACAAGAAAAGTGTTATGTTTTGGAGAAAGGAAAACCCTGCATTCCAGCATAAGAACCTTATCCCCATCTGTGAAACATGGTGGTGGTAGTATCATGGTTTGGGCCTGTTTTGCTGCATCTGGGCCAGGACGGCTTGCCATCATTGATAAAACAATGAATTCTGAATTATATGAGAGAATTCTAAAGGAAAATGTCAGGACATCTGTCCATGAACTGAATCTCAAGAGAAGGTGGATCATGCAGCAAGACAACGACCCTAAGCACACAAGTCGTTCTACCAAAGAGTGGTTAAAGAAGAATAAAGTTAATGTTTTGGAATGGCCAAGTCAAAGTCCTGACCTTAATCCAATGGAAATGTTGTGGAAGGACCTGAAGTGAGCAGTTAATGTGAGGAAACCCACCAACATCCCAGAGCTGAAGCTGTTCTGTACGGAGGAATGGACTAAAATTCCTCCAAGCTGGTGTGCAGGACTGATCAACAGTTACAGGAAACGTTTAGCTGCAGTTATTGCCACACAGGAGGGTCACAGCAGATACTGAAAGTAAAAGGTTCACATACTTTTGCCACTCACTAATGTGTTATATTGGATCGTTTTACTCAATAAATAAATGACCAAGTATAATATTTTTGTCTCATTTGTTTAACTGGGTTCTCTTTATCTACTTTTAGGATTTGTGTGAAAGTCTGATGATGTTTTAGGCCATATTTAAGCAGACACATTGAGATTCTAAAGGGTTCACAAACTTTCAAGCAGGTCTTTTTGGAAGGGTAGCAGCCAAGAAACGAGGTTTTCTTACGGGGAAAAGGGTGTAAAGGCTAAGACGTGCTAAAGCTCACAAAGAGTATTATGAAGTGACGATGTTTGTGTTCAATAGTCGGCAATGTTATATATGGTCATTACAGCATTGCTAAAACAACAAATCTAACAGTGGCCTAAGACTTTTGCACAGTACTGTATGTACTCCCACTATTTAAAAACCACCAGGCACCACTGGTAGTCGAGCATTTCTTGGGGATAAAAAAAAAAAAAAAAAAAGTTAAACCAGATAAACATCAAGATTCTCCTGGAGTATATAGCATGCTTTAACAGTCTTTAACAGTCGGCATATGCATCTACTTACCTCTATCAGACAGTGAGCCTGTGTAGGATGCAGGGAAAGCAGCTTGGTAATCTGAATTCGTATCTGGGTAGGAATGCATTCGATCAAGCTGGGGTTTGGCCTGGTATTGTGAATGCTGTGAAAATGGTAATGACATATGGCTGTTGTAATCCGGCCTGTATGAAGTGTCGTAAGGGCTTGACGCCGTGGCATGGAATTGTGGATCTTCTGCAGGGTTCCACTCAGGGGACGCTTTGCTCCAAGACTGCACCGAGGACACTGGCTGCACAATGTCTCCACCCCTCCTCTGACTGGCCACAGCCTGCAAGGCTGGATTTGGGTGGTTGTTGAACTGTTCTGAGGTATAGCTACCAAATTTGTGGTAATTAAACTCCTGATCCAGTTTATGTACCAGGTTGTCAGGTGAGGCAGGCACCGGAGGTGTGGGAGAGGTGGCGTTGCTGGCCCGGACGGCATCCACCTGAAGGGCACCCAAGGCCAGTAAATCGATATCCTCCTGGCTTGCCTCCACTGGCTCCGAAGTTGAGGTCCTTAGGGTAGCAGGCGCATCACTGGAGCGCGACACCATGGACAAAGGCTCGAGTCCTGAAACATGGAAATCGTTAGTGAATGTCAAATTGCATTTTGTATAATTACAACCACAAATCAGAAAAAACTTGGGACGGTATGGAAAATGGAAATAAAAAACCAAAAAACAACACTGCAGTATGTCCCAAGATATTTCATGTTTTTTCAGGTAAACTTCATTTGTTAAACAACATCCATTCCTGCATTTTAGGCCTGCAACACATTCCAAGAAAGGCTGGGATGGAGAAACTCAGGGCTAGTAACGAAGTAAAGAAACTTAATGATGTGATTTCAAACGGGTGATGTCAACAGGTGAGTGTAATCATGATTTGGTGCAAAAGCAGCATCCATGAAAGGTTGGGTCTCTGAAAAGCATCAAGCACTGCAATACAGAGTTACATTCACAAATGCCACTTAAAACATTACTGAGCAAAAAAGAAGCCTAATATTAACCATGCCCATAAGCAGCGTCGACTTCTCTGGTCTCAGAGGCATCTGGGATGCCATCACACAGTGGAAATGTTGTATTGTGGTCTGACCAATCAGTAGTCCAGCTCTTTTTCAGAGGAATGGATGCAGGAATGGATGTTTATTAACAAATGAATTGGAGCTGATTGGACAAAACATGAAACATCTCGAGTGCATACCGTCTGCAATTAAATAACAGTCAAAGGAAATGTAAGGAACACTTTATTTGCATTTCCATACAGACCCAACCTGTTCTAATTTGGGATTGTATTATTATTATTATTATTATTATTATAGTATCATCTGTACCACACAGGCTTTAATTCTGCCCCATTGTGTAAAGTTTTATTAAGCAACGATTTGGCAGACGCTGTGCTCTGGACTGGACCAGAGACTGTACCAGAAAATTCAGGGTTCAAACCCCAGCACTGCCAAGCTGCCACTTTGAGCACTTGAGCAAGGCCTGAAGTCACTTTGGAGATAAATGACCAGATATTACTCATAAGCATTGCTGATTTGGTACCTTGACGAGAAACGGCCTGGCCTGGCATTAGGGATGCCATATGTACCAGCTCTGGAGGACCTTTGTACGAATCCTGCATGAAAAGAAAAAGGTGACATCGTAAATTCGATAATCGTGAGAAAATCGAATCATAAACTCGGAATCGTGAATCAAATCAAATCCTGAGCACAGTGTATTGATACATCTCTGTAAAATAACACCCGTTTTTATCTGTGTAAGTAAATTGCAAAACTTTCTGGCCCAGACTAAATGAAGTCAATTGGTCACTGCAAATTGTCCACACTTCATATATTTTATAAAGAATGAAATGAATTAGGTGCAGCACATACCATAAGACCACCCACGTCATTTTCCACATCCCTTTCCATATTCTGCTTGTAAAAAGAACAAAAGGAATCATAGCTTTCTGTAAAAAGAGAGAATAAAAAGAGATTTTGAGTAGGTAAAATCAATGCAAAAGCAAAACAATTTCAGCTTGTATGTTCCCAATGTTCTAAAGGGTTTATTTTAGCTTGTAGAACTAATGTCCATATATATATATGGTACTGTATTAAATCACTTTGCTCCATTGCAGTGTCTCTAATAAAGTGAAACAAGTCCAAACCAAGCGCTGCAGTGACACTGATGTGGTGGTGTGTTCGTGTGTGATGTGCTGGCATGAGTGGATCAGATACAGCAGTGCTGCTGAAGTTTTTCAACACGGCATTCTCACTGTCACTCATTTACAATATTGCTCAACCTTATAGATATAAAGGAGCAGCTTAGCTGTTGTTGCACAGTTTGTGCTAGTCATCCTCTAATCCTTCATCAGTGCTGACAGCATGCTGGTGGCTGGAAAATTTTGGTTGATGGACTATTTTCAGTCCAGTATTGTGGATCAGTCAGAGCAGTGCTGGAGGAGTTTCTAAACACCTCCATGTCACTGACAGACTGAAAATCTACTAACCAGATTGTGCAAGTTCTACTGAGAAAGATGAGAGAGGCCTGTAATTTTCATCATAGGTACACTTCAACTATGAGAGACAAAACAAGGGAAAAAAAATATCCAGGAAATCACATTGTAGGATTTTGAACGAATTTAATTGTAAATCATGGTGGAGTATTTGGTCACCCACAAACAGGCAAGATTTCTGGCTCTCTCAGACCTGCAACCTCTTCTGTCCTCCACTCGTTACCTGTATTAATGACACCTGTTTGACCTCGTTATCTGTATAAAAGACACCTGTCCACAGCCTCAAACAGTCAGACTCCAAACTCAACCACGGCCAAGACCAAAGAGCTGTTGAATGACACCAGGAAGAAAATTGTAGACCTGCAGCAGGTTGGGAAGAGTGAATCAGGTTGGTGTGAATAAATCAACTGTGGGAGCAATTGTAAGAAAAAGGAAGACATACAAGACCATTGATAATCCCTCAATTATCCTGCAGTGCCAGGCGTGTCTTTCTGCTTAAGCCAGTACATGTCCAGGCCCGTCTGAAGTTTGCCAGAGAGCATATGGATGATTCAGAAGAAGATTGGGAGAATATCATGTGGTCAAATAAAACCAAAATAGAACTTTTTGGTAAAAACTCAATTGGAGGAAGAAGAATGTTGAGTTGCATCCCAAGAACACCATACCTACTGTGAAGCATGGGGGTGGAAACATCATGCTTTGGTACCATTTTTCTGCAAAGAGGACAGGATGACTGATCCTGGTTAAAGGAAGAATGGATTAGGCCATGTATTGTGAGATTTTAAGCCAAAACCTCCTTCCATCAATGAGAAAATTGAAGATGGAACGTGGCTGGGTCTTCCAGCATGACAAGGATCCCAAACACACCGCTCGGGCAACGAAACAGTGGCTCCGTAAAAAGCATTTCGAGGTCCTGGAGTGGCCTAGCAAGTCTCCAGACCTCAACCCCATAGAACATTTATGGAGGGAGTTGAAAGTCTGTTTTGCCCCAAAACATCACTGCTCTAGAGGAGATCTGCATGGAGGAATGGGCCAAAATACCAGCTACAGTGTGTGCAAACCTGGTGAAGACTTACAAGAAACGTTTGACCTCTGTCATTGCCAACAAAGGTTATGTTACAAAGTATTGAGTTGAACCAAATTTATTGACCAAATACTTATTTTCCACCATAATTTACAATTACATTTTTTAAATATCCTTCCTGGATTTGTTTTCCTCATTTTGCCTCTCATAGTTGAAGTGTACCTATGATGAAAATTACAGACCTCTCTCATCTTTCTAAGTAGGAGAACTTGCACAATCAGTGGCTGACTAAATACTTTTTTGCCCCACTGTAACTAACCTTGAAATGTAGGTCTATTCTGAGGTTCTTGAGCCCAGCATCTTTCCATGAGGGAGACGATCTCCTGTGGTGCACTGGGAGGAATCAGGGCCGCATCTGGGCGGCTGCCCTGACACACACACTGGCAGATCTGGTCTTGATTAATAGCATCTAGAGAAAAAAACCCAAAAGGTCTGATTTCATATGAGAAGACGACATGTTCCTAGCAGTTCCACTTTGAGCGGTATTGCTCAGTCTTATTTATTCTTTTACGAACCAGACGTACACTTGTCCTACATAATGTAACGTCAGATCGTTTCCACTCTGCTTAGACTTTTAAGTACACCAGTACAACTTCAATTCAAAACTCCCAATCATGTTTCATATAGAGGTTTCAAAGTGCAGTCTAAAGCCTGTCAGAGACTGCTGACAAGTTCTCTAAAATAAAACATTTTCAACCTCCTCTTGCTTCAGGACATTGGTGCAGTATATTGATGGCCCAGGCCATTGGAAATACCCACCTGCCCCAATGTACTTTTTAATGTTGCCTAATCTGTAATGGACCAGATTTAAAGTTCAAGGTAATGATACAGCGTACTGAACAGCAGACACTGCCATAAAACCACGTCTAGACCCAAAATGGGCAAGCCTATGATAAAACTTCCTGAGGAAAAAACCTCGAGAGGAACCAGGCAGAAATGGAGAAACCTTCCTATATTCTGGGAGAGTCCAACAAGATTAAGTTTGCAAGAGCCCATGTCTAGCTGAAAAAAAACTACATCCAGATATTCAGTGTAATATCATGTGAGAAAGACTTACTGTAGACATTCACCTGTAATAATCTGTAATGTCTTGGGTACAATAAAACCCCACAAAAAAAAACAAAAAACAATAAACTTAGTGTTATAGATTTGTCTGTCAGATTAATAATTCTTCCAAAAAATGAAATCAAAAGGTAGAACAAAAATCAAACTTAACAGAAGCCTCAGCCTCTCTGTCTTTGCCAACCAGCTTTTTACAATATGGACTGCTCAAGTATACCAGTACCCTCAGTCTTACACTACAGCCCACACTCGGATATTCTCGGGCAGAATTTGCGAGGTACTCACTCTCATAAGGCTCCTGGCTGGTCAGGATGACCCAGACGACAATGGCGAAGCTGTAGACGTCAGATTTCTCAGTGGAGGGATTGTTGAGGCTCTGCAGGTGCTCGGGGGCCATGTAGCACAGCGTCCCAGCCATCTTTACAGCGGGCGTCTTGCTATAACTCTGTCTGCGGTACTCTTCTCTGGTCAGTCGACTCCATGCCTGACACGTGGCCAGTCCAAGATCTGCAATCTTTCATTCATTTACAATAGCATGTAATTGAATAGGACATGTATTACATGGCACGTTTTAGAAAAACAAACCATAGGCACCAAAGAGGCGCTGATGCTCAATTCATTGCTAAACGTCCGTACCTTGACATGACAGCTGTCATCCACCAGGATGTTTTCTGGTTTCAGGTCCTTGTGAATGATTTGGTTTTGGCTGAGATACACCATTCCCTCTAGGATCTCCAAGATGATCCTGCCTTGGATGGATACTGGAACAACCGCCTGGTTTTATGAAAGAGAGCAGCCTTAAAATATGCCAATGGTGAACCTGTGTAAATCCAGTAAATGCTTACATTTACAGAGCATCTCATACAGGACTTTCTTTAACCAACAGCAGCAGTGGCTTCTCCTTAAGTGTTAATAGGTTCTGCAGAATTAATGCAACCTGAAAACAGATGGCCAGTTGATGGATATACTATTATAGTATCACCAGGGACAGTGTATGCGTTTCCATGCACTTAATAATCTGATCGCTGTGGAAAATCAAATTCCGATCAACAATTATACATACACTTGGGTAATCAGATAATAGGAAAGCCCCGGGTTTGTGACGTAATCTTCAAACTTTAATATTAAGTAAATAACAAAATTCTTCATGTCCTCCAGCATATACTGTTCTGTAGCTATTTCGCTGTGTTTTATTCTGGGGTTGCCAGATACCACGAGAAAAATAACCCACAGGTAAATGAAAAAAGCCCCCCCAAAAAGCCAAGACCTGGCATCCGTGTCAGGTTACACTAGCATGCATTCGTACACCGAGAAATTTTAACCATAATCCCACTAACAGGCTGAGAAATCCGATTACCGAGATAAAATCCAGCTTTCGTTATCGGATTTCATACTAAATAAATGCAGAATTTAGATTAAAATCGGATTATTAAGTGCATGCAACACGGTCTAATGGCAAAAGACAGAAGCCAAATAAATGCATTTGGGACACTTAGTAGGGTCCCCAAAGTAGTCAGAGCTCTAGACTCATTTTTGCCACTTTCTCAGCTGGTCACACCCACTTCTGATTTGGTTGTACCCATGTTTTATATTAATCAATGAACATGCATGTTGATGAATCATTTTCTGAATGTGTTGCTGTACCTCAACCACAGCAGGGGGTTACAGTAAGCTTTTTTACCAAGGAGCACTGGTGCTGCTGATTTGTAATTAGCAGGAGAACACAAAATAATCCAGGAGAACAAACTTATTAACTTTTTTTTTTTTACATTTTCTTTTTTTTTTTTTTTTACTTTATTCCTCCAGATTAGGCATGAATAAATGTTTTTCAGCAAAGCATGGGACTAAAAAATGTTCCTTTATGTCAGCGCAGGATGAGGAACAGTTTGACAGCTCTTACTAAATTAAAAAAATACAAAAAAATAAAATAAAAAACAACATTATACCTTAGTGTTCATTTGTAATAACTGAATTTTTTAAATTTGAAATAGTTTGTACCTACATACATATAATTTAATTACAGAACTATGTGGAAGACAGCACCCTCCATAATTATTGGCACCTCTAGTTAAAATGTGTTAAAAGCCTTAAAATAAATTACATTTTTATTGCAGAAGCATAATCTCACTCTGAAAAAAATTAGAAAAAAGTCACCTCCAAGTAAAGAAAAAATAAAAAAATAAAAAAATAAAAATTCCTGACTAAGAAATAATTATTTCCCATAAAATGACCTGCACCCTTAACAATTTCATGGAAATTAATGTATTTGAACCTTTTATGTCATTTCTACTGTAGTTTATAAAGTGGATCAAAGTATCTAAGAACCTTTATTAGTAATTCATCACTTCCTGTTTCCCTGGGGTATAAATATGGCATTACACAGAGGCCCATTTCTCTTACTCACTCTTAAACATGGGAAAGACAAGAGAATGCACTATTCAAGTAAGGCAGATGTGTGTCGACCTTCATAAATCAGGCAATGGCTACAAGAAAATAGCCACTCACCTGCAGATGCCCTTATCTACAGTCAGAGCAATCATCAAAAAGTTCAAAACATCTGGAACTGTGGCAAACAAGACGGATGGTAAGAGAAGTAAAAAGTTCTCCAAAGCTCACTGTAAGAAAATTGAATCAAATGGTAGCATCTTGGGGCTACGAGGTCTCCCAGACAACCATCAGAGGTGCTATCAACATGCCAACAAGCTGTTTGGGAGGCCTGCACGGAGAAAGCCTTTGCTGAGTTATACTCATAAGCCTAAACGGGTGGAGTTTGCCAAGCATTACAGGGATTTTAACTGGGACTGTGTGCTTTGGTCAGATGAGACCAAGATAGAGCTTTTTGACAACAAACACTAAGTGGGTCTGGCGTAACACCAAGAATGAGTACGCAGAAAAACACCTCATGCCCACTGTTAATTATGGGGGAGGATCGGTGATGCTCTGGGCCTGGTTCTCCTCCAAAGGACCTGGGAACCTTGTAAAGATACATGGGATCATGAACTCTTTGAAATATCAGAACATTTTGAATCAGAATCTGGTGGCCTCTGCCCGAAAGCTGAAGATGGGTCGTCACTGGGTTTATCAGCAAGATAATGACCCTAAACATGTGGCCAATTCTACTCAAAAATGGTTCACAAGGCACAAAATCAAGCTCCTCTCATGGCCATCTCAGTCCCCAGACCTCAACCCAATAGAAAACCTGTGGGGTGAGCTGAAGAGGAGAACACCCAGGACGATTTAGAGAGGTTGTGCAAAGAGGAATGGTTGAAGATCCCTCTTTCTGTATTCTCCCATCTTGTGAAGAGTTATAGGAGAAGATTAAGTGCTGCCTTGTTGGCAAAAGGAGGTTTTACAAAGTACTAACACCAGAGGTGCCAATAATTGTGGCACACGATTTCATTCAAAAGATTTATTTCTTATTGTGTGATTTTTTTCCCACCAAATAAAGGCATTAGAATTAAAGCTTAGACTTTTTTTTCCATTGCTGTCCTATATTATAAAAAAAAAAAAAAAAAAAATTTATTAGAAAAAGAATTTATTAGAAGCCAAAGAACACTTCTTAACCAGGGGTGCCAATAATTATGGTTTGCGCTGTATATTGATTGAATTACATTGCAGGTGATAAATATGTAATTATGTAAATGTACTTTTCTATTAATTCCACATAATACTTTGTTGCTTGCTAGTTTTAATCAATTCATTTATATTTAATTAATTTGTGCTAAACCACAGCTCTCAGACAGAAGGGCTAACATTTTCCCTCATTAGTCCTCATATTAGCTTCTGTGTACATTTGATCTGTTCCTCTTTCCACATTCCGTCAAACATTTGCGTGTTCCGCCAAAAAGACGCCTAAAATTTCGATGCTAGCGTTCGTGCTCAGAGTTTACAAGATACACTCGTACAGAGGGCGTGAAAAATCGGTGGCGCAATTGGTAACTCGCCCTACATAGGACGTAGGCAGCAAAGGCACTCACTTGGTATTGAGACAGACCCTATAAGCACTCGGGGACAGTGCTGGGGCAATCGGGTCAAAATCCAAATGACTCAAGTGAGGTACAAAACTAACGGAACGGCATGCACTTGCAAAAATGCGAATTCATTTGCAACCATTTTGGTAGTAGTCTAGAGATCTGAGTATTTATCCTGTTAAATGAAGACTGAAGGTTTGAAAATCATGGTTTCCCAAGTGACTTACTGTCAAAACCACGCTTGGGTCACAATTCCCATCACTGGCTAAATGTAATTAATGAATTAATTCAGCATTCTCACTTTCTGCAGCATGAGCAACAGGTTGCCTTTAGGGATCAGCTCCATGACCAGCGAGTAGTGACCGTCCTCCAGTATGACCCCCAGCAGCTTAACGATGCGTTTATGGTCCAGCTTGTTCATCAGCTTGCCCTCCCTCAGCAAAGACTGCTTTTGCCTGTTTGCAGACGAAAATAAACATACACCATGACAACCCGCTTCTTTTTGAAGGTTTGTAACCCCACAAAAGCATGAGTGGCAAGGAAAAACTCCCTAAAGGAACTGAGTCCTCTTCTAGCTGAATATAAATGAAATCATGTAGTACAGTACAGTATGTTCAGTGCAGCACATGGAGCACCATATACATTTACAGCCTTATCCAGAGCGACTTACAGTTGATACAATCTTACAATCCAAGCAATTGTGGGTTAAGGGCCTTGCTCAAGGACGAAACAGTGGCAGCTTGGCAGAGGTGGGATTTGAACCCTGGACCTTCTGGTACCTTAACCACTAGGCTACCACAGTATGAAACAAGTACTCTCCAGGGCAAACCCAAAGCTGCAAACACGATGTTGTTCTAATCAATGGTAATGGCTTCAAACAGTTGATGAGTTGTTGATAAATGTTTCTCAGTCAGTTTGTATTTCATGTGAGACCAGATCTTCTCTATAGGGTTCAAATCTGGACTCTGAACAGGCCAAAACAAGCTTGATAGGCTGCAACAGATTTAAAAACAGATGTGGCAGATCATCTTTTGAGGGAAAAAAAAACAAATCAGAACATTTTTTTGGAAGGCTCTGAACACCCGGGCATGTGCTAGTTTGAGTTTTATAGCAAACTCAGAAATAATTCTTAGATTGTTCCACGTGTGCAAGAAGACTATGTGAGTGAATTTCACCACAGCAATAAGCAGTTTCCAGCAAAAGGTGGCACAGGGGGGCATTTTCTTAGTTCTTGCTCATTTTCAGACTAAGGATTTGCTGTTATGGCCATTAAAAGCTTAATATTTTGCTATTTTAGGCCCATATTTTGGCCCATTTTCTTGCCAGAGTGCATGTAGTGTTTAATGACCATCCTATCAACGTCCATTCACTTTTACAAAATATTACAATTATGACATCAAAGTCTATCATTTACATTTATGTGATTTAGCAGACACCCTTATCCAGAGTGACTTACAATTAGATTCTTATACTGGTGTTTTCAGGGGCATCTCCAAGCAATTGTGGGTTAAGGGCCTTGCTCAAAGACCCAACAGTGGCAGCTTGGCAGAGATGGGATTTGAACCCTGGACCTTTTGCTCCATAGTCCATTACCTTAACCGCTAGGCTACTACAGTCTGTCTTTTAACTCCGGACACCGTGGCAGTAAACAGCCAACCACTGTGGTTACCACAATAGCCAATCAATGCTACAAATTGATGAGCAGAGGTGGGAGTTTAAGAGTGGAAGTCCATAATTTGTGTGTGATTTTCAATCGTGTGCTTTTTAGCTCACATCTGGACTAGAGACTGTTCTAACTCGGTTGACGGTGTTCAGAGACTTTTATGCTAGCGCCCCGAGTTCACCAATAGAGTAAGTGTTTTGCTTTTACTTTTCACTGTCAATTCATTACTCACTAAATCACATGAATTTTTTCAGCACTTCATTATAAAATAAGCCGTGTGTTAATGATTTTGGCCCACTGTAGGTGGTTTAAACATTACATAGTTAGCATGGGTTCCACTATGATACAGTATAGACCGCTCTACCAAACACTAGTTAAACTCCTCAGTTCATTACATTTAACTTAGGATATTTACATTTACAGCACTTGCCCTTAGCCATAGCGACTTACAATTGATTCAAGCAATTGTGGGTTAAGGGCCTTGCTCAAGGACCCAACAGTGGCAGCTTGGCAGATGTTGGATTTGACCCCAGTACCTTAACCACTAGGCTAGATGATAGAACATATCCCCATTGTAAATCACGGAGCACCTGTACAAAACTCCATCAATGTGTATAATGGGAGTCTGGAACGGATTCATTCAATTTACATTATTCCTTATGGGAAAAATCTGCTCAGTACTCGTCATTTTCGGTTCTCAACAAGCCTTATGGAACGAATGAACAACGAGACCCAGTCATTTCAATCACTGGTACCTCCGTCACATTTCTGTATGGTTTGGCTTGAGTTTTCCTGTTACATTACAGTGGTATAAAAGACTGCGTTACTATGGTAACATCCTGTCAACGACTTTCATTCAGCGACCCGATTCACTGAATGTCATGTGGTTAAATGGCACACACCTGTATGCATCTGTGTTCAAGTCTAATTTTCATGATCTTCTTTTAGCTATTTTGGTAACCACTGGTGAACCTTTTGCCACAAAACTGCATACTGTATGAGGAAAAGTGGATTCATTGCTTAGCTCTAAAACCTAAATGGCAGTTAGTGATGATAAAATAAATGCAACTTTTGCTAAAGCTGATGGCCATTTTCTAATTGTATGAAATATTGGAATTCTGGATCATTTGTAGCCTTTCCTTCAAACAACTAAAACTGTGTGGGCCCCAAAGTGTCCCTGTCAGAGAACAAAATAAATTTAGATTCTGCAAAATCTTAATTAAGCAGAATTTTAAACTATATCATGCAGGTTAATTCATGAGGAATACACAGTGTGCATTACAACGTTACACTACAACGCTCGTCTCCCACCCCTTTTGCTTCCCTCGTTCATATTTTCAATTCACGCACTGTGTAATTTCATGGTGACTTGAGGAACTGCGAGAAACCGCAACAGCTAAACTGGAAGTGTGTCAGAATGAAAACAGGAAATCACAGAGGCAGACAAAACTCAAATAGCAACAAGCTCCAAAAGCTGCTGACTGTTGAGAAGTTTGCAAGGTGTTTGTGACCCCCTTAAACATGGAAAAAAAAGCACAGTCACAATTACTGGCACAATTATTGTGGTTATCAAGTACAACATGACAAAGGGAAATTAAAACCTAATGAACTTGTATAGTAATGGTGAGTGTAAATACACCAATCTGAACAGAATGCCCTCCTCAAAGCTGAACAGTTTTGTTTCGTACTTTAATTTTGGCACTGGCTGATTATGACACCAAGTACTCCTATACTTATCAGGTTACAGGTCCGATTCACGATTTTTTGACTTTACGATGTAAATTCAGCAGAAACCATAATTGGAATTTTGAATTTCGCAGTACGATACTCTCCTACACTCTCCTCTACTGAATGGGGAAGTCGGGAGGGCGCAACATGGGGAGTCATGTGGCGGGGAGTGATGAGCACTTGGAATTGAAAAGCCGTGGAAAAGCCGTGGTCGTGACAGTAATCGTTCTTGTTTTTCACTTTCAATGACATGAGATATTCAATACTTTATTATAAAATAAGTTTTATATGTTAATGACTTGGTCTAGTGTATTTTAATCTAAGTGTTTTAAGCATGTTTAAGCTACGAGCTATACAGTATACATGAAACTCCTCAGTTCATGACGAATTCAACTTACGATGGAATGTCGGCACGTATACGTAGCTCTAATACTTCTAAGAATTTCAGAATTGTTACTGGTGGATTGGTAACCATTAACCAGTCTTGGCGATTCAATGTCTATTAGGAAGCTTTACAAAGAGAACGCCCCACAAAGGACGTAGGCAGCAAGGGCGCTCACTAGGTAATGAGACAGACCCGATGAACACTCGGTAAAGAGCTAGCTCATTCAGGTCAAGATCTCGTTTCGTTCAAGTGCTCCTAAATAAATATTTAAATTCAGTTTCCAAATATTTGGAGCGTCCCTGACTGTGGTAGCCTAGTGGTTAAGGTACTGGACTATGGACCAAAAGGTCCAGGGTTCAAATCCCACCTCTGCCAAGCTGCCACTGTTGGATCCTTGAGCAAAGCCCTTAACCCACAATTGCTTGGATTGTAAGACTGTACCAATTGTAAGTCACTCTGGATAAGGGCGTCTGCTAAATGCTGTAAATGTAAATGTCTCTATTACAAACAAATATGAATGCAATAGCTGTTCTACTAAAGCTGGTCTAATTCTTAAAAACCAGACTACCAAAAAGGCAATCATTTGGAAATTGTTTTTAGGCATCAGAATGCGCTCTCCTGCTCACTTTCCAAATCCACTTAGTCTAGTTCTGGGACCAACCCAGGGCACAAGGTGGGAACCAACCCTTGACAGGGTGCCAATCCATCACAGGGCATTAACATAACGTACAGTACTGTGCAACAGTCTTAGGCTATCATTAGATTTGTAGTTTTAGCAATGGTATTATTTAACATTGTCAACATTTGGACCCACAAGTTTAAATTTGGATTTGACTCTCTATAATCCTCTTCTCCACTGATCTTCATTCCAGTCTTTCTGAGCTTTATCATATCTTAGCCTTTTCACCCTGTTCCCTTTCTGAAAGTGGTTCCTTGCCTGCTATCCTTCCAAAAAGACCATTCCTGTTAAAGCTTCTTCAGACTGTACAAGGGTCAACTTGGCATCCAGATGCTGCTATTGCTGAAGAGTAAAGGGAGGTCCCACTAAATACTTGCCACTGTAGCCTGGAGAAGCTGTTTTTTCCAGGTTTTTAATGCACATACATTTCTGGTTTTCTTTTCCCGAATATAAAAAGACAAAGTGAAATAATTCATTATACCATATATAGTCATTATGCCATTGCTAAAACAGTATATCTAATCTGTTAATGGCCTAAGACTTTTGCAGAGTACTGCATGTCTTTGGAACATTGGATGAAACCATAGTACCTGGTGAAAACCCATTGCAGACACAGAGAACATGCAAACTCCACACAGGCAGTGCGGTACCACTTATATAATATATATAATATATATATGGTAACTTATATAATAAAACCATTAACAAAACCCTCGCGACCCATTGTCTCCTTGATGGACAGCTAAAAACCTGCCACAGCTCTGATAAACCCTAAACCCACCAGATGTTCTGATCAAATCAGAGACGCAATTCTGAAACAGCATAAATCAGGCTAAAACGAGTGAGGATACACAGAGCACACAGATAATGAAGAGCCTTCCATACTCACTCATCCCGAAGCGGTCCTTTGTAGACAGTCTTCAGCACCACATGTCCCATTGTTTTGTGGTAGCACAGGTGCACCTCTCCAAACCCCCCATAATCCAGAGATTTCTTTACGTGGAGGTCCGACGACTTCATCATGATGTCAGTGCTAAAAGACGCCTCCATGGTTTCACTGCTTAATCAAACAAGGGTCAGTGAGACAAAGGTTCAGCTGTGGGCAAACCAAACAGCACAACAATGTTTTGACATAATATGGTTATCAGTTTAAGTAATCAGCCCTTCGGAATTACCAAACTGTAAAACATGGTCTGATCTTCATTCGTACAATAATAGTAGACACACTCCGCAAAAGTCTTAGGCCACCATTAGATTTGTTGATTTAGCAATGATGTAATGACCATATAAAATTAATTCTCAGTCTAATTATTAGAACACGACCAGAAATTTGCATGCAAAATATCTGAAAAAAAAAACCCAGCTTCTATAGTCTACAGTGGCAAGTATTTAGTGGGACCTCCCCTACAAGATGCCAACTTGACCCTCCCACAGTTTAGAAGAAGCTTGATCAGGAATGCTCTTTTGTCTTTTTAGAAGTGTAGCAGCCAAGAACCCCTTTTTCGAGGAGATCACACTAAATACTGACTTTTGTCTGCAGAAGCCATTTTGTTCTGATTTTTTTTTTAATTGTGTACAAATATTTTCTACATTTTTCTGGTTTTATTCTAATAAAGTGACTGAAAAATAATTATACACTTCACAACTCGTCGAATTCGGTTCTCTATGCATTTTGACGTGAAAAACTGCCTCGCTACTCGTCATTTGTTCGAAACTCTGAAAGTTAGTGATAACAGCCAACCAAAATGAAAAATGGTGAGAACCACCATAGCGCTTAAAGTATTTATCATAAATTGTAGGGCTTGTATTTCACCAAATTACTGTTTTTTAATTGTTGTCTGTGTACAGATGGTGTTTAGTGTGGATTTTCTGGGGGTCTGAATGGATTCATTCAATTTATGTTATTCTCTTCGAGGTAACACTGCATGTGGGCATTATACCATTGCTAAATCAATCTAATCTAATGGTGGCCTAAAACTTTTGCACAGTACCATACATTCTGCCTCACTTTCATGCCGTTCGTGTAAAAACTTCTTATTGTGCGGCATTTAAAAAAGTAGGTTCACATACTTTTAATGTGAATCAAAAAGTATTCATGAAGATGGAAGGAAATAACTAATGCCATATCCTAGTACATCACAAAGGACGATGTCAATTGGCTGACATATTTAATTAACAACCATAAATAGTTCTGTGTGATACTTCACTTATTTTAAAAATCACAAAGATATGCAATTTTTCATTATAAAACAAATCCCTGCTTTAAAAGTTGAGCATATTTACAGTACAAACCTTGTCAGTGAACTATGAGGGCAGGAAAAAAAAATCGTTCATTAATAGTAATCAAAGTAAAATGTTCAAATAATCGTGATATTGATTGGTGATTATATCACCCAGCACTACTTAGTGGAGACTCTGAAACGCAGTATATACTCGAGAAACCAAAGAATTTGATTATTTAATATTACATTTTGAAGTTTATATCACATTTCTATGAGATTATTGTCTGGTTGCAAAATAGAAATATTAACTCATAACTGTATGAAGTAAATGTTTCAAGAGAATATCAGCGTGCAGTCCATCACCTGATTTTTAACAGAAATTGGATGACACAACACGGAAATCAACAACAGAATGATTTTCAAAAAGAAGAACCAGACTGAAGTGCTGTGGCATGACCTGAACAGCACTGTGTGCTATTAGTTCAAGTGAAAAGTGTTTATCCATTATCGTGACTTGTATGAAGGTAAACCACACTTCATGCTCAGTTAACTAAGATCCAACAAAAGGCTCACTTCCCTTGCAAACGTACATTGTGGTTGGATTTTGGCCACATCATCCATCCCAACTGAACAAGATCCCCAGCTTTGGTTTTTAAGCTCACTGGCAGTTGACACGAACATACAGATGGTTTGAGGGCCTTTTGAGATGATTTTCATTATCAGATTCAATTTGGGATATCTTCAACCATGACATGAAGTGTTTGACTCGTACTAGATTATATAACCTCTTGAAATGATCGGGGGATTTCTATCATTTGACTCATAACTTTGACAATCACTGGGTAGTTTAAAAATAGGTGCTTTATTACTAATTACATTGACCTACATCAGACCCCTACACAGGTACACATTTAGTCAGCTAAAAATCACTTACATTTACATTAAGTGTTTCATATTTACATACACTTCAGAAAATCCAAATTTTTTGGATTCTTCAAGTTCTCATCTTAATAGAAGTCTCTTCTGATAACAGTGAGGGACTTGTATTCTATTAGAATATGTCTTACTGTTAGTGGAGTCCAAAGTGATGTAAAAATGACAATCTTGCATGCATCTTTAAGACCCCAAACCATTTCATTATGTCTGTTTGTGGGCTTTGGGAATTTTCTAAATGTCCACTCCACTGGTTTTGGAGATCCATTGTGTTAATACAGTAAAGTACATCCAAGTAAAACATGTTGATGATACCGTCATGGTAAACGCACATATACTTACAGTCCTGGCCAAAAAAAAAAAAGGAAAAAAAAAAAAGAAAAAAAAAGACCAAACCCAAAATTGCTAAATCAGTGTTGTTCCATTCAATGGTAATGGCATCTGTCAGTTGACAAGTAAAGTTTGTGCTTAATGTGTGACCAGATATTCTCTACAGGGTTCAAAACTGGCCAAAACATGAACCTGACGGACTGTGGCAAAATTAATGACTACAAGAAAAACAAGACAAAATATATTTTGGAAGATTTTGAACACCCAGCTTTGTGTTACAAGAAGTCTATGTAAGTGAATGTTCCGGGTTCCAGCTTTTTCATCCAACAGTTCACCGAGGCATTGAGTAGTGGCGAGCAAATTTGGCACATATCACCAGTGCTTTTTCTTACTTCTTGCTTTTTCTGACCAATGATTTGTTGTTAGGACCATTAAAAGTTGGGACCCCCATCAATTTAAGGATTGTGTTGCGTCATTTTATAAAAATCAACTAAACATTTCTGGCCAGGGGTTCTCTGATGTAAGCATGCCACTATGTATTAACACAGATGTATGTATAATAGCACTTAAAGAACATAAACTAACATTTTTGTCTCAAGTCTACTTTGTTGGGCATCAAAATAAGCTTGGTAAACGCTAAATTAGCTGTGGGACTGTGGTAGCCTAGCGGTTAAGGTACTGGACTCTGGCCCAGAAGGTCCAGGGTTCAAATTCCACCTCTGCCAAGCTGCCACTGTCGGATCCTTGACCAAGACCACAATTGCTTGGATTGTACCAATTGTAAGTCGCTCTGGATAAGGGCGTCTGCTAAATGCTGTAAATGTAAATTACTCTGCTATGGATGAGAATTAATAACAAATTAGCATCAAGGTTTCTTAATAACTGCATAATTTTGTTTTACGCTAATGTAACTGATGCCTTTGCTAGTTTAATGAATGCCATTGCTTTATTGGTCTAACGTGTACTTTTGGTAAGACACCCTCTTAGAAGTAGATAGCAAAACATATGCTAGCTATGATATCCAGGACAAAAAAGACTTTTTACTGCCGTGGAACAACATTAAAGAGGCTCTGATGACGCCCTTGCTTTACATTACTTTAGGAACACTTTGTTTTACTTCTCTGACTTTCTTAGAAATGAAACGGTTTGAATAGGGTGTGATCTAGTGTGTAGGGCATAAGGTGCAGCTTGGAACGCGCCCCTTGGTAAAGTCGGTCAGTCTAGCGGTAGTGGAAACCGAAAACAGGAAAAAAAACAAGTACGGATAAGTTTGTGAAAGCTTTTCTTTACAGTTTTAAACGTTAAACAGACGACACGTCGCTAAATGTGGTGACATGCAGCCAATAAACCCATGTCTGCTAAAACAACGTGTCTACGTTAGTAACACTTTAAATGCAAAAGTAACGCCACTAGAATAAACAACGTCTTTTTTCATTCACCAGCAATCACAAGAAGTCACAATCTTTGTGGTTTCGAAGCCAAACCTGACCAGGTTCTTCACAGTTTTGAGAAGCCTAGAAGTTATCAGAACTCAGACCTCATTTTTCCCAAACGAAAGTCTTCCCAGATACGATCCAATCCTACCTCAGTCGCTGTCCATCAACATATTTAAACAAAAAAGCTACTGGAAAAAAGCAAATCCGCGTAAAAAGCAGCAACAACTACTCACCAATGTACATGATACCTTTATCAGTTCCTCCTGACTTCCTTATCGTAAATGAAAATAAAGGTCCAGACTCAAACAATCAAGCATAGAGCACCAGCTCTTCATGATCCACTCCTACAGCAGCTTCGCAGTGTCTCAGCCAGCCTGTCACATTTTAAGGGTTAAATAATGAGGCATGAATATTCCCAAAGGAGGCGCTGTAGATCCACCTAAAGCAAACAGCACCTTTGAGCTGCTGTTTCGCTTTCCTTCTCGGTGATTCATTCATTGACATGGTTTGTTTGTTTGTTTGTTTAAAAGCATCAACTGTTCACAATAGTAGCAAGGTACATGGATACTAGTCAGACACATTCATACTGGGCCACTTTAGAGCGACCAATTAGTTCCAAGGCGAGATCCCACAAAAATAATATATATATATAAATATATATAGCTTATATATATTATATATAATATATATATATCTATATATATATATAAGTATATATATATGGGGGGGGGGGGGGTGTAAGTCTTCACCAGGTGGCACACACTGTAGCTGGTATTTTCCTCCTCCCATTCCCTCCATGCAGATCTCCTCTAGAGCAGTGATGTTTGGGGGGAAACACAGACTGTTCAACTCCCTACCACAAATGTTGGGGTTGAGGTCTGGAGACTGGCTAGGCCACTCCAGCGACCTTGAAATGCTTTTTACAGAGCCACTCCTTCGTTGGCCCGAGCGGTTGTGTTTGGGATCATTGTTCCATTCTGGAAGACCCAGGCCTGTTCCATCTGAATGCTCTTCACTGATGGAAGGAGGTTGGGGGCTTAAAAATATTTACGATATTATGGCCCCCCTCTGCCAGAAAAAACAGAAAAACCCCCATAAGCATGATGTTTTACACCCCTGAGTAGGTATGGTGTTTTTCTTGGGATGCAACTCGGCATTCTTCTTACACACCAAACACGACGAGCTGAATTTTTAGCAAAAAAGTTCTATTTTAGTTTCATCTGAACCACAAGATATTCTCCTAATCCTCTTCTGGATCATCCATATGCTCTCTGGCAAACTTCAGACGGGCCTGGACCAGTACTGGCTTAAGCAGGGGGGACACGCCTGGACACTGCACCTTCAGGATCTGAGTCCCTCTCGGCGTAGTGTGTAACTGATGGTAGCCTTTGTTACTTTGGTGCACCAGCTCTCTGCAAAGGTCTTTGCATCAGGTCCCTCCAAGTAGTTCTGGGATTTCTGCTCACCGTTCTCATGATAATTTTTGACCCCATGGGATGAGATCTTGCGTGGGGCTTCCAGATCGAGGGAGATTATCAGTGGTCTGTATGTCTTACAATTGCTCCCACAGTTGATTTATTCACACAAACCTGCTTGCCTATTGTAGATTCATTCTTCCCAGCCTGGTGCAGGTCTACAATTTTTCTTCGTGGTGTCCTTCAACAGCTCTTTGGTCTTGTCATGGTTGAGTTTGGAGTCTGCACTTGTTTTGAGGCTGTGGACAGGTGTCTTTATACAGATAACGAAGGTCCAAACAGGATGCCATTAAATACAGGTAATGAGTGGAGGACCAGAAGAGCTCTTAAAGAAGTGTGTTTCAAGGTCTGTGAGAGCCAGAAATCTTGCTTGTGTTAGTGGGTGACCAAATACTTATTTTCCACCATGATTTACAACTGAATCTCTTAAAAAATCCTACAATGTGATTTCTGGATTTTTTTTCTCATTTTGTCTCTCATAGTTGAAGTGTAGCTATGATGAAAATTACAGACCTCCTCATCTTTCTAAAGTCGGAGAACGTGCACAATCATTGACTGACTAAATACTTTTTGCCGCACTGAAAGTATCAAACTAAGTTACTTAATTGGGTTTATAGTAATATTTTAAATAAACAGAAAATCAATACAAAAAAAAAAAGCAAAAAAAAAAAAAAAAGACAGAACATATTTAAAGATAACCTGCTTTATATATGGAAGTAGAAAAATAATAGGTGATATGAAATCATATCTAAGGACCTAATGTTGAACGTGACAACGGCAACATGTCATAAGTGAATCAACATGAACAATTTAAGTCTATTCACTTCTGTTTTTTTTTGCAATGATTAAATTCTACAAACCCCTGGCAAAAAGTATGGAATCACCAGGTCTTGGATGAGCACCTCACTCAGACATTTCATTCTGTAAAACAAATACAGATCAAAAACATGATACAATAATAAGGTCATTCCAAAGTGCAACTTGTTGGCTTTCAAGAACACTCCAAAGAAATGAAAAGAAAACATTGTGGAAGTCAGTGAATGTTACTTTTATTGACCAAGCACAGGGGAAAAAAATATGGAACCACTCAATTCTGAGGAAAAAAGTATGGAATCATGAAAAACAGATAAACAAAAGACCATTCAAAATAAATCACTAGTATTTAGTTGCACCACCTTTGGCTTTTATAACGGCTTTCAGTCTCTGACGCATGGACTTGATGAGTGACAAACAGTATTCTGCATCAATTTGGTGCCAACTCTCTTTGATAACAGTTGCCAGATCAGCTTTGCAGGTCGGAGCCTTCTTGTGGACCATTTTTTTCAATTTCCACCACAGGTTTTTAATTGGGTTGAGATCTGGACTATTTGCAGGCCATGACATCGACTGAATGTGTCTTTCTCCAAGGAATGCCTTCACTGTTTTTTGCCCTATGGCACGATGCATTGTCATCTTGGAAAATTATTTCATCACCTCCAAACATCTGTTCAACTGAAGGGATGAGAAAACTGTCCAAAATCTCAATGTAAACTTGTGCATCGATAGAAGAATTAACCACAGTCATCTCCCCAGTGCCTTTGCCTGACATGCAGCCCCATATCATCAAGGACTGTGGAAATTTGGTTGTTTTCTTCAGGCAGGCCTCTTCATAAATCGCACTGGAACGGCACCAAACAAAAGTTCCAGCATCATCACCTTGTCCAAAGCAGATTCTTGACTCATCACTGAAGACTTTCATCCAGTCATCCACAGTCCGATTGCCTCTCCTTAGCCCATTGCAGTCTTGTTCTTTTATGTTTAGGTGTCAATGATGGTTTTCTTTTAGCTTTCCTGTATTGAAATCCCATTTCCTTTAGGCGATTTCTAACGGTTCGGTCACATACATTGGCTCCAGCTTCCTCCCATTTATGCTTCATCTGTGTAGTGGTACTTTTTCGATTTTCAAGACAAATGGCCTTAAGTTGTTTGTCTTGACGCTTTGATGTCTTTCTTGGTCTACCAGTATGCTTGGCTTTGACAACCATTCCATGCTGTTTGTATTTGGTCCATATCTTGTATACAGCGGACTGTGAACAGCCCACATCTTTAGCAACCATTAGTGAAGAGTTACCTTCTTCAAGAAGTTTCACAATCCTCTCTTTTGTTTCAAGAGACATTTCTCTTGTTGGAGCCATGGTTCTTTCCACTCCACTTCGTCCAGCAACCCTCCAAGGTGTCATGACTGCAGGTGTTTTTAACTGCAGATGACTAACGAGCAGATCTACTCTGAGGCGTCGTGTCCATTTAGCGGAAAGGAAATTGACTGGGTGTGTCCTTATTTTCTACCTCCAAATTTGAGTGATTCCATACTTTTTTTCCTCAGAATTGAGTGCATTCCATATTTTTTTTCCCTGTGCTTGAGTCAATAAAAGTAACATTCACTGACTTCCCATAATGTTTTCTCTTCATTTCTTTGAAGTGTTCCTGAAAGCCAACAAGTTGCACTTTGGAATGACCTTATTATTGTATCATGTTTTTGATCTGAGTTTGTTTTACAGAATGAAATGTCTGAATGAGTGCTCATCCAAGACTGGTGATTCCATACTTTTTGCCAGGGGTTGTATACAGTACGTGTTAGTGCCTCATTAGATTTCAGGTAGTCGTAATGAACTGAAGATTCGATCGATTGCTCGTTTGCAGGGCGCTATTTGCGCAGAACTACATATCCCGGCAGCCTTTGCCTGCGTTTTACTCTCGGTTCCGCAGAAGCGCAGTTTACGGAATGCAAATGTAGTTTAATCGGGATCGGAGAAGTCTTAACTAGTTTGTGGCGTTGAATCGTGTCGGAGGAGCCGCATGACCGCGTCAGCTCTTTAACATGGGTAACGGAGTTAATAAGGTAAATGCACGTTTTAGAAGTCTGTCATTACTTCTGTACACCGATATTTATTCACTGAGTAAAGTGTAACGAGCTCTGTTCACCATAAAAACGAGAATGCAATAATGGATGATGAAATGTCAGGTGGAAAATTTTCCTGTTATTAGGTAAATAATCAGATTTAATTTAGTGAAAAGTATTGGTCATGCATTTTCAGTGTTATCATGGACGTGTAGGAGGGGTACACCCACATAAAACTGGTGTGGAAAGCAAAAGCAGCATAACTACGCAAAACCAGTTGATTCCTATAACATCCTTATGGAAGCACGACGAAAGTGACAGTGAATTGTGTATGGATTCAGGATTTTCAGGTGGTAAACCACTGATTTTATCCTCTAAATTCACTATTAAAATCAACCTCTTAATTGTTAAGCTGTGAAAAAACGAATCAATTCTGTAAAATAATCCAATGCGTTTTAGAGATTGTTTAGAAAGGAACAACTGAGTACCTCGTCATTTGGAATTAGGACATTTTGCGGAATTAAGGTAGTAAATGAACTGTATTTTAAGGACTAAAACAGTTTAACAGTCATGCAAATGATATGGGATTTTGTAGTTTTATGCAACTACTTGTCAGTGCCATGCCACAGCAGCAAAGTTTCATACGATGGGAAAAGCGTTACCTGCCTTTGAAGCCCTCATTTGTTCAGATTAAATATTAAAGCCTGTAATCTACCACATAACCCTGCACAGCCAGGTTTATTCAGATCAGTTTACTGTGGCCTCATGCATTAATCACTGTCCTCTATCAATGTTGCATCATAAAACCTATTTCTTACTTGCCATAGAAAGTAGTATATTAGTTTTGTTTATTTAGTTGATGGTAAAGAAAGCTGACTCAGAGGTACTTTTGTGTTTTATGATCCTGGACCTAACTGATAGGTGATTCTTCAATTAGGGGGACTTTTACATCTAGAGGCTAGAAATGTAAGTTTAGAAATAGTTTCTTACTATATATATATATATATATATATACACACACACACATATACATATACACACACATATACACACACAGTGGGGCAAAATTACAGACCTCTCTCATCTTTCTAAGTAGGAGAACTTGCACAATCAGTGTCTGACTAAATACTTTTTGCCCCACTGTATATATATAAGAAACTTTTTCATCAAAATCATGATTTTGTGGATTTTGGAACTGGTTCCTAGCCTGAACTTGGTTTCCATACCTAGCACTAGTCACCCATTTCCTGCAGACTGTCCCTTTTTTCAGGTGCATGTTCACACTGCCGATTTCCTGTTGTACTACATTCCAACAGTGTTTTACTAAGTTTAGATCCAGTGACTAGGAAGAACACTGAAAACATTTCCACACTCATGAAACCCGTTTGGATTACATTTGTGACCTGATGCATTATCATTCTAGAAGTAGCCAGTAGAAGCTGGGAAAATTGTGGCTATGAAGGGGTGAACATGGTCAGGAACAATACTCAAATAGGCTGCATCCTTCAAGCGATGACTGATTGGTGTTAAATGCACCAGGATATCTCCCTACGCCAATACAGTACAATATATATTCCATAGAAACTCACACTGATATACACGGCCCGGCCAAAAAAAAAAAAAAGGTCACCACCTGGTTTAAAGTAAGCTAAAAGTTAAATAGTTAAGTACTGCATTGGTGATTATGTTTCAGCTGGAAACAAGTTCTTTAACCCTAAATGATGCAGTGAGTAGCTTTTCATTTGTTAAACAACCACATCAAAAGACACATCCTGTGGTCATGGAAAAGATGTTAATCTGTTTCAGAAGGGTCAAAAAATAATGCAAGATAATAGCCAGAAATAAATGTTGTGACATTGCAGAAGCAGTTCTGTCCAAAGTTGCATTAATTTTTCCCCAAGATCTTGTATTGATGATGGGAGATTTCTTCCACTGGTCAAAGGCTTCTCCAGCACATCCCAAAGATTCTCAATGGGGTTCAGGTCTGGACTCTGTGGTGGCCAATCCATGTGTGAAAATGAGGTCTCATGCTCCCTGAACCACCATGCTCCATGTTCCCTAGACTTCAATCCAATCGAGCATCTATGGGATGTGCTGGACAAACAAGTCCTATCCATGGATGATGACCTCACAACTTAAGGAAATGCCGTTTGCCTATTGTTGCCAGATACCACAATACACCGTCAGAGGCCAAGCCTTGATGGCATGAGGGGGACCTGCACAGTATCAGATAGGTGTTTTTTTAATGGCTGATTGGTGTGCACATGCACTCACCCTCCTTTATCAGGAACTCATGTACACCTACTCGTTCATTAGGAGTGGGAATCACAGGGTACCCCACGATACGACTCGACAAGTTACAAGACAATCCCCTAATATACATCACTATATCTGTGTGACTGAAGATGAAATACTCCTAAGCTGGCAATTAGCAGGAATCATGTATTAGTTGATGTCAGTTTCATGAAATTTGACAACCAATAGGAAACAATCTACAACATTAACATTGTTTGTTTATTTGGTTTATATAACGTCACCATCAGCAACAGTGGCCATTTCAGCGAGACACACACACAAGGTTACAATATACAAGGTTACATCGAGACTAGTCATATATATATATACATACACACACACACACACACACACACACACACACAGCTCGTCCATTTCTGTGTGTTTCATCATTCCAATGTGAAATAGCAGAACAGTTCTGGGGATAAAATGTCTAAAGGCAGGCAACAACTGTGCCTGACTGAAATCTTTTCCCACTGTGTACATTAAACTTACAGGGATAAATGAAAACATAAAATCATTAATTCCAAAATTAAACATTTTAGTGCTTAACAAGCATAACTGACCTGTTTTGTGCAAATCTGGGAACACAGTGTTTAACGACTTTATATAACCTGGACACGTTTCAGTTCACCCCTAAATATGCATGTTGTTCTTCGGGAACAGCAACTGATCAACATGCCCAGAGGTGAGTGTACTCATGTGCAGAATTGCACAGAGGAGCACTGTATTTCTCCCCTGTGAGCTTCTTTTGTATTCCCCACAGGTTTACCCTATTCATTAGCATTACCATTAGCACCGTCAAGCGTTATAAATTACTGCATCCAGTAAGTCAAATCAGAGAGAGAGAGAGTCCATTAGGCGCCTGCATGTTTAAATAAAAATACAGTGGTACCTCGATTCTCGACCACCTTGGAACTCGATGAATTCAGTTCTCGACTAGAAAAATTTGTCTTGGCTCTCGCCATTTGATCGGTACTCGGCGCTACTCATTCCAGCCGAAACTCAATTCATGATTCAGTACAGAGTGATTCAGTCTCTCAGTAGCCGTTTGTCAGTGAAGATCTCCGCTATGTTTATTGTGTTTTTCTTAATTTGTACATCTACAGTACTGTTGTTAGTTCAAATAAGTCTCCGTGGCTCCTAAAAATGCTGATGAATTCAGCCAACTGAAAGGAATTGAAGAACTGAGTCCTCCTGGTCACTTTCATGCTGAGCATTTAGCATTAGCAGCTAGCGGCCTGAGTTCACAAATAGAGTTCACAAAGTGTTTTGCTTTTACTTTTCCCTGTCAATCCATTACTTCCTGAATTACATGAGATTTTTCAACACTGTATTATAAAATAAGCTTTGTGGTAATGATTTTGGCCAACTCTAGGATAATGTAAGTGTTATCCAACAGTGTTGATGTGTACTAGACTCTGCTATGATACAGTACAGACTACAGTGGGGTAAAAAAGTATTTAGTCAGCCTCTGATTGTGCAAGTTATCTTACTTACAAAGATGAGAGAGGTCTGTAATTTTCATCATAGGTACACTTCAACTATGAGAGAAAAAATGAGAAATCCAGGAAATCACATTGTAGGATTTGTAAAGAATTTAATTGTAAGTCATGGTGGAAAATAAGTATTTGGTCACCCAAAAACAAGCAAGATTTCTGGCTGTCACAGACCTGTAACAGCTTCTTTAAGAAGCTCTTCTGTCCTCCACTCGTTACCTGTATTAATGGCACCTGTTTGACATCGTTATCTGTATAAAAGACACCTGTCCACAGCCTCAAACAGTCAGACTCCAAACTCAACTATGGCCAAGACCAAAGAGCTGTCGAAAATTTTAGACCTGCATCAGGCTGGGAAGAGTGAATCTACAATAGGCAAGCAGGTTGGTGTGAATAAATCGACTGTTGGAGTAATTGTAAGAAAATGGAAGACATACAAAGAGCGCATAAGGATATGGATGATCCAAAAGAGGATTTGGGAGAATATCATGTGGTCCAGATGAAACCAAAACAAAACTTTTGGGTAAAAACTCAACTCACCATGCCATGTTTGGAGGAAGAATAATTCTGAGTTGCGCCATATCTACTGTGAAGCATGGGGGTGAAAACCTCATGCTTTGGGGCGTGTTTTTCTGCAAAGGTGACCGGACGACTGATCCGTGTTAATAGAAGAATGAAACTGGGTCCCATGTATCGTGAGAGATTTAAGCAAAAACCTCCGTCCATCAGTGAGAGGAATTGAAGAAATGGAACGTGGGCTGGGTCTTCCAGCATGACAATGATCTCAACAACAACACCTCTCGGGCAACAAAGGCAGTGGCTCTGTAAAAAGCATTTCAAGGTCCTGGAGTGACCTAGCCAGTCCTCCAGACCTCAACCCCATAGAAAATTTGTGGAGGGAGTTGAAATTTCCATGTTGCCCCAAAACTCACTGCTCTAGAGGAGACCTGTTGGAGGAATGGGCCAAAATACCAGCTACAGTGTGTGCAAACCTGGTGAAGACTTACAGGAAATGTCTGGCCTCTATCATTGCCAACAAAGGTTATGTTACAAAGTATTGAGAACTTTTGTTATTGACCAAATACTTATTTTCCACTATAAATTACAATTCAATTCTTTAAAAGTCCTACAGTATGATTTCCTGGATTTTTTTTACCTCATTTTGTCTCTCATAGTTGAAGTGTACCAATGATGGAAAATTACAGACCTTTCTCAGCTTTCTAAGTAGGAGAACTTGCACAATCAGTGGCTGACTAAATACTTTTTTGCCCCACCCCTATTACTCATGCATTTATATATGGAAGCAGCGCAATTTCTGAAATCATGCAGATATTTGACCCTGCTGATATCGTTGCTGCCAGATGGGCTGGTTTCAGTATTTCTGTAACAACTGATCTCCTGAGTGTTTCATGACAGCAGTATCTAGAGTTTACTCAGAACTGTGCAATAAAGAAAAACCAAAGTGAGTGGCAGGTCTGCAGATGGAAATGCCTTGATTATAAGAGGAGTCAACGGAAAATTGCCTGGTTCGAGCCGACAGAAAATCTACAACTCGTAATCTCTCTGTAAAACTGTGGTAAGCAGAAGAGCATCTCAGAATGTACAACCCTAAACAGTATTAGTATAGTGTTCGCCGAGCGCCAAAGGAACGACGTTTCAGATACGGTTGTTCATAAGAATTTTTAGCCCTGGCAATAACTGATAGACCATAGTGCTTTATTAACTTCGGGTTTTTCTACCATGCAGGTGTTGCCTGACCTATATTTGGGCAACTTCAAAGGTAAGAAAGACAACACGGTCTCATTATGTAAAATATGCAGTTATATATGGAGACGTTACATTTATTTCTCCTGTTTAGATGCCAGAGACAGAGAGCAGCTGGCCAGAAACAACATCACGCACATCCTGTCCATTCACGACACAGCTGCCCCTATCCTACAGGTAATGGTACAGTTGGGGTATAACAAAGCACCGCGATGCAAAAAAAGTCCGACTCTAGAGCATGACGATGACACACACGTTCTCTTTATTTCTCCATCTAATACAATTGCATTTTCTGAACAGCACAGGGCGCAATCATGCGTCATGCTCCCAAACGCTTTTACATCTTTTTCTAATTTCTCTGAATTGCAGCAGATTAAAGAGCCATTGGTTTACATTTTTATACAAGACATGCACACATTATTTTGAATTGTTATTCTTCAGAAATAAAAAAGGAACGTTCCAGGAATCTGATAATGAACATAAATACACATTCTACAGAAACCGTACTCGGGCAAGCAGTACGCAGTACAACACCTTCTTGCACTCTCCTGTGCTAAATGAGGAAGTCGGCAGTGCATCACAGGTTACCTAGAGGTTAAGGTACTGGACTATGGACCAGAAGTTCCACGGTTCAAATCCCACCTCTGCCACTGTTAGGTCCTTGTTCAAGGCCCTTAACCCACAACTGCTTCGATTGTAAAAGTAATTGCTAAGATAGTATCAAGTCAAGTCAAGTCAGATTTATTTATATAGCGCTTTTTACAATGGACCATTGTCTCAAAGCAACTTTACAAGTTTAGATTATCTCCTAATAACTACGTCCAATCCCAAATTGAGCAAGCCTAGGGCGACAGTGGCAAGGAAAAACTCCCTGAGTGTTATAGGAAGAAACCTTATAGGAGGGGACCAAGACTCAACAAGGGACCCAACCTGCTTGGGCGGGCGTAGATGATAAATCTAAGAGCGAAACTAAAGTCATGGAGTCAAAGTTCGAATAAAAAATGTGAAGTATGCACATTTACATTAAAGTGGCCCGGGGTAGATGGGGGGCTGGAGCTGATGACGGAAGCAGCTTGAGTGGAGCTACAGCAGATGAACGTCATGTTGGGGCTGGAACTGCCGGAAAAACACAGCTCGGAGGAGAAACAGGAATAATGTAATTAGTTATTTATTTAAGAGCGCAGTGTCTATTAAACAATCACTGATACCAAGTGTAGCATGAGACCCCGGCGGCATTAGCTATAGCAAGCATAGCTAGAAAGAGGAGAACTGGTAGGAAACACAGCCAAGAGGGATAACATGAGACATTGGCAACCCCACGAGCGGCAAGAAGTACAGGCAACCCCACGTCTCTGATCACCATAGACTCTTTGACTATGAACCCCAAGCTCTGCCCTTAATTCTAAGGCAAGGATGCCACGAGTCAAGATCACGAGGACCGAAGCCCAGTTCATCATCCAGACCGCCCACTCGACACTGTCCCGGCTAACGAATCAGGCAGAGCAGGCCAGACATGACTCCAGACTCCGGCCCCAGTGACCCAGCCGCCATGCAACCTGGTCTAAAATCTAGTCAAAAGCCTGTGTAAATAGGTATGTCTTTAGCCTTAGACTTAAAACTTTGGATAGTGTCTGAGTCCTCGAACGAAAGTTGGGAAGTTTATTCCATAGTTGGGGGGCCATGTATGAGAAAGCCCTTTCCCCCGGCGTCACTTTTTTAATTCTAGGAACTAAAAGAAGTCCTGCACCCTGCGAACGAAGTAGACGATTTGGGTTGTAAAACTCTCATAGTTTTCAACTCAGATATTAAGTTATAAAAGTTATTTTGTAATCAATGCGGAATTTGACTGGTAACCAGTGTAGTGATGATAGAACAGGAGTGATATGATCAAGTTAGCACTCGGGCAGCTGCGTTCTGAACTAACTGAAGTTTATTTATAGATTTACTAGAGCATCCAGTAAGTAAGGCGTTACAGTAATCCAACCTTGAGGTTATAAACGCATGAACAAGTTTTTCTGCATCATTAAAAGAGAGGATATTTAGCGATAGGAAGTTTAGCGATATTCCGTAATTGAAAGAAAGCAATTCGAGTGATGCTGCTAATGTGCGCATCCAAGGAGAGATCTGAATCAAATGTGACACCTAAGTTTTTTACAGACGGACTGGGCAATACTGGACAGCCATCTAGATTTAGGATAGATGTAGCCAACCTGTCTCTCACAGCCTTGAGTTAAGTAAGAGAAAATTAAATAACATCCAGTCTTTTATTTCCTTTACACAGTCCTCGATTTTGTTGATTGTAAGGCTGTTGGGTGGCCCAGCATCAATTTGCTGGTCCACCATTGAGTGACCCGAGTTCAAGTTCTGGTGTGTGCCTTCTAGCCCTGTCACAGGATGCTCATATGTAACTGGTCGTGTTTTGCAGACAGGGGTCCGGCTGAGTGATGGACTGGTGCCCAGTATGTGCCACAGTTTGCACCTGCACCCTGTGAATTTTGGGGGTTAGAGGGTGGATGGGCGCTGAACTCAACTCCCAGTCCACACCCCAACCAGGATAAAGCAGGGGTAAAATAATATTCCTTTAACCCTGTGGTTCCCAAACGTTTTCTGCACTGCCCCCTTTTGTAGATAAGACAATTTTTGACCCAAACTCTATTGAGGGAAACAAAATAAAGAGACAGATCACCTTTACAATGGAATTATTACAAGTGACATACTTTGTGTATCTCAAACATGCCTCATTCATTATTTTTATTCACTTTGTTTTTTGAACTGTTATTATGTACTTATTTGACTAGATAAATTAGTTGCATTCTTACATTTATCATCTAAGCCACCCAAGGAGGATGGGTCCCTTTGGAGTCTTGGTGCTCACAAGGTTTCTTCCTTACAATGTTTAGGGAGGTTTTCCTTGCCACTGTCGCCTAGGCTTGCTCAATTTGGGATTGGCCTAATAGATATTAGAATATAATCTAAAATTGTGAAACTGCTTTGAGACAATGCTCCATTGTAAAAAGTGCTGTACAGTATAAATAATCTGACTCATTCATTTTCCTTGATGTGCCCCCCTGCATAGCGCCCCACTTTGACAACCATTGCTTTAACCCATTTAATACAGGGCCGGATAAGGCTGATCTTTTGAGTCATGTTTCCATCAGTCTGATTTCTCTGATTTCACTCTCAAGTTGCGGAGAAGAAGTTGTGAAGAATGAACTGAAATGAACCGAGCTTAAATGAACTGGAGACTGGATGTGACTACTGTTGTTTATGTTCTGACCACTGATCTTTAGCCGTGCAGTCTTGAATATCTTCCCTTCTCCATTGTAAAATGATACAATGGTGAGTAGCTACTGAATAAATGAATTGGGAGAGAGTGTGTGGAGCCCTGTTCTTTCCAGCTACTTGCTTGATAGCTTCAGCCATGTGTGTAGTGTGTAGTACGTTCTTCAGCTGCCATGGCAAATGACCAGAGACACACACACACACACACACACACACACACACACACACACACACACACACACACACACACAGGCGTCTCGGATAACACAATGGAACAGTTGGTCAGTGCATGCAGAATGCAAGCTCGTTTAAACTCGGTGCTGAGTCACTCCTGGTCAACAAGTTAAATCATTTCTAGGAAGGAAAGGAAACCTAAATCGGGACACTGACTGCCTGGAAGCACCTTTAACGTTCACAGTCCTCCACCATTTTGTATCAGTATGGGGCACTAGACTTCTCATGATGATACAGTGTTTCCCATGCAGTCACAATATTAACAACCGAGCTCTTAGCAATTATAAAGTATTATACAGTGGTATGTTGGTTCTCAGCGTCAATTTGTTCCAGATGGCTTGTCGAGTACCGAGCAAATTTTTCCCATAAGGAATAATGTAAATTCAATGAATCTGTTCCAGACCCCCAGAAAATCCACACTGTATAAGCCATTATATGCATTTAATGGAGTTTTGTACAGGTGCTTCCTGATTTACGATTGGGACATGTTCCGACAAATCCATCACAAGTTAAATGTGTCATTAACTGAGGAGTTTACTGTATCATAGCGGAACCTATGATAAGTAATAATAAACAAGTTAATGTTTAAAACACTTACATTAATGTACAGTTGGCCAAAATCATGAACACAAAGCTCATTATCTAATAAAATGTTGAAAAATCCCATGTAATTTAGTGAGTAATGGATTGAATGTGAAGAGTAAAAGCAAAACACTTACTGTATTGGTGAACTCACGGCGCTAGCATAGCTCCTAATGCTAACTGCAGGCTGTAATCAATAACCTTTTTATTACTTATTTGCCCTAAGAATACACTACTGTACATGTAAAAATAACAAACACACAAGAAACAGAGCGGAAACTCAATCACTGTGTACTGAATCGTGATTCTAGTTTCGGCTGAAACGAGTCGCGCCGATCGATTCATACAATTTTAAGCAAGTGAGCAACAAATTTTTCTAGTCATAATGCGTCGAGAACCGAATTCGACGAGTTCCGAGGTGGTCGAGAACCGAGGTACAACTGTAACACTGATCAGATGTTATGCTGCGCATACCTGTATTTACACCACCCTCCCCGAAAGGCGCGTCTGCTTTGCATTACAAATAGAAACGAACACTGTCAAACGAGTATACATGCCCATAATGTGTTCATGACTCATATCTCTGTTGCCCCGAGGCAAACAGTCACAGCAGTGAAACTTCCCCATCCAGTGGAGTGTGCACTCAGTGTACACATTACTTGGCATCTGATCAGCACGGATTATTCTAAGAAAGATATGTGTCAGCTTACTTTGGGAACTTTGGGTGCTGCAATAGGTATTAAAATGCAGAGTAGTTACCAAGACCAAGCATTTATGGGCTATATAATGCATGCAGTCTGACCCCTATGGCCACACACTAAATTAAATGTATACTAACCGGGCAAACTAAAATATACACTGACCAAATCACTTTATTAGGTACACCTCCATGTTTCTACATTCATTGTCCATTTTAGACGTTCTTACCATATAGATGGACTTTGTAGTTCTACAAATACAGACTGTAGTCCCTCTGTTTCTCTATATACTTTGTTGGTCTCCTTTCCTTCGGGACACTGATGTGCTAGTGGTGTGTTAGTGTGTGTTGAGCTGGTATGAGTGGATCAGACGGCAGTGCTGCTGGAGTTTTTAAATACCTCATTGTCACTGCTGGACTGAAAATAGTCCACCAACCAAAAATGTCCAGCCATCAGAATCCTTAACGCAGCATCCTGTGAGCACTGATGAAGAATTAGAGGATGACCAACACAAACTGCAACAACAGATGAGCTGCTGTCTCTGACTTCAACACACATTAACTCACCACCACACCGGTGTCATTGAGAATGATCCACCACCCAAATAGTACCTGATCTGTGAGGGTTCTGACCATTAGAGAACAGAGTAAAGGGTACTAACAGAGTATGGAGATGGACTACAGTCTGTAATTGTAGAACTACAAAGTGCTTCTATATGGTAAGGTGAACCTAATAAAGTGATCGGTGAGCGTGTACTAAGTAATTAGGCTGACATTGTAGAACAAAAGAGCACAAGGAATGTTTCATGACCATGTATGGGCTTTTAAGCTGTGGGAAGCAAACAGTTTAGATTAACCGCCATGTAAGTGAATAGCCATTCATCATTCATCCACTAGAGGGGGTCATGACCTGACTAGGCTCAGTCACAAACCACATAATGCAGGACATTTCACATTTACAGCATTTAGCAGACGTTCTTATCCAGAGCGACTTACAAGTTATACAGTCTTACAATCCAAGAGGGTTAAGGGTCTTGCTCAAGGACCCTACGGTGGCAGCTTGGCAGAGGCGGGATTTGAACCCTGGACCTTCTGGTCCCCATTACATTACATAACATTATTAAATGAGTACACCAAGAGTCCTTAGTGATAGACATAGTACACATTAAAACAAACGACACACAGCACAATGAAAATGTGCAAAATTTTCTGCTGTTCTTTTGACAGCCACTATATAGACAAAATATAGACAAAAGTCTGTGGACACACCTTATAATTATCAAGCTTTGCTATTTCAGCAGCACACCTCTAACACATTCACAATATAAAGTGCACATTTCTGGATTCTCCATAGATAAACTGTAGCAGTAGAATGGATTGTACTGACACCCTAGTGATTCTTCCAACAAGTCAGTTCACCAACTTTCTGTTCTTAAACAAAAAGAGAATTGGTTTGCCAATTGTGATTGAGAACTTGTACAGAACCTTGACCTCAACTCCATCAGACACCTGCACTGGAATCCCAAAAGTGAGCCTATGCTTATTGTCTAACGTCAGAAGCCAACCTCACAGTCATGTTCTAAAATCTAGTGGGAAGCCCTCTTAGAAGAACAAAGGTGGGGGCAAACTCCATACTAATACCACTGTTTTGGATGTGACTTTTGGGTGTCCACAAACCTTTGTCTATATAGTGTACAATTTCTGGCTAAAAAAAAAGGTGGCCGATTGTATATAAAAAAGTGAATACTTTAGAGCCTTTGACTGGATAATTACTGCAGTGATAAATATGTTGTAGATGGTAACAGCTCTTTTAATGCAGCAGATTTTATTTTTTAACCAACCCTGATGGACTGGGCTGGGCTGGGCTGAAAAAAAAAATTATTAATTAATCAATACAGCAATATACTTATTTTCATGATATACTACATTGATTTTCAGCTCAAACTATAGAATTTTTTAAGGAAGAAAAAACTTTTTAAATGGGGTGTAAATCACAATCTCCGCAGTACAGTGTTTTGACAAAATATGTCCGCTTAATTACCAATGTGATGTGATGTAGTAAGACGACTGAGATTGTACACTGCATCTTGTATTTCGGCTGTTTTGAAATTTTCAGTGCACTGTGTGAAATATCACAATATCGCAATATGCATCGTATCGCAATGTATCGTGATATAATCGTATCGTGATGCATATTGTAAAGTCCCTACCCTAACTGACCCATGCGTAGTGCCCACTGTTTAGAAGCCCCAGCTTTGCAAATATCTGGGCCCACAACCCTAACCGAAGAAGCCTGAGGTGACAGTGGAAAGGAAAAACTCCCTAAATGTTATAAAGAAGAAATCTTGGTAGGACCGAGACTTAATCCATGACCCAACGTTTTTGGGCAGCTTAGATGTTATATGTAAGAGTTAAACTACGTTATCTAATTAATATCTTATAGCAGAGTTTAAATACACAGAATATTAAAAAAATGAGACAGTCTATAATACTGAATATAATAACGTAGAGAATATGCCTAACAGCATTATTCCATCCAGTAAAGCATGTTTATATATTTTAGAGAAACTAAAGGTGTGTGTAGTGTAAGGTTGAAGACCCCTGCCAAACACAGTCAGTCAGCCTAAATTGGCATAGAGTTGTGATGTAATGTCACAGACTTGCTGATTTAGTCGAGGACCCAGTGTATAATGCTATTGAGGGAAGTCATTTTGGACGGCAGGAAACACACTTCTGCTTTGTATATACACTGAACAGTGACTTTATTAGAAACACCCATAAGGTCAATAAAAAGTAGCGCTTTATAAGGTTCGTTGAGAACCATCATGGCGTAGTTTCCTCTGGGTGTTGAAATTGTTCTGCAGGAATATCAAGCCATGCCTAGAGCTCTGTGATTTCGGTGATGTGGATAACATGGATGGAATTGAGGAATAAAACCGGAAATGCCCAGAAAAACAGCCAGTCACATTTAACTTGTGCAGACACAAACATAGCCGAGAGAGGCTAGGACTGTGGTAGCCTAGCGGTTAAGCGTACTGCACTGTGGCCCAGAAGGTCCAGGTTTCAAATCCCTCATCTGCCAAGCTGCAACTATTGGGTCCTTGAGCAAGAACGTTAACCAGATTTGCTTGGATGGTAAGACTATCAGTTGTGAGTCGCTCTGGATCAGATCGTCTGCTAAATGACATAAATGTAAAAAAAGTTAACTGCTCTACGCAACATCCAAACTTCTATATTTTCACAGTTACAGGTATTATCCAATTATACTCTCAGAGCCAAGAGGGGATGCTGAAGCACCCCTACTTCCCGCGGTGACGAACCCCAACACAGTCACACATGAAAGGCACAGTGCTTTTACTATGGCTACTGATGCCTGATTGTCATCCCATTGATTGAAAACATTGGACTCTAATTTCACCTTCAAATGAACTGCTAATTATGAATTGCCCCTCATAGATATGGAACGTCTTCCTCAATAAATGGATGACCAAGTATAATATTTTTGTCTGATTTTGTTTAATTGGATTCTCTTTCTCTACTTTAGGACTATAGACAATTCTGCATAAATATGACCTAAAACATCAGAGGAAAGTATTTTGCATCTAATTCACATCTGAATGATAGAAAACTAGTAGTAAGAGTCAACCCTTGCAACACAAGGGAATCAGTCTTGAAAGTCAAAAGTTAGAGTCTTAGTTAGAAAGTTAGAGATGCACCGATTGATCGGCCAGTGACCGGAATCGGTTCACTGAGAGAGGTGTGTAATTTATCATAGGTACACTTCTACTATGAGAGACAAAATGAGGGGAAAAAAATCCAGGAAATCACATTGTAGGATTTTTAAAGAATTTAACTGTAAATTATGGTGGAAAATAAGTATTTGGTCAATAACAAAAGTTCAACTCACTACTTTGTAACATAACCTTTGTTGGCAATGACAGAGGTCAAACGCTTCCTGTAAGTCTTCACCAGGTTGGCACACACTGTAGCTGGTATTTTGGGCCCATTCCTCCATGCAGATCTCCTCCTAGAGCAGTGATGTTTTGGGGCTGTCGCTGGGCTACACGGACTTTCAACTCCCTTCACAAATTTTCTATGGGGTTGAGATCTGGAGACTGGCTAGGCCACTCCAGGACCTTGAAATGCTTTTTACAGAGCCACTCCTTCGTTGCCCGAGCGGTGTGTTTGGGATCATTGGCATCCTGGAAGGACCCCCAGCCATGTTCCTTCTTCAATGCTCTCACTGATGGAAGGAGGTTTTGGTTTTTAAAATCTGATAATACATGGCCCCCATTTCATTCTTCCCTTAACACGGATCAGTCGTCCTGTCCCCTCTGCAGAAAAAACAGCCCCAAAGCATGAGGTTTCCACCCCCATGCTTCACAGTAGGTATGGCACAACTCAGAATTCTTCTTCCTCCAAACACGACGAGTTGAGTTTTTACCAAAAAGTTCTATTTTGGTTTCATCTGACCACATGATATTCTCCCAATCCTCTTCTGGATCATCCATATGCTCTCTGGCAAACTTCAGATGGGCCTGGACATGTACTGGCTTAAGCAGGGAGACACGCCTGGCACTACAGGAATCTGAGTCCCTCTCTGCGTAGTGTGTTACTGATGGTAGCCTTTGTTACTTTGGTCCCAACTCTCTGCAGGTCATTCATCAGGTCCCTCCGTGTAGTTCTGTGATTTTTTTCTCACCGTTCTCATGATCATTTTGACCCCACGGGATGAGATCTTGCGTGAGGCCCCAGATCAAGGGAGATTATCAATGGTCTTGTATGTCTTCCATTTTCTTACAATTGCTCCCATAGATGATTTCTTCACACCAACCTGCTTGCCTATTGTAGATTCACTCTTCCCAGCCTGGTGCAGGTCTACAATTTTCTTCCTGGTGTCCTTCGACAGCTCTTTGGTCTTGGCCATGGTTGAGTTTGGAGTCTGACTGTTTGAGGCTGTGGACAGGTGTCTTTTATAGAGATAACGAGGTCAAAGAGGTGCCATTAATACAGGTAACGAGTGGAGGACTTCTAAAGAAGAAGTTACAGGTCTGTGAGAGCCAGAAATCTTGCTTGTTTGTGGGTGACCAAATACTTATTTTCCACCATGATTTACAATTAAATTCTTTAAAAATCCTACAATGTGATTTCCTGGATTTTTTTCCTCATTTTGTCTCTCATAGTTGAAGGGTACCTATAATAAATTACAGACCTCTCTTATCTTTCTAAGTAGGAGAACTTGACTAAATACTTTTTTTGCCTCACTGTATATGTCTTTTTATTAGTTGATTAAAGCTCTCAGGGCATGGTTTTAATTGTGTTGTACCATTAAAGCATGTGTTTTTACTGAATTCAGTGGTTTACAGTGATGTATGACTTATCGTCTGTGGAATGAGTTGCAATTCAGTGTCTTTGATTGTACTTGTAGCCTTGCACTAAGCAAGTTTGCAGTGATTGATATCTGTGTGGCCAAAGCCACAAAGCTAAAGCTAACATCGGAATCAGCCGGTCATATGTTTAAGAAATTGGAAACGGGCAAGAAAATTGATATAAAGATATAAAGATAGGACTTGCTGTATTGTACAGTACAGTACTAAATGTGTTTTAATTAGTATAGTATTTTAATTAATATTTAAAATAAAACACTATGTGCAAAGCCCTGTTTCACAGAAGATAATGCAGACATTAAACAGGTCCAAGCGCCACTGTACAGGGTTTTTGTTGAATGGCGTTCTTGGACTGTAGGCTATATTATTGTATTGTGTGCATGCACCTTTAAGTCCCAAATCTCTACGACTTGTGTGTTTAGAGTTAGAAGGCTTTGTGGATGAAGCCTGAACTTTTAAACCATTATGTAACTGAGCACCAGCGCTGCATTCCTCCTGGACTTTCATGCGCATGGACGTCTGCAGCAATGTTTCTCATGCAAAAATGAAACATCTCGCGCTGTTTTCATTAACTGCCGAATAAAACACTTGCTAATTGAGTCACAGGAGAGGAGGAGCGGAATAGTCCGAGCAGAATGTGTGTGGTTGGAATATGGCGAGTTGGCGAACGGGCTGAGCGCTCATTAGCATGTGTCGCTGGCTTAGCACACAGTGTTAGCCGCTTCCATTCTAGCAAACCGGCACATGCTGGTTCTTAAAGGAACTTTCTCACAAGTTTGAGCACGTTCCAGATTCGATGGCATCAAACTGAATTTCTTTTATTTCATGTCTAGGAGATGACCTATCTCTGCATCCCGGCTGCTGATCTTCCTACGCAGGACCTGTGAGTACAGAACAGTGCCTCTGCCATGCCAAAAATGCTTCCCATCATGCTCTGTTCTGCCGGTTACTCCGGCAACCATGGGAAGAAAAGTGGTCTATAAATATAGGGAAATATGAACGCAATCAATAAAACGTCGCCATATAGGTTAGTTTACCGTGTCGCCAAGAACGTACAACAATGCCTGCCAGATAAACAGAAAACACACATGCACACACCCCACTTCCTCTTGTGGCCCTCGGTGTTCAGGAAGGAAGTTGTGAGTGCATGCTGCTGCACTGCCTGGGCCCTGCTGTGCCTCTATTTTTAAGTATGAACCCCGCGCAACCCGGTGAGGCACCGCGAAACCTTCAACACGCCCAATCCGAAACTCAATCTGTCGAACAAGAGTGGACGCACAGCACTTTCTCATCCTGGACCTGTCAGAAGGATATACACCCGATGGCCACACCATCACCCCACCCTTTGCTTACACCACCTGGAGCAATACTGCTATTCAATTCACATTTATTTATGCAGCCCTTTTTAATATCAGAACATTGTCTCGATTAACAAGTAAAGCAACAGTGGCAAGGCAAAAATGATTGTGGCACCAGGACTCAATGGGAGACCCATCTGCTTTGGGTGGCCCAAACCAGCAAAGTCTTATATATAGTGCTATGCAAAAGTCTTAGGCATTCTATAGTTTAATTTATATTCTGCTTATTTTTTATTTAAGAAGATTGTAGTCCATCTGTTTCTCTACATACTATGTTAGATCCCTTTACTCTGATCTCCAATGGTTAGGACCCCCAGAGGACCAGCACAGACCAGGTACTATTTGGGTGGTGGTGTCTTAGTTTGTCCGATCCAATTGTACCAGCTCAACACACCACCATCACATCAGTGGTTCTGCTGAGAATGATCCACCACCCAACTAGTACCCGATCTGCTTTGGTTCTGTGGGGGTCCTGACCATGAGAGAACAAAGTAAAGAATAAAAAAAATACTAAAATGTGTATTTTAAAGTAATTAATGGCTTTCTGATGAAAACAACGTAACGCATGGATGGGATGTGGACACAACAATGCAAAAAACATACGATTTCTGAAGGATTTTAATTATTACATTTCATTGTAAAGTGTAATACATGCAGGGACGGTTGAAAAATGCTATTTCTCAGTGTTCTAGGTAGCTTCTATATGCCTTAAATTTGCAATTGCATCACTGTGCAGGGTACCTTGCTTAATAATCAAATGTCTCTTACAGCTAATTACTTTGTAATTACTATGTACCTGTAATGTACTGGGGGCCGGAAATGGCAACCATTCGGTGGCAATGGCATCCCATATTCTCATGTGTGAGGATGTTCCCAGCAATAATTAGATTTGAAATCTACATACACCATATTAACGCAACCCCAAATCAGAAAAAGATTGGACAGTATGGAAAATGCATTAAAAAATGCAGTTTGTCTTACATTTACTTATATTTAAATATACATTTTAACATTTAAATAATTTTCTCACCCATTTGCTGACAAACTGGAGATCTTCTGCCCATCTTTGCATCCTCAAAGACTCGAGCTTAGGTGAATACTGCTTTTGTTCCAAATCATGATTATAATCACTTGGCGACATCACTGGTCTGAAATCACATCATTATTGGGTTTTTTAACCTCATTACTAGCTCTAAGCTGCCAAGTCCCAACCTTTTTTTGGAATGTGTTGCAGGCCTGAAATACAAGAATGGATGTTTATTAACAAATAAAATGAAAGTTGACCAGAAAAAAACAGACATATCTTTGGTTCATACTGTCTGAAATGAAATAAAAGTCTAAGTACATGTAAGAAAAACTGCATTTAAAAAAAAGAAATATGTCATTTTCCATACTGTAACGAGTTAAGGCAAATGTAGGGGGTTGTACATCGCCCATTAGTGGTTACCACATTTGATGTGACATGGTAGAGCCATCGGGACCCAATCCAATCCAATTGGCCAAATATAACTTATTAACAGAACAGAACAGTATGTAGTCAATAAACTGGCAGTGTTATGGAAAGCCATGAAGTTCTTTGTCCCTTTAAGCTACAGTTACCCCCCAAGGGTCATAAATTGCCATGAGATGGTGATCGTGACCTCCTTGGGACTGGAAGAATGGTAAGGGACAAAGGCCATTGTGTTGCTGGTAAACTGACTAGGCATTTTAGCTCCCCTAACTTGCATGGGATAAGCCGATAAGACAATGAATGAATGAATGGATAAATACAACCCCAATTCCAATGAAGTTGGGACGTTGTGTAAAACATAAAGACAGAATATGATGATTTGCAAATCATTTTCAACTATATTCAATTGAATACACTACAAAGACAAGATATGCAAATATTCACTCATTTTGAATTTGACGCCTGCAACATGTTCCAAAACAGTTGGGACAGGGGCAACAAAAGACTGGGAAAGTTGAGAAATACCCAAAAAACACCTCACAGGTGAACAGATTCATTGGAAACAGGTGAGTGTCATGATTGGGAGCACCCCCGAAAGGCTCAGTCGTTCACAAGCAAGGATGGGGCGAGGTTCACCACAAATAGTCCAACAGTTTAAGAACAACGTTTCTCAATTGTAAGGAATTTAGGGATTTCATCATCTACTGTCCATAATATCATCAGAAGGTTCAGAGAATCTGGAGAAATCTCTGCAAGTAAGTGGCAAGGCCGAAAACCCAGCATTGAATGCTCATGAATTTCGATCCCTCAGGCGACACTGCATTAAAAACCGACATCATTCTGTAAGGGATATTACCACACGGGCTCAGGAACCCTTCGGAAAACCATTGTCAGTGAACACAGTTCGTCGCTCCATCTACAAGTACAAGTTAAAACTCTACAATGCAAAGCGAAAGCCATGTATCAACAACACACAGAAACAAGGACGTCCCTGCTTATTTCAGCAAGACAATTCCAAGCCACATTCTGCACGTCCTACAACAGTGTGGCTTCATAGTAAAAGAGTGCGGGTACTAGACTGACCTGCCTGCAGTCCAGACCTGTCTCCCATTAAAAATGTGTGGTGCATTATGAAGCGCAAAATACGACAACGGAGACCGCGGACTGTTGAGTAACTGAAGTTGTCATCCAATTAAACAGGGCTAATTACACTCTTTTTAATCAAGCATGCACTTGGTAAGTGTTTGGTAAGCACTTGTCACTTAAGCACTGACAATATCCTTGATATGCTCAAAAAAAGCATATCGTCTTACTACGACACAATAAAATGCCATATTGCGCACACAGTGGTGTGAAAAAGTGTTTGCCCCTTCCAGATTTCCTTTTTTTTTTTTTGCATGTTTGTCACACTTAAGTGTTTTGGAACATCAAACCAATTTAAATATTAGTCAAAGACAACACAAGTAAACACAAAATGAAGTTTTTAAATGAAGGTGTTTATTATAAAGGGAGAAAAAAAATCCAAACCTACATGGCCCTGTGTGAAAAAGTGATTGCCCCCTAAACCTAATAACTGGCTGGGCCACCCTTAGCAGCAACAACTGCAACCAAGCGATTGTGATAACCTGCAATGAGTCTTTTACAGCGTTGTGGAGGAATTTTGGCCACTCATCTTTGCAGAATTGTTGTAATTCAGCCACACTGGAGGGTTTTCGAGCATGAACTGCCTTTTTAAGCTCATGCCACAGCATCTCAGTAGGATTCAGGTCATTACTTTGACTAGGCCACTCCAAAGTCTTCATTTTGTTTTTCTTCAGCCATTCAGAGCTGGACTTGCTGGTGTGTTTTGGATCATTGTCCTGCTGCAGAACCCAAGTTTGTTTCAGCTTGAGGTCACGAACAGATGGCCGGACATTCTCCTTAAGGATTTTTTGGTAGACAGCAGAATTCATAGTTCCATTTATCACAGGAAGTCTTCCAGGTCCTGAAGCAGCAAAACAGCCCCAGACCATCACACTACAACCACCATATTTTACTGCTGCAATAATGTTCTTTTTCTGAAATGCTGTGCTACTTTTACACCAGATTCAATGGGGGACACACCTTCCAAAGTGTTCAACTTTTGTCTTGTTAGTCCACAGAATGTTTTCCCAAAAGTCTTGGGGATCATCAAGATGTGCTCTGTAAAAATTTAGATGAGCTTTAATGTTCTTTTTACCCAGCAGTGGTTTTCATCTTAGAACTCTGCCATGCAGGCCATTTTTGCCCATTCTTTTTCTTATGGTGGCATAAACACTGACCTTAACTGAGGCAAGTGAGGCTTGCAGTTCTTTGGATGTTGTTGTTGGGTCTTTTGTGACCTCTTCGATGAGTCGTCGCTGCACTCCTGGGGCAATTTTGGTCGGCTGGCCACTCCTGGGAAGGTTCACCACTGTCTTTGCCATTTGTCTTTTGACTTTGTTCCATGTCTTCTCCATTTGTGGATAATGACTCTCACTGTGGTTCGCTGGAGTCCCAAAGCTTTAGGAATGGCTTTATAACCCTTTCCAGACTGATAGATCTCAATTCCTTTTTCAATTGTTCCTGAATTTCTTTGGACCTCGGCATAGCTTTTAAGGATCTTTTGGTGTACTTCACTTTGTCAGGCAGGTCCTATTTAAGAGATGTCCTGATTGAGAACAGGTGTGGCAATAATCAGGCCTGGGTGTGGCTAGAGACAGTGAACTCAGGTGTGATAAACCATAGTTATGTTATAATAAACACCTTCATTTAAAAACTAAATATAAATGGGTTTGATGTTCCAAAACACTTCAGTGTGACAAACATGCAAAAAAAACAGGAAATCAGGAAGGGGGTAAACACTGTTTCACACCAGACCATCAAAGCAATTTAAATATTAGTCAAAGACAACACAAGTAAACACAGAATGTACTTTTTAAATTTGTGTATATATATATATATATATATATATATACACACACACATATACTGGTGGCCAATCTTCATTGACTGCACATTCACTGCCAAGGACTACCGAACCACCCTGTAGGACCATGTGCATCCAATGGTTCAAACATTGTATCCTGAAGGCGGTGCCGTGTATCAGGATGACAATGCACCAATACACACAGCAAGACTGGTGAAAGATTGGTTTGATGAACATGAAAGTGAAGTTGAACATCTCCCATGGCCTGCACAGTCAACAGATCTAAATATTATTGAGCCACTTTGGGGTGTTTTGGAGAAGCGAGTCAGGAAACATTTTTCTCCACCAGCATCACGTAGTGACCTGGCCACTATCCTGCAAGAAGAATGGCTTAAAATCCCTCTGACCACTGTGCAGGACTTGTATGTCATTTCCAAGACGAATTGACGCTGTATTGGCTGCAAAAGGAGGCCCTACATCATACTAATAAATTATTGTGGTCTAAAACCAGGTGTTTCAGTTTCATTGTCCACATATACACATACACTGTTAAAAAAAAAAAAGGGAACACTTAAACAACACAATGTAAGTAAATCAAACTTCTGTGAAATCAAACTGTCCATTTAGGAAGGAACACTGATTGACAATCAATTTCACATGCTGTTGTGCAAATGGAATAGACAACAGGTGGAAATTATTGGCAATTAGCAAGACACACTCAATAAAGGAGTGGTTCTGCAGGTGGGGACCACAGACCACTTCTCAGTACCTATGCTTTCTGGCTGATGTTTTGGTCACTTTTGAATGTTGGTGGTGCTTTCACACTCGTGGTCCCCCCTCCCTTTTTTTCCCCCCTCCCCTTCGTCCCTTTTTTTTCCTTTTTTTTTCTCCCCCCCCTTTCTCTCCGCTTTTGACCGCTGCGTAGCACGAAGGAGGGAAATCTTTTTACCACAAACCCCCAACAAGTTGGCTAGGTTAGTGCAGCTCATCCATGATGGCACATCAATGCAAGCTGTGGCAAGAAGGTTTGCTGTGTCTGTCAGCGTAGTGTCCAGAGGCTGGAGGCGCTACCAGGAAACAGACCAGTACACCAGGAGACGTGGAGGAGGCCATAGGAGGACAACAACCCAGCAGCAGGACCGCTACCTCCGCCTTTGTGCAAGGAAGAACAGGAGGAGCACTGCCAGAGCCCTGCAAAATGACCTCCAGAAGGCCACAAATGTGCATGTGTCTGCACAAACGGTTAGAAACCGAATCCATGAGGATGGTTTGAGGGCCCGACGTCCACAGATGGGGGTTGTGCTCACAGCCCAACACCGTGCAGGACGCTTGGCATTTGCCAGAGAGCACCAGGATTGGCAAATTCACCACTGGTGCTTGGTGCTCTTCACAGATGAAAGCAGGTTCACACTGAGCACATGTGACAGAGTCTGGAGATGCCGTGGAGAGCGATCTGCTGTCTGCAAAATCCTTCAGCATGACCGGTTTGGCAGTGGGTCAGTAATGGTGTGGGGTGGCATTTCTTTGGAGGGCCGCACAGCCCTCCATGTGCTCGCCAGAGGTAGCCTGACTGCATTTAGGAACCAAGATGAGATCCTCAGACCCCTTGTGAGACCATATGCTGGTGCGGTTGGCCCTGGTTTCCTCCTAATGCAGGACAGTGCTAGACCTGATGTGGCTGGAGTGTCAGCAGTTCCTGCAAGATGAAGGCATTGAAGCTATGGACTGGCCCGCCCGTTCCCCAGACCTGAATCTGATTGAGCACATCTGGGACATCATGTCTCGCTCCATCCACCAACGTCACGTTGCACCACAGACTGTCCAGGAGTTGGCGGATGCTTTAGTCCAGGTCTGGGAGGAGATCCCTCAGAAGACCATCCGCCACCTCATCAGGAGCATGCCCAGCCGTTGTAGGGAGGTCATACAGGCACGTGGAGGCCACACACAATACTGAGCCTCATTTTGACTTGTTTTAAGGACATTACATCAAAGTTGGATCAGCCTGTAGTGTGTTTTTCCACTTTAATTTTGTGTGTGACTCAATCCTGGCCTCCATTGTTAATAAATATGATTTGCATTGATGATTTTTGTGTGATTGTTTCAGCACATTCAGCTTTGTACAGAACAAAGTTTCAATGACAATATTCATTCATTCAGATCTAGGATGTGTTATTTGAGTGTTCCCTTAATTTTTTTGAGTAGTGTGTGTGTGTTATGTATATGTTATATACTTATATATATATATATATATATATATATATATATATATATATATATCTATATATATATATATATATATAATATATACACACGCCCTGAAATGTTGATAAAATAAGATTAAATTTACTCACTTTCAAAATCCACTTAATACAACTGTATTTTCTATCTTTATTTTGCTCTTTCTCTCCTATTTCTCTATCTGACTCTGTCTTTTCCTGCCTCTCTCTTTCTCTTGCTGGATACTGATCTCTCTGTCTTCCTCTCCCTGTCTGTCTTTCCTGTTTGGTCTCTCTTTCTCTGGGTCTGTCTGCAGGAAGCAGCATTTTAAACAGAGCATTACGTTCATGCATGAGTGCAGGTTGAAAGGAGAGGGATGTCTGGTGCACTGGTGAGTATCGAGCTCTTTAAACCTTGGCCTTATTCATGTTATCTGTATGGTGTATCTGTCATATGTTCACACGCATGATCTTCAAGGTACGAGGACGACTAGATTGTCTTTGATTTGAATACGTGAGGCGGAGGCGGGCGAACTGTTCACCGCCTACGCCTCCCAAATTCTGATTCTCAGAAACTCCTCCTCCTCATCATCGATACCCCAGTGAAGCACAACCAAATTCGACATTTAGACCAAAACACCAAAGCAAGAGATGTGTAATACGGGGTGATTACAGGAAAGGGTTGCCACTTTCACAATCATTTACCAGTAAGGCAGGTGAACTTCATGTTAATACTTTGTAGGAGGCGACCAAATGTTAATTACTCAGCTTTGCCACTTAAAGATCAGATCGGTTACAGTACGTTCTGAGGCTTTGCTTGTAAAGATGCTCGATGGCGGCTTAAATGATAACTGCGATTATTTTTATGGTACAGACATCCTGATTTTTTACGTTTTTATTAACCTATCATTCTTTTCTATTGTAGATCATAAGCCTGGCTTTGTTCACCTGTAGAAGTCTCTGGATTAATATAACACGCCTTTGTTACATTAACTGGGTTTTAGTTTATTTAAGCAACAATAAACTTATAATCAGAATATGATCAGCTATAGCAAAATCAGGATTGCTACTGACTACTGTCTTTTTGTAGAATTATTATTATTATTATTATTATTATTATACAGGACAAGCTGACTTGTTTTGAAAAGTTAAAACTTTATCTCTATAATCTAAATGAAAAGTAAAACTTAATCTCTACAGGTGAACTTAAATGTAACATTTCTTCTAATTTTATTCAGCCACTAAAGTCAATTAAGACAAAAGTAACACACACTAATGGATCAGCTGAAAACCTGCTCAATTGTTTTTAACCCAATTTTATCAATTAGAATGAGCTGAAATATGCTGTATTAAGTTAATGCACCAAATTTATACTATTCTACAAAACTGGTTCAAAGTCAGAACTGAAATTTGGTTACAAGTCCTTGTGGTCTATATATTGGATCTACTAAGGTTTACATATCTAGTAAAATTGTAGTTAGAACTGATGTATTTTATCAGATTGCATTTAAGACTGGTTTTTTAACCAGTGTTTTGGTAGTAACAGCTCATTTTGAGCATAAATCTTCTTCAGATGCACCTGTAATAACAATTTTAATTGCCAAAATTTGGGACACAGTTATTCAGAACAATGGGCTACAACTTCTTACTATGTGACCATGAGAGCTACAGGGTAGTCTCAAGTCTAAAATGCAGTCAAAAACTTTGAGTCATGACCTGAAAACATGTGGGACTGCATTTTTTTGAAACATTAAATACTAATTATAAATCCCAACGTTTTAACTTTCAGAATGTATTTTGAGATTTTTTAAAACAATGTGTTGGTAGTAAGAGCTAATTTTGAGTATAATTATTTTATTAAGACACAAAGTTAGTTAATATCAGAAGTGTTTAGTAGGGACAATTTTGATGTTGCACATTTATTACAGAATTTGGGACACAGGTCCTTCAAAACAATGAGCTCCAACTCCTTACAGTGTAGTCTCAAGTCCTTGTCTAAAATGCAGGGGTTTTGCTAAAATAATCCTCTGTCTACATGAAAATGTGTGGGACTGCATTTTTTGAAACATTAAAAACTAATTACAAATCCCAAAGCTTTAACTTTCAGAATTCAGAATGTATTTTTGGACTGTTTTGTTTTAAACAATGTTTTGGTAGTAACAGCTAACTATCAGCATTTTATTTAAAACGCAGTTATTTTATATCAGATGTTTTAGTAGGGGCGATTTTAATGTTACACACTGATTCCAAAACTTGGGACCCATGCCATTCAAAACAGTGGGCTCCAAGTACTTACTATGCAGGGGTTTGGCTAAAATATCCTCTGTCTACGACCAAAAACTTTGTGTTTCAGTAGTGATATGATCACTACTATGTGGGCCTGAATTTTTTTTTATTAAAAAAATAAATAAATCCCAAAGTTTTAACTTTCAGAATTCAGACCGATTCTTTAAAACAGTGTTTTTGTAGTAACAGCTAATAGTTATTTAATTTCAGATGTGTTCAGTAGAGACACTGATTACACACTGATTAGAAAATTTGGGACACATTTCATTTAAAAACAGTGGACTCCACGTACTTGATGTGTGACCATGAGATCTGCGGGGGTAGTCTCATTTCCTCGTCTAAAATCCAGGGGTTTTGACTAAAATAAGCCACCGCCTACGGCCAAAACCTTTGAGTTTCAGTATTGACCTGAAAATGACGGACTGCAGTTTTAAAAATTAAAAGTAATTATAAATCCAAAAGTTTTAAATTTAAAACAACTTTTAAAAACAAACTTATAATAAACAAAGAAAAAGTGTAAATAGAAAAAAGTATTTTTCACAAGTTTAAATTAAGAGGTTAGGGTTTGTGATAGTGCTGAGCGATATGACCTCAAATCAATATCACGATTAATCAAACATTTTACCTCGATTATGATTATTTTATTTTTAGGTTTTTGTTGTTGTTGATGTTTTTTGCCCTCATAGTTCCCTGATAAGGCTTGTACTGTAAATACGCTATTAAAACTGGATATGTTTTCTTATAAAAGAGTGCATATCACTGAAGGAAAAAAACTAACTATTTATTGAACATTTCAACCAATTGAAACACACTGTGTTTGCAAACACAGTGAGAAATGCATTGAGAGTTATTGAAGTACAAGTTAGAAATTAAAAAAAGACAAAATCTAAATAATTGACATAGGCAAGATTACGTTGGTTAATTGTTGTAAATGTTGGTTTCGATTAATTTTCGATTAATTGCCCAGCCCTAGTTTGTGACACCTCTCAACAGAAACCCTATGAATGATTATTTCGTATATATTTAGCTCTCAATTAATTCCTTGGGTTTAAATGCATCATACAATTTTTGTAAACATCCCAGGTAAAACTTTTTGTTGTTGTTTTGCTGTTCGTAGTTTGACAGAATGGTGCATATATAACAAATGTCTGGTAACTGCAATGGTAACTAAAATGTTGGATATAATATGGAGTGTACAAAAGTTTGCAGATGATCCACTGGAGGTTTTTTTTTAATTGTATGGTTTGCTTCTTTTCACGCAGAAAACCAAATACAAAACTATTTGAGCAAGACTATGCAAATTTAACCACGCAACCGGCTGTTCTGTTAGAAACTGTGCAGAATTTCTGACTACAAAAAGAGGCACCAAACAGTCAGTCCTGGTACTCTAAGAGCAATATTCACCGCTCATGTTACATCTTGAAACTCTGAATTCAAGTCAGAAGTAGCAGTCTTGCTCTGTCTGGTAGATATCTGTGAATAATCAATGACCTTTTCATTTAAGTATCGCTCACCTAAAGTCAGACCTCAAAGGGAAGTATCACGGCATACTGAAAGCATGAAACACAATGTGTGTGTGTGGGATTGCGGTGCACAAAATGCTATTATACTGTATATGGTATTTAGGCCCAATGAATAGGACTGTGCAATTTAAAATTCATTCGATATCTTCTAATTATAACAATGAAAAAGAAATATAAATGAATAACTAATTTAACAATAGCAGTAGTCACAATCAACTAACAGTTTGTGTTGCTATCATGAGAGCTTACTACAACTCCAAAGCAGAAAGTGTGTAGAATGCAAATAAAAATGCATTTTCTTACATTTATTTTGACTTTTATTTAATCGCAGACGATATGCATTTTTCCATATACCTCCATACAGAAACACAGCTCTAACAAAGGGTCAGCAAATGGTATAATATTTTTCACTCCTAGAAGTGCTGCTGAGCGCTGAGTAGAACGTCATTGCCGAACAGCATTCTGGGTAAAGCTCGCCAGGTAGCATAACATACATGGACATAATGTATCTAGACGCCGCATTCAACGTTGTCGCTATATTGGTCCTGGCCACGTCTCACAATTCTCCATACAGTGGTGTTTGAAAGTTTGTGAACCCTTTTTGTGAGACACAAATATGACACTTGGTCATTTATTTATTGATGAAAATTATCCAATATAACACATTAGTGAGTGGCAAAAGTATGTGACCCTTTGCTTTCAGTATCTGGCGTGACCCCCCTGTGCAGCAATAACTGCAGCTAAACGTTTCCTGTAACTGTTGATCAGTCCTGCACACCGGCTTGGAGGAATTTTAGCCCATTCCTCCAATGTATCAAGGAGTGGTGGGGAGGTGGAGCTAGGTCGAGAATAAAAGATACGGGCTCGCAGACGCGGACGGGGCAGGATGAGAATGGCAGGGTTAGGTAAAGCACCCAAGTGAGTGCTCGCCGAGCTACAGAGGCAGAGGCCCGTTCAGCTCTGGCAGGTAGCTGTAAGGCTGACATGATTCGTAAGGATGATCCATAACGATGAAGAATCAATAATAGGAGAGCTAGATGTATGACGATCAAGAGAGGAGGCGATCCATAATCTCAGCATAGGTGCTGGTAGTGCTTCAGATACTACCACACAGGTTATGCAGATGGCTCACGGACTTTGACTTGGCCATTCCAAAACATGAACTTTATTCTTCTTTAACCATTCTTTGGTATAACGGTCTTGTGTGCTTAGGATCTCGTTTTTTGCTGCATGACCCACCTTCTCTTGAGAATTCAGTTCATGGACAGATGTACCTGACATTTCCCTTTAGAATTCTCTCGATATCATTAGAATTCATTGTTTTATCAATGATAGGCAAGCTGGTCCCTGCCCCAGATGCAGCAAACAGGCCCAAAACCATATACTACCACCACCATGTTTCCAGAGGGATAAGGTTCTTATGCAGGAATGGCTGTGGTGTTTTCCTTTTTCCAAACATAATCACTTTTTCTTTTAAACCAAAAAGTTATATTTTGGTCTCATCCGTCCACAAGACATTCTTTCCAATAGCCTCTGGCTTGTCCACGTGATCTTTAGCAAAACTGCAGACGAGCAGCACTGTTCTTTTTGAGAGAGCAGTTGGCTTTCTCCTTGCGATCCTGCCATGCACACCATTGTTTGTTCAGTGTTCTTCTGATGGTGGACTAATGAACATTAACATTAGCCCCAATGTGAGAGGGGCCTTCAGTTGCTTAGAAGTTACCCTGGGGTCCTTTGTGACCTGGCCAACTATTACACGCCTTGCTCTTGGAGTGATCTTTGTTGGTCGACCACTCCTGGGGAGGGTAACAATGGTCTTGAATTTCCTCCATTTGTACACGATCTGTCTGACTGTGGATTGGTGGAGTCCAAACTCTTTAGAGATGGTTTTGTAACCTTTTCCAGCCTGATGAGCATCTCTCTTTTCCTGAGGTCCTAAATCTCCTTTGTTCGTGCCATGATACACTTCCACAAACGTGTTGTGAAGAGCAGACTTTAATAGATCCCTGTTCTTTAAATAAAACAGGGTGCCCACTCACACCTGATTGTCATCCCATTGATTGAAAACACCTGACTCTAATTTCACCTTCAAATTAGCTGCTAATCCTAGAGGTTCACATACTTTTGCCACTCACTAGTATCTAATATTGGATAATTTTCCTCAATAAATAAATGATTAAGTATAATATTTTTGTCTCATTTGTGTAACTGGGTTCTCTTTATCTACTTTTAGGACTTGTGTGAAAATCTGATGATGTTTTAGGTCATATTTATGCAGAAATATAGAAAATTCTAAAGGGTTCACAAACTTTCAAGCACCACTGTAGGTTGTATTGGAAAAATCATGCCTGATTCTAATCTAGTAAATAACGACATAATAAAACAATAATAGTAATAGATTAGCAATAGTACATATGTAGAACAAATAGTAATATAATAGTTGTATAATACAGTATTGACTATTTTATATTCCATGTTACACTATTATATTACTATTTATACAACATGTTTTGCATTAATAGATATTGTATATGTTTCAGTATTTATTAGACTACATCTTATTCTATTCATAGGCTAATAATATGCTGCACTGAACTGTATATTGCCTTTGAGTAGATCTGGATCATTTCACTGTTATAACTAACAGAAAGGAGAAACTGCAATTGTCTTGCCTGGACCAATATGGCGGACGCGATGCACCTCCAATTCCTTCCAATACTTTAATCCTCAAAGACTCAGCTTTTTGTGGATACTGCTTTCGTACCAAATCATGATTACAATCACCTGTTGACACCACTTGTTTGACATCATTATTCATTTATTTTTATCAAATTGCCATCGTCCCAACTTTTTTTGGAATGTGTTGCAGGCCTTAAATGCAGGAATAGAAGTATATTAACAAATGAAATGACATTGACCAGAAAAATATCTTGGGTTTATACTGTCTGCAATGACACAAACGTCAAAGTAAATGCAAGAAATACTGCATTTTTTTCTGCATTTTTCATACCATGCCAACTTTTTCTGATTGAGTGATATCTTATTGGGTTTTATTAACAATGGGGTTTCACCAACAACCAGGTACTTACCAGCACTAATTGAATGCAGTGCTGATTTTTTTTAAATGACCGAATGTCGAAGCTTCTAGTAACAACAGCGTGGTGGATGACATTGGCATACACAGAAGAGTGACTGCTTCACAATAACTGAATTCTATATTATTGCATCAGGTTTTTAAACCAATAAATCCAATGCACTGAGCAGTTTGCAGCATATTACAAATATGACATTTTGAGGTCAGTTTTGATTGAATGGTGTAAAGAGATGGACAGAAATAATGATGTAGCTGTTCACTGTTTTTAAAACTGTCTCGCTGAGACATACCTGTGGACTTAAAAAAAAAAAAAAAGTCACTGAAACAGAGCCACACACTGAAGAATGGAAAAAGTGAATCCTGGTTTCAGTGGCTTGTTGGCTTTCATGTGGGACTGAACGGGTAGGAACTACATTACATTGTGGAATAATTATTTACTACGAATGTTATTAATAAGTTATTAGATAAACACTGTTGTATTTAATCAGATATCAGTTAATCAGTGTTTTGTCTCTGTTTTTATATCGAATAAACAAATCACAAACTGTTTAATAGCTGAACATTTTGGCATCGTGAAGCATACCACAAACAAATTTAATTATTTTTATTAAGGGCATATTTTTTCCAGTTGAAGTAGGGGAAAAAATTGAATCACTCACTGTTGAGGAAACAATTATGTAATCACCCCATTTCTAAAACAAATACCAGAACAAGTATAAAAAAGCTAATTAGTACGTTAAAAGTGAGCGCTTGCAGACCTTAGCATGCTGTTGGCCAATTGAAAGAAAACATGCCCCCTACAAGATACTGAAACAATGGAAAGATTAGAACACTTCTTCAAGAAGGAAATCCAACACAGAGGTGGCAAAGATGTCGGTTGTTTCCGAGTAACCTGTGTCTAAACATTGGTGCAAGTATACACAAAATTTGACAGTTATAAAAGAAAGTAAAACTTATTCAGGTCATCATGTGCACTTTGATTCACATGTACATAGAACTGAATGTGTATGAGTCACTCCCAAGAAGACCTGATTGCGTGAAAAGGTCTTAAGAACTAGGAGTCAACCTTAAAATAGTTGGAGTCGATTCGTCTAACCATGTCCGAGCACCGAACACAATGTCAGCTGCCTCTGTAAAACTTGTCTTAGGCGTGCAACACGAGAAGCTGAATATCGCTGTGTTTCATGATCAATAAATATACCGGTAATGATAAGATAATACCATGTTAGTCCCACAATGGGGAAATTCCCAGTTTACAGATGCATAGGGATAGTAGTGCTCTTAGTAGTAGAAAAAAAGTGTAAAAAAAGAATAAACAATTTAAATATGTATAGTATATATACAGAATATAATAGAAACATAACTGGTACAGTGGGCCAAAAAATATTTAGTCAGCCACTGATTGTGCAAGTTCTCCTACTTAGAAAGACGAGAGAGGTCTGTAATGTTCATAATAGAATTTAATTGTAAATTATGGTGGAAAATAAGTATTTGGTCAATAACAAACGTTCAACTCAATACTTTGTAACATAACCTTTGTTGGCAATGACAGAGGTCAAACGTTTCCTGTAAGGCTTCACCAGGTTGGCACACACTGTAGCTGGTATTTTGGCCCATTCCTCCATGCATTCCTCTAGACCAGTGATGTTTTGGGGCAACACAGACTTTCAACTCCCTCCACAAATTTTCTGTGGGGTTAAGGTCTGGAGACTGGCTAGAGCACTCTAGCACCTTGAAATGCTTTTTATGGAACCACTCCTTCATTGCCCGAGCGGTGTGTTTGGGATCATTGTCATGCTGGAAGACCCAGCCAAGTTCCATCTTCAATGCTCTCACTGATAGAAGGAGGTTTTGGCTTAAAATCTCACGATACATGGCCCCATTCATTCTTCCCTTAACACGGATCAGTCGTCCTGTCCCCTTTGCAGAAAATCAGCCCCAAAGCATGATGTTTCCACCCCGATGCTTCACAGTAGGTATGGTGTTCTTGGGATGCAACTCAGCATTCTTCTTCCTCCAAACACGACGAGTTGAATTTTTACCAAAAAGTTCTGTTTTGGTTTCATCTGACCACATGATATTCTCCAAATCCTCTTCTGGATCATCCATATGCTCTTTGGCAAACTTCAGATGGGCCTGGACAGATGTACTGGCTTAAGCAGAAGGACACGCCTGGCACTGCAGGATCTGAGTCCCTCTCGGCGTAGTGTGTTACTGATGGTAGCCTTTGTTACTTTGGTCCCAACTCTCTGCAGGTCATTCATCAGGTCCCTCCGTGTAGTTCTGGGATTTTTGCTCACCATTCTCATGATCATTTTGACCCCACGGGATGAGATCTTGCGTGGAGCCCCAGATTGAGGGAGATTATCAGTGGTCTTGTATGTCTTCCATTTTCTTACAGTTGCTCCCACAGTTGATTTATTTCCACCAACCTGCTTGACTATTGTAGATTCACTCTTCCCAGCCTGGTGCAGGTCTACAATTTTTTTCCTGGTGTCCTTCAACAGCTCTTTGGTCTTGGCCATGGTTGAGTTTGGAGTCTGACTGTTTGAGGCTGTGGACAGGTGTCTTTTATACAGATAACGAGGTCAAACAGGTGCCATTAATACAGGTAATGAGTGGAAAACAGTAGTAGGAGTAGGAGAACTTGCACAATCAGTGGCTGACTAAATAATGTTTTTCCCCACTGTATGTAGTGTTATACTGCATACAAAATGCATTTGAAAATGCTTTTTTTCACAGTTTATGTTGAGGCCTTGTGCTAAAATAGCAAAAGTTTTCCCCATCAATCTGCACTCAATACCCCAGAATAGGAAAGTAAAACAGAATTTTAGAAAATTTAGCAAATTTATTAAAACTTAACAAGTAACAAGTATTCAGGCACTTTGGATCATGTTTGAGATGTTTCTGCACCTTGATTGGAGTTCACCTGCGGTAAATTCAGTTGACATGATTTGGAAAGACACACACCTGTCTACATAAGGTCTCTCAGATAACAATGCATATCAGAACAAAAGCCAAAGTAATGAGGAAGAAAGAAAACCCTGTAGAGCTGAGAGACTTGTGTGGAGAGAGATCTGGAGAAGGCTACAAAAATGTTCTGCTGTACTCGAAGTTACCAAGAGCACAGTGGCCTTCGTAATTCTTAAATGGAAGAAGTTTGGAACAACCAGGACACTTCCTAGAGCTGACCACCTCCTCAGTAAAGGACACATGAAAGTCTGCATGGGGGTTTTCAGGTGCTTTTTTTGTGAAATCCAGACAGGCTGTCTGGCCACTCTACCATAACGCCCAGATTGGTGGAGAGCTGCAGTGATGGTTGACCTTCTGGAGGTTTCTCTGATCTGCACACAGGATCTTTGGAGCTCAGCCAGAGTGACCATTGGCTTCTTAGGACTTTCTCCTCTGATAATTAGTTTGGTGGGGCAGCCAGCTCTAGGTAGAGCCCTGAATGTTCCAAACTTCTTCCATTTAAGAATTATGGAGGCCATTGTGCTCTTGGGAACTTTCAGTGAAGCAGAAATCAGATCTGTATCTCAACACAATCCTGTCTCTGAGCTCTACAGGCAATTCTTTCCTCCTCATGGCTTGGTGTTTGCTCTGATATGCACTCTAAACTGTGAGACCTTATGTAGACTGGTGTGTGTCTTACAAATCATGTCCAATAAACTGAGTTTACCAATCAAGGTGTAGAAAGCTTCTGTAGGAAGAGTACTGGGAGGCCCCCAGAGCTAAATTTCAAGTGTTATAGCAACAGGTCTAAATACTTTGTGGTGTGAAAAAGTGTTTGCCCCCTTCCTGATTTCCTTTTTTTTGCGTATTTGTCACACTGAAGTGCTCAAGAACAGCAAACCAATTTAAATGTTAGTCAAAGACAACACAAGTAAACACAAAATGCAGTTTTAAAATGAAGGTGTTTATTATTAAGGGAGAAAAAAATCCAAACCTACATGGCCCTGTGTGAAAAAGCGATTGCTCCCTTGTTAAAACATAACTATGGTTTATCACACCTGAGTTCACTGTCTCTAGCCACACCCAGGCCTGATTATTGCCACACCTGTTCTCAATCAGGACATCACTTAAATAGGACCTGCCTGACAAAGTGAAGTACCAAAAGATCCTTAAAAGCTACACATCATGCCGAGATCCAAAGTAATTCATAAACAATGATCCAAAACACAGCAGCAAGTCCACCTGTGAATGACTGAAGAAACAAAATGAAGACTTTTGAGTGGCCTAATCAAAGTCCTGACCTGAATCCTATTGAGATGCTGTGGCATGACCTTAAAAAGGCCGTTCATGCTCGAAAACCCTCCAATGTGGCTGAATTACAACAATTCTGCAAAGACGAGTGGCCAAAATTCCTCCAAATTCCTGTAAAAGACTCATTGCAAGTTATTACAAACGCTTGGTTGCAGTTGTTGCTGCTAAGGGTGGCCCAACCAGTTATTAGGTGTAGGGGCAATGACTTTTTCTCCCTTAATAATAAACACCTTCATTTAAAAACTGCATTTTGTTTTTACTTGTGTTGTCGTTGACTAATATTTAAATTGGTTTCATGTTCCGAAACACTTAAGTGTGACAAACATGCAAAAAAGTAGGAAATCAGAAACACTTTTTCACACCACTATGTCCATGCAAAATTATTTCCTTTCTAATAAATTTGCAAAAATTATTTACTTTATATTTAACTATTAATTATAAATAAAATGTAATTTAAGTAATTATAAATAACTAACATATAATTAAACAATTTATAATTCAGTTGTTTAAAAATGCTCGTAGTTCCTTGCCTTAAAAATAAATGAAATAAATATTAAAATAAAATAAAGAAAAGAAGTCGAGCTTTGCCAAAATCCCACAATTCCTTAACCTGCTTAAGTTCTTTTTGTAAACATTTTGTTCCCCTAGTACACTAGCTCAGTGTTATATTTTCCAAACACAAAGCTACAGGTGACCTAATGACTTTCTCAGCAGGTTCATGAGAAAGGAAACGGCATCTTTTAAAGCAGTTGAGTGAGAGCGTTGTGCTTGAGCTGTTCTTTTCCTCCTCTCGTACAGTCTGGCGGGTGTATCGCGCAGTGTTACGCTGGTCGTGGCTTACATCATGACAGTGACAAGTCTGGGTTGGCAGGAGGCGCTGGCCGCGGTCAGGGTGGCACGACCATGTGCCACACCTAACCCGGGCTTCCAGAAACAGCTGCAGGAGTTTCAGAGCACGCAGGCGGAAGAGGTGAGCGACGCGACACACAGCACAGCACGCACTCGCAGCGTTAGCGCTCCATTCATATCTGACTCAGAGGTGCACAGAGGAGCCTGATGTGAGAACCTGGTGGTTCCTGTCCATTATCACTCAATGAGTTTTTATATCAACCATACAAGATGTGTTCTGTAAAAGCTGGAACTCACAAATGTCTCATTTCCATATTGATCAGGTAAATTCAAGTGGAATGCAATATAATCCTATATACTGTACTGTGTAAAAGTCTTAGGCCACCATTCAATTAGATATACTATTGTTTTAGCAATGATATAATGACCATATATAGTTAGTTATATGTCTCATTATTAGAATACATCTAGAAAATACAGGAAAGTTGTATGCAGTACTAAAAAACAGCTTCTATAGGCTACAGCGTAGTCACCTTACACTGGAAGCTTCAATGGGATGCCAAGTTGACCAGTTTAAAGTTTAGAGAACCTTGACCAGAAGGGGACCGGAAGGGGATCAGGGTGAAAAGATGTGCTAAAGCTCACAAAGATCGGAATGAAGATCACTGGAAATGAGTATTATGGCATGACGAATCCAAGTTCATCATTGACAGCATGTTATATTAGACCATTGCTAAAACAACCAATCAAATCTTGGTCCAAGATAAGCGCCGGATCCCATGCGACCCTGACCAAATGGACTCACATTTCCCCAAATGTTTACCCATTAACATCACCCTTCGCTTCCTTTTTTTCAGTTCCGAGACTGGTTAAAGAGGGAGTACAAAGAATCTCCTTTCAAAGATGAAGAGCACATACGCAACCTTCTGGCTCAGGGCTTCACCAACAACCAAGAAACTTAGTGCAGTTCCATGCATGCATGAAGACAGCAGAGGGAGATCATCCTACTCAAACATTCCACCTTCTTCAGTTTCATAATCCCAGGGAGTAAATACAGTAATGGCATTTCAATGGCATTTTCCTGCTATTGTATAACTGCATATTGTATGTAATAGGCTACCACTGTTCATAACTTATTGCCTCTTTGTAAATAAATATTTTTACTCAAGATGAAATACATTTGTATTTTGTCGTACTCAGGAATGGAAGTTTGAAGTGATGCAGATTGTTTAGTAAGTCAAATTGCGTATCACCAGAAGTTGTAAGGACCTGAAATTGCATTAAAAAACATGGGTATTAATATGGAGTTTGTCCTCCTTTGCTTCTACAGTAGCCGTCACTCTTCTGACGAGGCTTTCCAATAGATTTTGCAACATGCCCGATGATAATGTTGGATAATAAGCCCTGGCTCACAGTTGGCATTCCAATTACAGGTACAGTGGTACCTCAGTTCCCGACCACCTCAGAACTTGTCCAATTTGCTTCTCGAAGCAATTTGACTAGAAAAATTCCTCAGACCTCGTCGTGTGCTCGGTACTTGGCGCACTCGTGACTTGTCACAGTCGAAACCCAATTCATGATTCATAATTCAGTACACAGTGATTCAGATTCACAATAGCCCTTGCTCAGTTAAGATCTCCACTTTGTTTACTGTATTAAACAGGTTAGGCTAAGAGCCAATCGAAAGGAAACACAGGCTGCAGTTAGCTTAGCAGCTATGCAAGTGCCCTGAGTTTGCTTTTACTTTCAATCCATAACTCACTAAATGACATGAGATTTTTTCAACACTTTATTATGAAATAAGCTTTGTGTTAATGATTTTGGCCAACTGAGTTAATGCAAGTGTTTTAAACATTAACTTACTTAACATTACTTACAATAGGCTCCGCTCTGATACAGAATACAATTTACTTTGATTTGTTTTCAGCACAAATCCAACAACAAGGATTTGTCGGAATATATCCCCATCGTAAATCAGGGAGCACCTGTGCAATACAACTCCATTAATATAATGCCTCATATAGTGTGGATTTTTTGCGGGTCTGGAATGGAGTAATCAATTAATATCTTTGGACTGGTTACCAGACCAAATCCTGAGCACCATTTGGCTGGTGTTTCTTATAAGAACCAGATGAGGATGATGGGCAGATCTTACCACTCAGATGATTTACATGCACTGGATCTGAGAACTGTGTGTAGATCGTGGGACAGATGCTGGATTCATTTCTATTTGTGGGGGGAAAGCTCGCAAACCACAGGGGAAAGAACAAGTGAAGTAAAAAGTACTGCATCTTTACAACGCAGGACACCAGAGATACACAGGGAGAAAAAACCTGCAACTTTGCAACGCAGTCACCAAGCTAAAGACGCTCGTTTCTCACAGCTCCTGCAAGCTTCTCAGTCTGATCTATTCTGAAATACCTGCTCAATGCAGGAAATACAAAAGCAAATGCGTTGCACTGTCTCAAAGACGATTTTATGTTAAAGCTGCACTCAGCTTTTACACGGAATTGAAAATCAATATTTACCTAAGTTAATGTTGATACAGTGGAACCTTGGAATTCAAACCAACTGGTTCCAGAAGTCAGAATCAAATTTCCCCAGAAGTAATGTAAATAGAATTAATCTGTTCTTGTATTTTTACGCCAATATTCGTATGTAATTAATGATTAAAGGCATGAATAATACAATATTCATATTTAATACAATAAAAAGAGTGAACTATAAAAGACATGAAATAAGTGAAAAAAAGTTAAATAGCCACTGAGGCGAACACAGTTTCTTATCTGAGACTGAGGGGGTGTCTGAAATCACACCTGTAGACTGATTTTATATACATATACATAATTTAAATAATGTAACAATATACATAATATGCCCATGATCGTGCCCTAGCTCTTCTTCCTTTGGTTTTTATGGAGATTTGCATGCCATATTGGTGCATTATCACCACCGATTGGACTGTATTACATGCATCATTGTTGGACGATAAGACCATTTAGTGTTTGGTTAGAGTGCCAATATTTGGCAATGCTTTCTTTTCCAAGTTGGTGGCAAAAAACCTCAAACGGACCCCTCAAACCCCCTTGAATTGTTCTGAGTGAAGATGCGTTCAAATTCTGAGGTTCCACTGTATTAAATAATTGAATGTATGGGACACAGTGCAATCTTGGCTATTTAGTCAATACCCGAAACACTACATTATCCCATATTGCATCGCTAAGTACAGTACATCTGTATAGGGACTGTGATAGCCTAGCAGTTAAGGTAATGGACTATGGACCAGAAGGTCCTGGGTTCAAATCCTACCTCTGCCAAGCTGTCACAGTTGGGTCCTTGAGCAAGTCCTTAACCCATAATTGTTTGGATTGGAAGACTATCAGTTGAAAGTCGCTCTGGACTTCTGCTAAATGCTATAAATGGAAATGACATCATATTTCACAGAACATATCATGGACGCAGGTGTCTGATAACTGTTGTCAGTGCTCTGTACATGCCAGCCAAGTTCTCTAATGAACCATTTCTTTATGGATGGTATATGACTAGGGCAAGGCAGAGATGATTGGCTGACACATTGGAAGTGAAAATCTATGAACACATCGAATTGAGAGTCACTATAAAACCCATTTGAATACCACTGTACAGATTCAATGCCTTGTATTCATATTAGCAGTGAGTGTGGCTGAAATAACATTATATAGTTTTAGATTGTCTATTTGATTATACTCCTCATAACCTTGTATAATCTGTAATTAATTATACAGATTTTACTTTCATTAATTCATACATTTTCTTATCCGCTTAATCCTTGGTCATGGTCACGGGAAAGCCGGTGCCTAGCCGGCGACACAGGGTGCAAGACAGGAACAACCCCAGACATTGCGCCAGTCCATCGTAGGGCACAGTGCTACCTGCCGAGCAACCGTGCCGCCCATTATATTATTTTATGCATTACATTTTCTATAAACATGTTCTCTCTTGTAATGTTTACTTTAGCGTAGCTTTTGTGTATATAAACTATTACTATAGAATTATTCATTCTTACATATATAATCTAGGCTGCCCAAGAAGGTTGGGTTGCTTTTTGAGTCTTGGTTTTTCCATGGATTCTTCCTTATAACGTTTAGGAAGTTTTTCCCTGCCACTGTCACCCCAGGCTTGTACAGATAGGGCTTTGGGCCTTGATATTTGTAATGCTGCTTTGAGACAATGCTCCACTATAAAAAGTGCAATAGAAATCAATTTGACTCTGACTTAATAGTCCACTAATTAGAAGAAGGGGCTTTATACTTTTGGCCAAATAGTGTATATAGGCTTTAGCTATGTGTATGTTATGAGCTTTAACAACATTACAAGACAAAATGATCAGCTATGGTTTGGGATGTTCACCCAACATAATAGGTTTATTTACTTAACACAACCGCGTTCAAAACTGAACCCCATTTCTGGGTCACCAACTGATTCCACTGTTAGGTTAAAAGTGGAACTTCATAAAATTCTTGGGGTATTTCTTAAAACACCGACTACACCCACATACAACCACATACAAACCCCACACACAAGTGTGTAAATGGTATGATTTATTACACTTCAAGAATAACAAGAAACAATTATAAGAAATAGACACGACAGGAAGTGGAAAACCAGCAAGAGGTTGACGCAGGGTAAAGGAATACTCCTTCGAATAGACTTTTCTATGGGAGCTCAGACAGTCTGTGAATTTATCTTACTCAAAACATTCATTTTCACATATAAAGGAGCCAAGATTAAGCCCATTTTCACTTAGCATACTTTCTGTCAGCAGGCTAACACAAGCTACACGTTAGTTTTACAAAGCTTGCCAGCTAAAATACAAAAATATAATTATAAAAGATTACACTAGATCACAAATGAGGGTAAGTAATGAACTTGTATTCAGTTAGTAAATACTTTAAAAAGATGCTTTCGCTTGAAACAACTTCTGCTGGCTGATCTCCATCTCCTCAGGTAGAGTGGAAAATTCCAGAAGATTCAGCTTTACACAACCTGCCTCTGTACAAATACTTATATACTCAACACTTTTAGAGTGTAATAGACAAAGCATGGTAAAGTGTATTAATTGATTTTGTTACTTTTTTAGTTATATATTACAAGAATTAGCATAAAATAGACAGTAATTTACATTAGGTCATTATTCAGACGCTCTTATCCAGTGTTTCTTACAACTGACGCAGTCTTATAATTAATAATCCAAAAAACTGTAGGTTAAGGACCTTGCTCAAGGACCCTACAGTGTCAGCAGTGCTGGGACTTGAGCCCTTAATCTTAATCCTTAAAATGAGGAAACTTGCACCACTTGCACCACCACAATCCACAGTAATAATTTGGTTCTAAAAATGTAGAATAACATTAGAAAGACCTAAATATGAGCAAATATATAGTAATATTTAATAATAGAGCCATTCTCCCTTTAGACGACTTCTGATCACTGCCCTTGTCCTTACACATAGGATGGATGGAAACATCCGGAAGATAAAATCTAACAAACTAAAGCCAGCAACTGAGACATAAATATAACCCAGAGTTTCCTAGTATAGGTTTAATATTTATTAAACTTAGTTAGAACTAGAATTTGTAAGCAGTATTTTACAAGATGATTAAAAACAATACATATATTAATAAAAATGTGTATTACCAAAAACGCGTTTGCGTTTGTGTTTAGTTTCACCACCAGATGGCGCTCTTTTGAGAGTCCGGTCAGAATATTTGCATTACACATTAGGTTCTAACGTTCAACTCATTCAGTAATGAAACAAACAAACAAACAAATAATTAAATAAATAGCAACGACACCAATCCACCACTGAGTTCGAGTGCCTTGCAAAATAAGTTGAAAAGTAAGTATTTCAATATATTATTTAAATTACAAAACAATAATAATTATTCATGTTCATAAACGCTTAATAAAATTTTGTGTGGTAGGGAGCCAGGGCCTAACTGGCAGCACAAGGGCACAGGAGCCGACCCAAATCCAATGCAGGACACACACTTTAGAGAGCCCAAATCGCATGTCTTTGGAATGTGGGATGAAACCGGAGTACCCGGAGAAAACCACGCAGACAGAGAGAACATGCAAAGTCCACACGGAGGAGTCCGGCCAGGAAACAAAACTCAAACTGTGTGGCAATAGTGGTACCACTTGCTCCACCATGCCACCCATCACACTACTACTACTACTACTACTAATAATAATAATAATAATAATGATAATATAGTAATAATAAATAATAAATAACAACAACAACAACAACAACAACTATTATAGTTATTATTATTGGTGCGATTTTATGACCCCAATCTGTGCATTTGCCCCATATTGTACTAAATATTAAATGTATGTTATAATAGTAAAGAAATAAATGCATTAGACAACAAAAACAACAATAATAATGTAAATGACTCAACAACAACAGTATTATTATTATTATTATTATTATTATTATTATTATTAATAATACTACTTTGTTGTTGTTTAATACAGTTATTTATAGCGTAATTATTATTGGTGCTATTTAATGGCTCCGATCAGCATATCTGTCTGGTATACTTCAATATTAACTTTATGTAAAAATAGTAAATAAATATATTAAACAACTAAAACTTCAAAAATAGGTTTAAATAATAACGACAATAATAATAAGAGCTAATAATTGAACAGCGACAAATGTATTATTATTGGTGGTGCTACTTTACTTGAAAAACATCATTTGATCCATCTTTTTATTTGACATTATTTATCTTTCTCTTACATTACTTCTGATTTCAAGTAACAACAATCCTGCCTGCCTACTAACATCAGGTCTAAAGCAAGAAAGTTTACCATAAATCACCAGAACTCTAGCCTGTAGTGAGCGGTAGATACTCGGAGCTTTTTCAGCCTCTGTGTTGGAGCGTTTTAGCGCGGTTTGGGACGCAGGCTTGGTAAAGATTTACCGTAATTTACTCATCAGTAATAAAGTAGTAAACAAAAGGAGCGGATATCGGAACGGATTACAATGATGACGAGCCGAGGGAGATTTTGTTGTTGTTGTTTGCTCCTTATCCGCAGCTGATTTTGTTCCATGGCCGGTGCGCGTTCGCGCTGCTCGCCGGGTTTTTCCCGCGCTGGATATGCGGCATCGCTCGCGTTTCGGAGAACTCCGGTTTAATTATAACGCCGATCTCAAACACTGTGCGGCTCGGCAGCACTTCCGTGTGGCTTTCAGACTCCGCCTGTCACCGCCGTCGCATCAGAGCGACATCTATTTAAGCAGGCGAGCGCACGGTGCAGAGAGCGCCAGCGAGCGGCTGCAGGAGCGAACAGGTGCGGCGGGTGCGCAAAGGTAAGAGCAGGAGTGTACCGGATAATGTCGGGTAAATGCTGAGGGTGAGATGGGTGCAGCTGATCTGCTGCTTCGGTGGCTGCGAAATGATTGCAAGGGAACCAGAGCGCTGCAGAAGCTTGTCTTTAATTAATTTGTAGTGTTGCATCAACTCCCACAGCGATGACCTAACCTGTAGATTGATTAGTTCATTGGGCTACAGCAAAGTAACTGATCTTATACATTGGGGGTGAGATTTGTACACTGAAATCTGCCCGTAGGGGGGCTATAGGTGCCTTTCACATTGAACTTGTTGCCTTTAGGGTTAATTCCTGTGGAGGTTCAGAGGACTAAAGTACTACACCTAGATATTAAGTGGTGAGATAAGGGGTAAACAGCTCCACTTCGGTCTCCAAATATTGCAGTGGCATGCCATGGTGTTTCTTTTGCGCTGAATCGACTCCAATTTGATCTTATAGTTGTATGTACTGAAGTGTCATGGAGATAAGAATTAACACTTACAAAGTTAATCAGATCTCGTGCATCTATCGCAGTCTGCAGTTGTGCTTAGGTTATATGGTTCAGTAGCAACTGAGTTATTCGAATTAGATTATATTTATATTCGAATTAGATTATTATTTCAGCACCAACAACATGTCAAAGTACAGATGGTTAAAAAAGTTTGTAATGACCCAGTCATTTCAAACCTTTAAAAAAAAAAACAATCCTAGGTCAAACCACCTGATCTGATAAACTGCAGCAACCTCACCATGACTCAAAGAATGACATTTCTTCCAGTTACTTGTGATCTCCTCTTCTTCTGAGCAGAAAAGGTCACTTAGGGACTCCTTTGTCACTCATTTCTTTAACATACCACATTAAACTTTACTGGCAGCTGTGGAGTAAGGCGTCTGGAAATTTTCCTGTGGTTTAAATACTTTTGACCCTGTTTAAGAACATATCATGGATTTCAGTGTCAAATTATTTATTTTAGAATTTAAAAAAAATAGTTTTAAAAAGTATATCTGCATACAGGTTTGGATGGTTGCACCACATGACATTTTGGACTTGCCCAGATTTTATATTGATGCATTATTGAATTATTGATAAATTCATTAATCAACTGATAAAAAAAATACACTTCTAAGACACATAAATGTGTTAATCTGCAACAGTTCAATAAAAAAAGAGGGCAAACCTGTTGAAATGCTCACCTGCTAAACTGTAGCCTAGTGTACGTTTTCTGGGTGAAGAGTGTGTCATTGTGGGTTGGTTTTATTATTAGAAATACAGAAGTGTAATTTTATACTGTAAGATAGTTCAGTCTTGAATAAGCAGTGGGTGACAGGTCTAATAAAAAGGTTTAAAATAAAAACCATGAAAAAACATGCACCGATCAGGCAAACCATTAAAACCACCTAGTCCATTATGACGTTTGGTTTGTTGTTACATGTCAAATTAAAGTCAACATGGATGCCCTGACCCAGGGATACCTAGAGCATCACACTCATGTCTTCTGCCCACAGTGCATCCTGTGCCATCACTTCCTCAGGTAAATTTTACACATGTACCTGACTGTCCATGTGATGGAATTCACTGGACCAGACATCCATCTTCCATTGCTCCAAGGTCCAGTTCCGACCTCTGTCCACTGTAGGCGTTTAACGCGGTCAGGCATTACCATGGAGAGCACCCTGACCAATCTATGACCAGGCAGCCCAATTCTCAGCAGGGGGCGCTGTATTCTGTCTCATTCTGTCAGATTAGTTTGCTCCCCAGTTCATAGTTTTCCCTCCCCCGGACCACAATCGGTAGGTGTTCGGCACTGCTGAGCTGTCGTTTAGGTGGTGTTCTGACCCAGTCGTCTGGCCATTATCATTTGTCCCTTAATAAAATTGCTCAGGTTTTTACTAGAGAACGGTCCAATCTGATCCTATACTAGTATCAGGTCCGATATTGACGTCGTTCACTCATTTGATATCGAATGGGCAGGGCCCTTCCACTTACCAATCCATATTCCATTCCACATCTTACCGTGAGCACACAGCAACAGAGTGAGTAAATCATATTAGATGTTGGTTTACTTAAAAATGTCATTTCTGTGGAATTTTGAATCTGGAAACACCAAAATGCAGTAATGCAGTAAATAATTATAATATTAAAGTAAATCCTGTATTGGAATTGATATCAAGAGTTGTGCACTGGAAACGGATCGGGACTGAAAAATGTGGATCGGCCCATCTAGTTTTTAGTCCTAAACATCTCCGTCATCCAAGAAGCCAACTCTGAGAACCTACTGTCCAATTACCATCATATATTCCAGAGCTTAACATGGTGTAACATAATAACTGAATAACAATATTATCAGTCTGCGCATGAAGGTTTAAATGTTTTGACTGATGGGTGTACAAAAAGCTTATGCTTGGTGAACCAAGCCATTTAATGATCTAACTATGCTGCTTAACTGAGGTACAAGTCACCCACATCCACTAGGTTCTCCAAAAATGCAAACGAGGTGCGCTGAAGGGGAAAAACCAAAGTGTTTGGTACCTTTATTGGGAGACCTTTCAGTCTGAGTGATTAAAAGAAAACCTGGCAAACGGTGTAAGCAGCTCGGTGTAAAACGAGCAGCTCAGTCAGATTTTCCATCAATGGCCCGAAGTGGCGGTTAATTGCCAAACCGTAACTCAAGCCTTTTTGGTGTCTGTGGCAGGGATGAACGTAGATGGAGACTGCAGCATGTCAGTGAACTGCGGCAATGGCAAGCTCAGGCAGTGGCTCATTGAGCAGATAGACAGCGGCGAGTACCCAGGACTGGTGTGGGAGAACGACGAGAAAAGCATCTTCAGGATCCCGTGGAAGCACGCGGGCAAGCAGGACTACAACCGGGATGAAGACGCTGCGCTTTTCAAGGTGACCGGCAAGGCTCATGCATACATGTTAACCATGACTGGGGTACAATTAAGCTTTTAGTATAGACAGTAGGGGTGGGTTTTGGAAAGGACTTCATCACGATACATGGGTCACGATTCGATTATATCACTATACACAGCCCTAGTGGACACAATGGGAATGTTTTTGGATATTAAAAGAGCTACACTACGCATTCCTATCAAAGATGTTAAACTGCATTACATCTCCTTATACACTATAGAACTAGTCCGTTCAGGTGGCAGAGCAGTCTCATAGTGTACCACGCCACCACAGATGCCTGGGTTCGAGTCCCAGTGCTCACATGCAGACACAACAGACTGGGTCTGAGGAAAAGGGATGAACTGTAAACAAACTGTAAGAAACTGTATATAGGTGATCCTAGCGTAGCCTTCCTTAAACATGATGACAACACTTAGATTAACATATAGTTGAGCAAAACCATTAACATATTGCTTATTTATAATAAAGTGTTGGAATATCTCATGTCATTTATTGAATAATGTATTCAAAGTGGGGTGGGTAGTGGAAAGGACATCACGATACGATAAGCATCACGATACTTGGGTCACATTATGACAATATCGCACGACATTGCGATATATTGCGATATTCCACATATAAAAACAACTGAAATACAAGTTACTGTGTACAATCTGAGTCATCTTATATCACATACATGACATCACATTGACAATTCAGTGGAAAAATTGAGTCAAAACACTGTACTGTGACATCCACATGAGTGGAAATTGTAGTTTACATCTCATTTAAAATGATATTTTGAGCTGAAAATCAATGTAGCATGTCATGAAAATAAATATAGCGATATATTGCTGTATCGAATTTTTATCACAGCCCTAAGTGAAAGTGAAAAACAAAAACAACATGGTTAGTCAATTGGCAGGACTGCTGCCAAGCTCAGTCAGCTAACTGATGGTGTATCGCCTGACTGGGGAAAAATCAAAATTCCAAATTCAAAATATGGTTTCCATTGAATGTGTTTTTATGTGTATTATCAGACACCCATCATAAAACAGGGAGTACCTGTATAAGTAAATTACACCATTATTGTCTTCCTAATGCTGGAAAATAATACATATGGTATTATGCTTGTTTTTGGCTTTGAAGATATAACGACATATACTTTAAAGTGCTTTTGTGTATTATTATTATTTTTTCTAGGCTTGGGCTCTCTTTAAGGGGAAGTACAGAGAAGGGGTGGACAAGCCAGACCCTCCGACTTGGAAGACGAGACTGCGTTGCGCCCTTAACAAGAGCAACGACTTTGACGAGCTTGTGGAAAGAAGCCAGCTGGACATATCAGACCCTTACAAAGTCTACAGGATCATACCAGAAGGAGCCAAGCGAGGTATTCCAGAGAGTTATGGAACTGTATTCTCTAGATCTTAGTTACAGCTTCAGTTTCTGCCACCTTCCTCATTATACTTAACGCAGGTCAAATGGAGGTGATGCATTATATAGACGAAAGTTTGTGGACACGCCTTCTAATTTTTGAGTTCTGCCATTTCGCACTTGGAAAACGTTCATAATATAAAGTATACATTTCTGGATTCTCCATAGACAAACAAAATGTTTGTACTGTTACCCCAGTGACTCTTGATAGCACACTAATATAGGGTTCTGCTTCCAACAAGTCAGTCCATCAACTTTTTGCCCTGATTCCTTAAAGTACAAAGAGAATTGCTTTGCCAACTTTGATCGAGACATTGGCTGGCTTGCACAGAATCTTGACCTCAATTTCATCAAACGCATTGAAAGTGCACTTTTGGAATGCCAAAAGTGAGCCAGGGCTTATTGTACAACATCAGAATCCGACTTCACAGTCATATTCCAAAATCTAGTGGAAAATCCTTTTGGAAAACCAATGGTTATTGCAGCATCACAGGTGGGGTAAACTACATACTAATACCCATGTGTTGGATGTAAGTTTTTGTTTATATAGGGCACCTGTTTGTAATTTGGCTAGTGGACTTTTAGTTTTGGTTGTCTGCTGTTAACCTGACCTATAATGACCTTCTGTGGTCATGTAGTGCAAAATCAACTATTACTAATGTTTCACAGGCAAGCAATCCAAATTCAAAGGTTGCCAGATTTGTACTTTACAAGTCATATACGAGCGGGTTTAAAGCTTCAGTCTGTTTGTGAAGTCACATTTCTGGCCATGCAGCGAAGCAAAGAAAGAGACAAAACTATTCCTGGTGCATCTGCCATGCTTCAGCAAGCTGCATACCCTTGAGCACATTGACTTGCTCTTTCACTCAGTAGGGCAGGAAGCTCAGAGGAAGCCACTGCATGTGCTAAACAGCCTCAATGCTTTTTATAGAGGGCTTCGGTTACCAAGTGCACAGAACCAATCAGCGCGATCGCCTCTTGGGCCTTGCAGCATGCTGGTCTATGCGAACAGGAGTCGCGAATAGAGACCTCTCACCTTGACCTTCACACGATGTAATGACATGCCTACAAGTTGCACAGTGACTTGTGAACCTGCTTAAATGCTATTTCTGTGCAGCTACAGATGTTAAAGAGACTTTATGTGGGTTTAAGTAAGTATGGCAAAGCAGTGGCTGGGATGAGAGATTAGAATTGCATGAAAAAGCTTTAGCTAGCATTGACTTTGAGACTTGTGTTCACATCTTAAGGTTTCTTACCCATAAGAGTAAGGGAACGTATTTCTACTGTGACTGTGCTTCCTCATTAGGACGTAACCCTAACCTTTTTCATGTTCAACCCAGGTTAGGCTGCAAGGCTATACACCAAACAAACAAAACATTAAAATGACACAGACTGAATAATAAACAATGTCAATTATCTGAGATTTTCCATTGTATCCAAAGATGTTTCCATCCACCAGGTGCTTTCAGTTTAAAAACAATAAGATTTTGTGTTCTCTAGGCTCCAAGTCCAGCAGCATGGAGGACAGCTCGGCACACGTAACAGCTTTGGGATATACGATGCCTTCTCCTTACACATCTCTCCAGCCACAGGTACAACAATTCAGTAGTGCAAAAGTCTTAGGTCACCACTAGGTTTGTTGTTTTAGCAATGGCATAACAACCATATATAACATATTGTCGAAGGCTGGACCCAAAAGTTTCAAACTTGGGATTTGTTACTCCAGAATACTGTTTTCCACTGATCTTTAGTCTAGTCTTTGTGAGCTTTAGCATATCTTAGCCTTTTCACCCTGTTCTCTTTCCGAAACAGTGGTTTCTTGGCTGCTACCCTTGTAAAAAGACCATTCTTAATCAAGCTTCTTTGGACTATTGATGAATAAACTTCGCATCCCGGTGAAGTTGCTAGATGCTCCAATTGCTCAAGTGTGAAGTTTAATGTATTTTCCGGTTGTATTCTAATACAGAAATTGAGAAATACTTATATATGGTCATATGATATAATCTAATGGAGGTCTAAGACTTAGGCACAGTACTGTACTTCTCATCAGTTGACAACTGAATTAGCCATTAGCTCCCAGCAAATCTTTAAGCCCATCACTTTGCTTTAGTGCTAATGGTGCACATTAAATACATAAACAAATGCATTCCAACCAACTGGTATATATGATTAACTTTCAGAGGCGTGAATCACACTGTCACTTGGTGCCATTTAAGTACATGACTCCAGAGGAGCTCTTTGCAGATCATTCCCTAACTCCACCACTGTTTTCATCCCAGATGCCAACCTACATGCTGTCCCAGGACAGGAGAGATTGGTTTGGATCTGAGCAGCCACACCACCAGCCCCCCCATGCAGAGTTACCATATGGACCATGCCCGTACCCATCCGCCCGGTCTTTGCAGTGGCATGCGCCACCCTGCGATAACGGTATGGATTCTAAGATTCTGAAATTGATGTTGTTCCTTAGCTCCATGACAAAACTATCTTACAGTTACATCATTTAGCAGATGCCCTTATCCAGAGAGTCTTATAACTGATACAAACTCACAATCTATTACAGATAAGAGTACTGATTGTTATTCCACTCATAACTGCTTTTCTTTGGAGAAGTCTCGTCTGTGCCATAAACCCCTCTTTTCAGTTCTTCTACCCCAGGGATCTCATAATCCTATTGAACATACTAGAAAATAACATTGTTATAAAGGGTGTTGATCAAAAGACCCAACAGTGGCAGCTGTTGATGAGACTGCACCCAAAGAAAAGCACTTATGAGTGGAATAACAATCAGTGCTTTTATTTATACTGGACTTGGTGGCCTAGCAAGGTACTGGACTATGGACCAAAAGGTCCAGGGTTCAAATACTACCTCTGCCAAGCTGCCACTGTTGTGTCTTTGAGCAAGGCCCTTAACCTACAGTTGCTCGGATTGTAAGACTATATCCATTGTAAGTCGCTGTGGATAAGGGCGTATGACATAAACATAAATGAAAATGTTATTTGAAGTAGATACGTATTGAAGCAGCATCTTAGATACCATCTTTTAGATACTTGGACACCTTTATTGTCCCTGCTAAAAACTAAACAAAGTTAAGCATATGCTGTGGACACTGGTATGCTTGTGAACCAGCTTTACTAGCAAGACCATTCAAATTCACCAGCTAAACCATCACCAGACCAGCACTGAGTAGCATAAATTAACTCGGACCAATATGGAACATGGAATTTGTATTGCCTGGCTAACTGAACAGAACACCAGCATCCAAAGCACAATATTTGCTGCTTTTCTAGCAGAGGATGAGCACGTTACATTTTTATTTACTCAGTAAAATGTGGTGAAGTACAATACTTCAAACAAAACATTCCTAAGCAAATGTAAAATTACAGATTTAAACAACTACTTAAATACCAAAAAGTACAAGTAAACTAAAAAACTACTCAATTACAGTAATGTGAGTAAAAGTGATTAGTTACTTTCCACCTCTGATCGTGAGCATTTTCTAACTAACTTTATTGTGCAAGCATTGGAAGGGAACTTACGGTTAAACTTGTTATATTCTAAAAATTATACCACCGCTGCTTGTTACAGTGCGTAATAGTTTCCAGAACGCATGGTGCCTTGCTTGTAACTGACGCTGCGTGTTGCTTGTTGTTGGGTAAGTGTTTAGGCAAATTTAGTGAGGAACGCTGATCTGAATGAGGAAATCTAAACACGAGACGCCCACATTGACGTGTCAAGGTTACTTCTCACTTGACGTATGATAAGGCAAAACGCCAGTACAACAGAACTAACTAATCTGGAGGAGTAATTGTTTGACTCGGGCTGGAACTGGAGCCCGTATCTGTATGGATTGTCTGATTAATAGGCTCTGGCACTTGGGCTTTTCAGAAGTAGACATAGTTATTTATACTGTATACCAAAACATGTAGTGTAGGTGTGTATCAGTAGATCTAAGAACTAGAGTTTCTATGAACTGCACTTGCACGTCGGTGGAAGCCCCACGTGCCTTTATTGGGCGACGTAACAGCTCTGTAAATAGCAGCAGCAGAAACAGCACAAAGAGTTGTACTTTAATCAATGCTTAGTTGATTACAATACAAGTACCCTGGTTAAAAAAAGCACACTATAAGGCAGCTATGGTAGATGACTTGTGCTCATAATGATAGTATTCCCTCATGTTAATGCTAATTTGTGTAATTATACTGGACTTAGATCAGTGGTTCCCAAAGTGGGTGTCCCTGGGGGACACAGAGCTATTGTGGGGGTGGTTAGGATGGCAAATAAATGCTGTAACTCAGTAAAATTACGATAAAAATGCATGCCATGTGATAATTTCACTGTAAAGGTGATTTGTTTCATTATTTTATGTTCAATAAGAAGTTTTGGACAAGTGGGCATTTTCACACCGGAGGTACTTCTATATAGTTCTAGCAAGTTTTTTAGCTCCTACTTCAAGGCAGGGTCTTTTCTCAGCGCATACTTTTAAATATACTTGTACAGTGGTACCTCGGCTCTCATTGTTAATTCATTCCAGGCTTGTCAAGAACCGAAGACGACGAGTACAGAGCAAATTTTTCCCATAAGGAATAGCGTAAATTGAATTCAGCCATTCCAGACCCCCAGAAAATTCGCTCAGCTTACGTCATTCTAGAGTCCCAAAGGCAGTGCGAACGCAAGCCCTGGAACAAATGTAGTTTTTGGGGAGCTCCATAGGGAATAGTTCCTCCCAAATTAGTCACTAGAACTGTTTGATTTGAATTACAAATGTTTAAAATCAATTCCAGTGCAGTTTGGAAGCTAAAGAAGTGTAAAGGCTCAAATATATTCTTATCTACAAAAGTGGGGCACTGCAGAAAATGTTTGAACCACTGGTTTAGACGAATAACAAAATCTAAGCACGTGTCATGGGTTCTGGACGATTTTGAGCTTGCTGGACCTTACTTGAGTAATTCTCAATATTCACTTTAGCGTAAAGCATTTTGTATGATTCCTAAAAAATAAAAGCCAAAATGCTATAATAGACTAGTTTCTGCACAAAGCCATTCCTCCACACAGTCTGCCAAACGGTTTAATGCTGTTGAAGTTAGACAGTTCGCTCTAATGGAATCCATTCTTGCAGGGTACCAGATATCTGGATCCTTCTACACGTACACCCCTACAGATTCCCATTCAGTGTCAGTGGACTCCAGTATGAGATCAGCAGAGGCCATGGCCATCTCGGGTAAACACACAAACCATTCAAACTGCACAGCTGACCTTTAAATAAAAGCCTAGAAGCATCTGCTGCTTGCCTTAACTGCTGCTAATTCTCGACCTGCGCTCTCTTTCCAGACGCCCGCTTGCACGTGTCACTGTACTACCGCGATTCTCTTGTAAAAGAGGTGACGACCACCAGTTCCGATGGCTGCCGGATTGCCTCCTCTCCCTCTCCCTCATCTCCTTCCTCACCCTCCTCGCCATGCGTCGAGGACAGGCTATTCGGTGGGCCCGAGCCTGTGCTCTTCCCCTTCCCATACCCACAGTCGCAGAGGCGCGGCGCCGACAAACTGCCCAACGTCCTGGAGCGTGGCGTGCTGCTCTGGCTCACAACTGACGGACTCTATGCCAAGCGTCTGTGTCAGGGCAGGGTGTACTGGGAAGGGCCGCTGGCACAGTTCTCGGACAAACCCAACAAGCTGGAAAAGGAGCAGACCTGCAAGCTCCTGGACACCCAGCAGTTCCTCTCAGGTGAGAGCTAAATGCATTTTTATGTGCACTGTAGATGCTAGAACCATGCTGCGACGAATTTTAAGTTTATTAAAACGGGACGTGTAGTTCATGGCATTTTGAATTACTTGTTGTACTGGGGCACACACAGAACGTCAGGGGGAACAGCTGTACCCCTCTGCTTGCTAATCAGTCACAGGGGCACAACTGTGCATTACAACATAGGTCTAATAGATTAAGCGATTTAACACTAAAGTGGGCATTACTCTGCCATGAATGAGAAATGAAGAACAAATTAATGCTAAAGAGTTTTTATTAACTGCATTATCTAAATATATAGCTAAGAGCTATCATTACCTTGTCTGCAGCATGAATGACTTTCTTTTAATTATTTGCCGATGTCCATTACTCCATGTGAAAATCCAAATGAAATGGGTTCTGACACTCAATCTTTTGGAAAGACGCTCAAGCATTATGGGAAACACAGTGCCTGTAGTGAATCTGCATGGCGTAATCTGTAGGCTGGCTCAGAAATCCAGGATGAAATTGATGTTCCCCCCATAATTTTAGTAGGGATTAGCAACAATTTACTGGGGCATGTCCCTAGTGATATTACCACTTAATAGCATCAGAAAATGGCATTGGTTTATTGCTTGGACATAAGAAGCATTTACTGTCCATATAGAATATAATGTATACATGATGACATGGTGATCTTCTAATGAGGCACCAGCATTAAGTGACTGGTATATCCAATCTTTAGTTTAGAATGACATGTATGACTAGATTACTGATGTGGACAATTACAAATATTTAAATACACAGAAGCTAAATATAAAAAATATAAGAGAAACTGGCAATACCAAGTCAGTATACTAAGAGTATAATGCAATATAATACTTTATAATAATAATAATAATACTATAATACTTCTGTCTACTGCCTTGATGACATTCCTTTTAACTGACATTCTTAAGTCACTTAAGAACTCGAATATGCTGCAAAAAGGTGCTCAGGTGGCTTAAGATTAATCAGCTAGCCCGCCATTGTAGAGAAAGTGGGAAGAGATCATCCTCCACCACTGGAAGGGTGCCCTTTTGTTGGCCCTACAATAGACTGGTGTCCTTTCCAGAGCAGTCTTTCAATTCAGTTGGGAATTGGCGCCAGACACCTTGCAGCCATAACCAGAATAGGCATAGGTAAAGTTTACAATTTTTATGACATTTTCTCAGGACTTGTCAGGGTTGCAGGTGCCTATGACATGCTTAAGGATCTGCGTTGACTTCTAGAAGCAATTCCTGCCTTGAAGTGATCCAATTTTTATTCATCTGGCAGTTCCTGTTCTTCAGTTTTGTTTTCTTCGGCAATTCTGACAAGAATATCCTGTTGACTGGGATTTTTGCCACTGCTTTTAGACCCGTATGACCGTTCGCTTCGATACAACTGAAATTCAACTATTTCTTTCATACTATGTCCTCTGGCACGCCCAAATCACTCCTTTTTGCCAGTCATTACCATCTGCTTTGCGACCCATTTCCCACACATCGAACGAGACATTCACTGCACTGTACCACCTCTTCCCAATTTATAAATCCCGTTGCACATCTCGCAGGTGTTTATAGCCTTGCAACAAAGAGTTGCACCTTATTTGTCTTCGCACTCTAGAAAACGTCCAGAACACAGCAATTCCTTGGAACTGACATCATCAAGTAAAATTTAAACCAACTGCATATCGTTCGTGTTCTGTTTTACCACTGAACACCCATTCATTGTTCTTGAAAGGGTTCAGCTTGTCAGGCAGCTTAGACTTGTGTCTGGCCTACGATGGCTTTGGTGGAAATGCATGTGATGAATCTAGGACAGCCTCTAGGAAACCTGCATGTGTATCCTATCCACCTATCTGTGGTTCACCTCGTGGCCACCCTTAGTTCACTGTCATATTCAAATTTACATTTACATCATTTAGCACACGCCTTTATCCAGAACGTTCCACGTTAGTCACTTCAGTAACGTAGACCCCAGAGCATGATAACTTTCCAAAACCTGTTAAGAAAATGTTTTCGGCTCCCCGTTGCCCAATGGGACACTTGCAGCACTGAGCACACGTGTCACAATCTGCAAATGTTATCTTCTCTGCCTGAGCTAGTCATCAGTGAGCTTTGTAAAGGGGTTATGTGGTCACCATATTGCTCATCAGGTGCTTTTTCTTAGGACAAACAGAAGAAACAGAATGACTTGGAGCCGAAATCACATTTTGGGGACCTTTACCAGCTTCAGTCCTAGGGGATTTAGCACTAGACATATCTGTACTTTTACCCTTTGCAAAAGCAATAATTTTGCATTTTCAGCACTTCAAAATGATGATTTCTTAAAAAGCACAGCTTTCATTGCATTGGTAATTACCAAAATTTATCAGAACTTCAAAACTTTTACAGTTTGTGACCAATTTGGACTGATCTCAGTGGTTTCTCCAGTATTCTGTAAGTGCATTGACATGAGCACAGAAAATCGTAATGATTAATCATTTTTTTAAATTAATATTAGAACACTATAATAATAAAATATGATCAGTGGTTCCAAAATTGATTGTATTACTGCAATGATTCAGGTCACAATATATAGCAATGTAATCTCATCACATGAAGCCACCTTGTTAATGTAAGATTGAACATCATATTATGACATCTCCTTTGACAGTTGTACCCCTATTTCTTATACATGGTTTAAAAACAATATTGTGGTTGGGGTGCTCGGGTGGCACAGAGAAAATTTGTTAGCCCACCATTGCAACGACCCAGATTTGAGTCCTTAACCAGTAAAGGAGAAACCGACTTGGGGATCATCTCTCACAGCTGCAACAGGAACCCTTGACAAGCTCTGCTAAAATGGGTTCAAATGTTAAAAACAATTAACAACATTTCATATATAATCTTAGTTATGATGTCACAGTTGCACCTCATTTATCTTACAATTTTAAACTATTATTGGGAACTAAAGATTCTCAAAATTCCTCACAACTGCCATTCGTAAGCCATAACTAAATTCATTTGTCACAGATTGGAATTTCAGAACAATTTATTGCAATTAATATGGTCACGTCATATATAAACCGAATGATGACGTAACGCATTGTGTAGCAGTGTAATTGCAATGTTCTTTTCCCTGTACAGTGGAACCTTGCAATTCGAACTGTACAATTCAAACATTGAACGGTCCATTCAAAATGTTTTGCACCCAAATTTGAACGACAATTTCGATTTCAAACATCGGTAAAATGTGTACTTGTATGACCCAGCCTCAGGGTGTGTCTGACATGAAGTGGATTCCAACCTCAAACAAATCTGAATTCGAAATGCTTTCCGGAACAAGTTAAGTTCAAATTCTGAAGTTCCATTGTATAATGCAACTCCTAAGGCTATTAAGATTATTTTAAATTAATTATGTCACAATTGTTGGGTCGCAAGGGTGGCATAATAGTCTAAGATTCCAGCCCCAGCTACCCTGACCCGGGTCCGAGTCCTGGCACTGCCGGGCATCACATCCAATTGTCCGGCAATCCAGAGCATGCTTACATCTCTGCTCGTGTGTGTTCTCTGGGGATTAGAACCAGAGTCTCTGATAACCAGGAACAGGAGTTAAAATATGAAAAAATAAATGAGTAAATAAAAATTGTGTAGCAATATAATCACAATATATTTGTCCTATATAATCATCCAACATACAATTAATTATTTATTTAATGATCTCACAATTGCACCCATCTTGCCCTATTTTTAAGGAAATTATCACACAGCATGGTCCCATAGCATGTACAGAAATGTAGTCACATTATGACATGTTCCTTAAACAATGCACCCAATAAAACTGAACATACAGCATATTTAAACTTAGTTTTTGAGAGTGTGGTGGCCCTGCAGCTAAGGTCCTGGGCTATGGACCAGAAGCTGCCATTCTGCTGCCATTCTCACACCCTTGAGCAAGACTCTTAACCCACAATTGCTTGCATTGTACGTTGTAAGAGCAGATCAGTTGTACCTCACTCTGGATAAGAATGTACATGTAGACCTTAGTTGTCTTTCAGCATTCCAGAACTGTCCCTTGCAACTGACGGTTGTATTAGACCCGAATTTTGACATTTTTGCATGCAACTATATCATGGTCATAATGTGTTGCAGTCTAATCACAGTAAGATTCTCCCGTGCCATGCATCCCATAGGAATGACATTTTTCCTTCTTATTGACAGAGTTGCAAGGTTACATCCATCATGGACGGCCTATGCCAAGGTACCAGGTCGTGCTGTGTTTTGGAGATGAATACCCCGATCCCCAGCGGCAGAGCAAGATGATCACAGCTCAGGTAGGTCTAACTGGTTTAAAGTATTATACAGATATGCATCAGATAATGTCTGTTTGCACATAGTCGGTAGTCTGATAAGGATATTAACCTTATTATTAAGGTTATTAACCGACTTAACCCATATTTTACCTTGCCAGATAAATTAGCTGTTGTAGTACAGCAGTTCAGGCTCTGGTGCACAAAGTTTTTAAGCACACAGCACTTCTTATAAGCACAGAGATGATGTTGAGCAGGGCTTACCACTCAGTTGAATTAGATGTGCTGGGTCTGCACTCTGCAGTATGGCGACTAGTGTAGCACCGATACTGATACTGTCTAGTGGCGCACATGCACGCCACTAGACTAAGCTTAAGCGAAGCCAGCAGCATGTCCGTGGTTTGTGATTATTTCTCGCTTGAGATGAGCAGTAACAAAATGCCTGCTGCAAAATCTGTAACGCCAGTATTTCAAGAGGCGGCTGAAATGGAAATAAAACCAACAATTAAAAAGCTTAGTAAGATTATACTTCCCTATTTGTGCTCGTTAGTGCATTATGACAAAATTCATTTTTTCATGTCATCTATAAAAAGTGTCCATCTATAAAAAGTGGAACGCAATAAATATCAAGATTTATAGACACCTACTGAGTAGTTTAGTTAGACAGAGTTGCTATCGGTATTCCTGATCGATCTTCTTCGGACTGTTGAAGGGTCAACGTTGGCATTCCGATGAAGCTGCCAGATGCTGCTATTGCTCAAGTGTAAGGGAAGACCATAGGAAATACTTGCCACTGTAGCAAATATGAATTTTTTTTTCTGGTTGTATTCAAATTAAGAGACAGCAATACATATAGTCATTATCATCATCATTTTCCTGGCGCTTCTCCCGCCAGATGCGGGGTCCACCCACTGCCATTTGATGCGACCGAGAATACTCCAGCCGGCACGTCGCTCTGTCTGTTGTCCGAAACCACACTCGAACCAGGCCAATTTAGTGTAATCAATAAACCTAACTTGCATGTCTTTGGACTGTGGGAGGAAACCAGAGTACCCGGGGTACACCCACGCGGACACGGGGAGGACATGCAGACGCCACACAGAAAGGACCCAGGCCGCTCCACCCTGGGATTGAACCCAGGACATTCTTGCTGTGAGGCGGCGATGCTACCCACCGAGCCACCGTGCCGCCCACATCTAATCATTATACCATTGCTAAAACAATAGTACCCTAAGACTAATGGTGATCTAATGCTGACCTTTTTGCTCAGTACTCTGTGTCAGACACACTGTACATTTAGATTCTTATATTATTTCTAGGCAGCATCTGACAGGAACAAACCAGAATTTACTGGAATTAACCAGACACCAAATATTGCCTCTGTGAATTTACTACACTGTGAAAAAATGTTACTAATGAGCACAAAGGCAAAGGTTAACTTCAACACATTACATAATAAAGAGCTCAGGTGTCACAGCAGACTAGTATGCTACTATCACTGCACGGATCCAGGTTCGAGTCCCAAAGGTACCTTCAGGCTATGTCTGGTATCACTTACTGACACGACTGGCTGTGTCTGCAGGAGGAGGTACAATCCGCTAGTCCACCGCCGCAGTGGTGCCCCATCCAGGGTGCACTTCTGTCTGCACCCAGATATTCCCATATACACCACATCCCTCCCCCACAACCCTGGACCAGGACAAATGGGGATAAAACGTGGTAGAGTACAGAGAATAGCGTTCTAAAGTATTGCGATTATCTGGCCTAATGCAGTCTCGGTGGAAATAATGATTCCTGACAGCGAGATCGCCACAGTTTGAATCCTGGCAGTTGAATCTCTTGCTGGAATAGGACTGGTTTCCATTTGAGTCCAAGACTGAAAGTGGATTATAGCTCAGCCAGACAGGCAGTATAGTTCATTTCAATTCCACGATAGTCTCCAAGTCATACATTGGATTTTAGGTATATATAGCGGGTCTTGTTTAAGATGGTACACCATTTTTATCATACTGGCGTGAATAATACAACTAATACTCCTATAGAGGATTGAATAAAAATTCAGTTGCGTAGCAGAGCAATGGGGGGTCTGTGGGATATCATCATCAAGCCGAATATGATGACTGAACACGATCTTAAATTTCATTTTTTTTATATAATCAGCTCAATCTGAATGAGGTCATGAAAACAGTTTGTTTCCATGGATGCATACCGTGTTTACAGATCGACCTCGTTGTGTTGCATTTATCTTAGCCCACAGAGTATTGTGTGACATATCCAGACACTTTCAGTTGAATCCTAAAGGTTTAACGTTACATAAAAGCGTTGGTATATGACTCTTAACTTAAAACGACTTCTTATAAACAGAATGTCCTAGCCCAACCCTGCAGAGATCATAAAATGGCACAGATTTGTTAGTAAATGTTACGACTCATGTCAAAGCGCATGAAGCTAGCTGAATTTGATGTAAAACTGCCCGCTGTTGCACAAATACTTGTGGTCTGATAACGTTACCGCATTGATGGGACATTCAAAAGATCCACAAGCTGTGCGTTTTAATTAAAGTCAATCGAGATCAGTCACGTGAGATAACGTCAGTGTTTCAACCTCGACAGTAAATACAGAAATCCTTCACATCGACGTTTCTCATTTAATCCTAAGTGAGAATCGTTGTTTAGTCACTACAACTGATCCCAGTTCCAGAACAGAGTAACACTTATCTGAGTGTCTGTGTGTGCACGTGTGGACATCCCATTTGTCCCAAAAGTTACGTGAGTCTCCCTAGTGGTTCCCTGAAATTATATATAATATCCTGGAAATTGATGTGTGTTAGAGAGAGACAGAAAGAGTGAAAAAGAGAGCATCCTGATTGGTGTCCCTTTGTACTAAATATTACATTTATTCTAATATATTAGTCTACATATCATGATACATTATTTTAATTATTACACTTACAAAAAACCTTTTAATTAGACACATTTTTAATTCTTACATATAACATCTAGGCCACCCAATTAGGTTGGGTCCCTTTTTGCGTGCTGGTCCTCCCAAGGTTTCTTCCTTATAACTGCTGTCTCATTAGGTTTGCTCAATTTGGGATTGGCCTGAGATAATAAAAGATGATAGAAAATAGTAAAGTTGCTTTGATACAAATACTTAAATAGATCAGTTCGCTCTGTGGTGGGCATGCTGAGGTGTTTTTAAGAGGTTCGAGTCGTTCGTGAGCATGGAAAGGTTTGCAAAAGGAATTGAAAATCCATTTGCATTAGCTATTAGCACTGAGACAACAGACTACTCAACAAAGAAGGTATTATATATGCAGTACTGTGCAACAGATAATTCTTTATTGGCCTCTTTATTAAAATGCAACCAGAAATACAGGGAATTTGTATGAGGTATTTAAAAAAACGTAAAAAAAATCTGAAAACACAGCTTCTATAGGGTACAATGGCAAGTATTTAGCGTGACCTCCCCTTACGTTTGAGCAATAGCAGCATCTGGAAGCTTCAGCAGGTTGACAGCTTGAACAGGAATGGTCTTTTTGGAAGGGTAGCAGCCAACAAACCACTTTGTCCGGAAGGAGAACAATGTGAAAAGGCTAACGTACTAAAGCTCACAAAGATTGGATTGTAGAGCCTAACCCAAGCATTCATTTGGACAGTCAAGGGTTAAACCACGTGTCCCCATCGCAAAACAGGAGCACCTGTAGCATGTTAAACAAACACAATATATCAGCAATCAACCCATTACTATTTCAACATAGTACAGTGGTACCGAATATGATGAGTACCGAGCAAACTTTTCCCATAAGGAATAATGTAAATTGAATGAATCCGTTGAGGCCCTGAGAAAATCCCCAATTGGAGCCTATAATTAATGATAAGTAAGGTCATCTTTAAAACACGTATACATTAACCTATAGTTGGCCAAAAATCATTAACACAAAGCTTATTTTATAATAAAAAGTGTTGAAAAATTTAGTGAGTAATGGATTGAAATGTAAAAAAATAAAATAAAAACAAACTGAACTCGGCGCCAGCATAGCTTGCTTTCAGTTTCCTTTCAGTTGGCTCTTATAGCTAACCTTCTTAGGACCCATGGAGACTTATTTGCACTAAGAATATAGTAGTGTAGATGGAAAAATAAAGAAAAACACGATATACAGTGCAGATCTTCTCTGAGAAAGGGCTATTGTGAGACTGAATCACTGTGTATTGAATCGTGAATCAGTGGCTCAACTCCTACAAGTTTAAGCAATTGGTCGAGAACTGAGTTAACATTGTTAATATGCAATATAGTATGTAGTTTAGGATCCAGTCTTGTGCATTTACTAATAAAGCAACTTGATAACACAGTAACCTGCTGTCTTTCCAACATTCTCCAAAAATGAGGGCACATACTGTAGAATGATCACTGCCTTACAATCACTAAACTTCCTGCAGCGCCGTGGTAAAAACCCAGCTGCTGGAAACAGCAGTTCCTGAGGGCCTGTTTTCGAATCCTGGGTGTGACTTACAATGTGTAGGGTAGGTGGGGCATTTATAGAACTCTGGCATGGGCTGGCTACCTCTCTAAAGTTGTCCATGTAGAATGTAAGCAGTTGTTAAACAGAATTTCAACAAAATACATAACATACATGCCCATCCATTGGAGCCTCTGTTTTCAAATATACAAGAAAACTCATCCATGTGTCAGAAATATCACACTGCCCCAGTATGAACTACATACATCTCCAAGCACCAGTGTGCAATACAATAGTCAGTACACAAACAGAATAATTTGTCATTCTACACAGTAAGGGGATTGCCAGGGAGCTGAATGGATTATGGGATTTGTAGTTTGTCCACTCATTAAATCTGCTCAACTATGGTCATTTGTGTACACTTTCCATGGGTAATACAAGACTGATCTCTAAAACGGTGATACAGTTTGAAAACAAAAGTACCAGAAATATTTGGACACTATGATATAGGGTTAATAGCTTCACACTTGTCTTATGCTGTAAGAGTTGACAAGGTTACCAAACTAGTTTAGTTTAGGAAATAAGGCCTACATACTTTCAATTCAAAAGCCTTGAGTGAAGGTCATATTTCTTGTTTGATAAATTTCTTGTTTGATTTTTTGCTGTCCTCTGAGCCTATTAAACTAAATAATGGAAACAGCGATAAAAACAAATTTAAAATGTGTCTCGGTGTCGCGGGAGAGCTGTGGGACTGTGCGTTTAAGATACTGGATTATGGAACAGAAGGTGCAGGGTTCAAATCCCACCTCGAACAGGCTGCCACGGTTGGGACCTTGAGCAAGGCCCTTAACTCACAATTGCTTGGATTGCAAGACTGGATTGGGCGTCTGCTAAATAACATATTTGCAAATGACAACTGGTGGCACAGGGTGCAAGGAAGGACCAACCCTAGACGGCGCCACTCCATCGTATATTGTAAGGTGTAAAATGCAACGTAGCCTACATAGGAAAACTGATCATTTTCGTAAGAAGTTTTTCGAGAAGAGAACGTTATGAACTTCTAAGTGTTAGTGAAGCTAATCTTAAGATCATCATCTAACAAAGACGTCCATTTGTCAAATCTTCCAGGTGGAGCCCATGTTTGCGAGACAGATTCTGTACTACGCCGGCCAGACTAATGGGCATTACCTGCGGGGTTACGAGCTGCCTGCTCAGGGAACCCTTCCAGTCGAGGAATACCAGAGAAGTTTGCAGCACATGCAGGAGTGAGATCAGAACCAGGACCAGACTCATCCGGGGATGCTCCTTTACTTCTCTGCTTACCCAGAAATCTTTCTGTCTACAATCAGCCAACTGGGCTAGAGGAGACAGGTGTGTGAGGTCACTGCGTTCCAGCGCCTGCCTCACCCACACCAAAAGCTTTGAATGAGAGACGATTTGTAACATGCTGAGCAAAAACCTCAGAGCTGTTCACCAAAGAGACCAGGCTGGTACAATTAGATACGCTTTATGATTGTCACTATTTAGCTAACCCTAGATCAGGTAGTGTTTGAGGTGGAGAAATGATGCTTCCAAAGGTGCAGATCGTAACACACCTTGCATTTTGTATTGATTTCATACTTCAGTATTTTACTGTTTTTCATTTAGTTACTTCTATGGTTGCTGTTCTTGCCATACAAATTAAGCTAACTGTGTGTTTTTTACACTGTTTAACCTGATCTGTGGTCTATTTATATTTTTATATTGTGTGAGACAGAGAAGTTCAGACAGTGTTCTAATCTTGAATGTAACCTTTCCCCATCCCCCTGAATGATTTCTCTGTAGATGTTCTGAAAAGCTTAATACTAAGAATGAGACTTACTGTTATTTACAGACCTGTATCTCATAATCAAAGACAACCATCTTTTCTGGTGCTTTATGTGTACATATGTTGTGTGTGTGTGTGTGTGTGTGTGTGTGTGTGCGTGCGTGCGTTCATGTGTGCATGTGGTATACTGAGTGCTGATGGGAAACTGTCACATGCAGGTTACTGCCCACAATTTGTGGTAATGGTGTAGATAGGTTACAATGAAGAAGAGGAGAGGGGGAAGACCCCTGCCTCTGTCACTCTTTTTCGCTCTTCGCTGCAGGACAAAAAAAATCCAGATATTTGTAAAGATTTTTTTTTTTTACATTTTGTTTTAAACACTGTCTTTCTGTATGAACTTCCTGTAGTCATACCATGGTTGAAATAAAAAAAAAATAATACTTTGTTCACTGTCTTAATCCGTTTCCCTTTTTTGCTTTGTAGGCTACAAGTCTATTAACATGCGTAGACATAGAACTCTATCCGTTGCTGTTCATGCATATGCGGGTTCAGCGCATGCGTATTTGTGCATGTTTTCTCGAGTATGTGTGTCCGCATGCTTAACTTTCAGCCACGCTTGAGTGACGGCAGTCAAGAGGAGAGTGCGGTTTAGGGGGCAATAAATACACTGAGCGAGAAAGATAGACACAGAGTGAGAAAGACAGGAAGTTCAAGTCACAGGTGCACAGGAAGACTGGCCCGCAAGAAAAAAAACAAAGAGATGTAAGGCATAAGGGCGGAGAGAAAAAAAAGAAAGACAGACAGGGGGTTTGGGGGTACTGCAATAAAATACCAAACATTACACCCGATTTTAATCCAAAACCCTAAAACTCTAAATACACTGCCAAACTGCACGAGTACATAATTATTCAACTCAGATGTCTAATGCTAATTAGGTACATACCAAGCAAGCTGTGTATTAAATATAATCAGCTGACGCAAAAGGGATGAACCTATTCCTGGCCTCTTGACTCCTTCAGTTGATGGTTTACAGTTCTATTAACACATAGTTAATCTGAAAAATAGAGCTCAATCAATTTTGCAAACTCTATCTAGGTTTTACTAGACCAATTGAATTTGAGTTGGCTCTGAACCAAATTGTTGGAATCAAAGAATCAACTCAAATGAACTGAGTAATGGTGATATACAGTGGGGCAAAAAAGTATTTGGTCTGCCATTGATTGTGCAAGTTCTCCTACTTAGAAAGATGAGAGAGGTCTGTAATCTTCATCATAGGTACACCAACTATGAGAGACAAAATGAGAAAAAAAATCCAAGAAATCACATTGTAGGATTTTTAAAGAATTTAATTGTAAATTATGGTGGAAAATAAGTATTTGGTCAATAAATTTTGGTTCAACTCAATACTTTGTAACATAACCTTTTGTTGGCAATGACAGAGGTCAAACGTTTCCTGTAAGTCTTCACCGGATTTGCACACACTGTAGCTGGTATTTTGGCCCATTCCTCCATTCAGATCTCCTCTAGAGCAGTGATGTTTTGGGGCAAACACAGACTTTCAACTCCCACCACAAATTTATCTAAGGGGTTGAGGTCTGGAGACTGGCTAGGTCACTCCAGGACCTTGAAATGCTTTTTTTACGGAGCCACTCCTTTGTTAGCCGAGCGGTGTGTTTGGGATCATTGTCATGCTAGAAGACCCCAGCCACGTTCCATCTTCAATGCTCTCACTGATGGAAGGAGGTTTTGGCTTAAAATTTCACGATACATGGCCCCGTTCATTCTTCCCTTAACACGGATCAGTCGTCCTGTCCCCTTTGCAGAAAAACAGCCCCAAAGCATGATGTTTCCACCCCCATGCTTCACAGTAGGTATGGTGCAACTCAGCATTCTTCTTCCTCCAAACACGGCGAGTTGAGTTTTTACCAAAAGGTTCTATTTTGGTTTCATCTGACCACATGATATTCTCCCAATCCTCTTCTGGACCATCCATATGCTCTCTGGCAAACTTCAGACATGTACTGGCTTAAGCAGGGGGACACGCCTGGCACTGCAGGATCTGAGTCCCACTCAGCTTAGTGTGTAACTGATGGTAGCCTTTGTTACTTTGGTCACAGCTCTCTGCAGGTCATTCATCAGGTCCCTCTGTGTAGTTCTGGGATTTTTGCTCACCGTTCTCATAATCATTTTGACCCCACGGAATGAGCTCTTGCGTGGGGCCGCAGATTGAGGAAGATTATCAATGGTCTTGTATGTCTTACAATTGCTCCAACAGTTGATTTATTCACACCAACCTGCTTCCCTATTGTAGATTCACACTTCCCAGCCTGGTGGAGGTCTAGAATTTTCTTCCTGGTGTCCTTCGACAGCTCTTTGTTCTTGGCCATGGTTGAGTTTGGAGTCTGACTGTTTGAGTCTGACGAGGTCAAACAGGTGCCATTAATACAGGTAATGAGTGGAAGACAGAAGAGTTTCTTAAAGAAGAAGTTACAGGTCTGTGAGAGGCAGAAATCTTGCTTCTTTGTGGGTGACCAAATACTTATTTTCCACCATGATTTACAATTAAATTCTTAAAAAAACCATACAATGTGATTCCCAGGATTTTTTTATTTTGTCTCTCATAGTTGAAGTGTACTTATGATGGAAATTACAGACCTCTCTCATCTTTCTAAATAGGAGGACTTGCACAATCAGTGGCTGACCAAATACTTTTTTGCCCCAGTGTATATTGACATGTCACTTTATTAGGTACACCTTGTTTTTACACTCAACTGTCCACATTATCAGTTCCACTTACCATATAGATGCACTTTGTAGTTCTACAATTACAGACTGTAGTCCATCTGTTTCCTTACATGCTTTGTTAGTGTGAGGAATAAATCTTCCGACATGTACTGCGATTTGGTGGTGTCTGTATTTTGCCTCTCTATTGTGTCACTGCTGGACTGAAAAAAGTTCACCAAACATAAATGTCCAGCCACCAGCATCCTGTGAGAACTGATGAAGGGTTAGAGGATATCTAACACATACTTCATCCAATTGCAGCAGCACAACACACACTATCACACCATCATGACATCAGTGTCACTACAGTGCTGAGAATGATGCATCACCCAAATAGTACCGGATCTGCGCTGGTCCTATGGGGCTCCTGACCATTAGAGAACAGAGTAAAGCGGACTAACAAAATCTGTGGAGAAACAGATGGACTACAGTCTGTAATTGTAGAACTACAAGTGCCTCTATATGATAAGTGGAACTGATAAATTGGTAAATAAAGTGATCAGTAAGTGAATATGGACCCTTCTACCGAATGTGTTCCAAGTCAGAGTTAAAAACATCTTGAAATTTATTTTTCGCTTTCTCTTTTCTTCATCTCTTTTCTAGTTGTTTGAACGTATATTGTATCATATTAAGGTTCACATATCTAGTACAAGTAGAGTCACATTTCTATCTCAATGCGTTTTTTTTGTCAGAGTATATATATGAAATGAGATTGAAGAAAAAAAAAAAGCTAAATGTATTATTTTTCCAAGATGAAATGTACTGGTTAGGGTTTGTGACAGCCACCTCCCAATGGAAAGCTTCCTATAAATGATTTTGTTTGTTCATTTAACATCGCTATCAGCATCAGTTTCAGTGACACACACAAGGTTACATCAAGACTAGTCACATGTATACACTCAAGTCAATGCATATTTGTGCAATCAATTAACCTAACATGCATGTCTTTGGACTGTGGGAGGAAACTGGAGTGCTCGGAGTAAACCCACGCAGACACGGGGAGGACATGCAGACTCCACACAGAAAGGACTCACAGGCCGCTCCACGCTGGGATTGAACGCAGGACCTTCTTCCTGTGAGGCGGCGGTGCTACCCCCGATGTATGTACTTAATTGAGATGCTACCCATAGAGTTAGGGATACACCATACTAAAAAGTTGGCATATAAACTGAGGTTTAAAGGAGTTCTTTAGTTTCCTTTAAACATTAATTCGTCCTGATGTGGAAAACACGATATATCATGCATTGCTACTTTTTCCATTGTTCAGGGTCCATGAATGGTGTTCCTTACATCAAGCTGGTGCTGGTGCACAAAACTTACGGTTTCGAATTGTCAGCTCTGTGTGGGTGAATTTTAGGGGCATTTCAAAACAGAACCTTCCAGTCACTAGTGAACAGCTAAGCTAGCACTGCCTTATTCAGCGTAGACTGTGTGCTGTCACACTTCTTGTAAGTGAGTAAGAGCTCAGATAAATGATATGGTGGGCACATGCTTTAGGGGATTCCACCCCACACTCATTGTCTTTTAGAAGTGTCTGCTAAAACGTGCTACTACTTCCTTGATGTTGTCTTGCAAACCAAACGTATGCCCTCTATCGGCTTTCGACTGCCCACACAACACACATTGCTTACAGAACAAACACCTACAAACACAGTGTTTCAAAGAAATGCTCGTCTTTCCAAGTACCAGAACTCCAGCTAACTGATTCCAAGCTTCCAAGTCCTCAAAGTCATTTTTTTTTGCATTATCATGCATTAACCCCACTGAGCTAGATCAGTTCAATCCTATAACAAGGTCATGAAACAGGCTTTTTCAAGACACAGTGTAATCCACACCAAGGTGAAGTCCCACGTTTGGTGCCTCTCAAAACTCAACACTGCCGCAACGCTGTTTATTCATTTCATTTCTGAAAGTAATTATCACAAGCAAACGGTCCAAAGATAGCACAAGCCAACTAAACGCAAAAGCCAGCACAAGTCAAAACAGAACCGATTTGTGTGCGACGATCCAACTGTCTATTCGGGAATGGCTGATAAACATGAGTCAAATCAAGTGTTCTTCAATAAATACCCCCACTTTCAATTCAAGCCATTTCTCATATATGACCAAGCACTACAAGAATTCAGTTTGTTAAGACCGACCTGGCATGCTTCGTCTGTACCTCATTACCACTTGGACTGGCTTGATTCTTCAGGGAGCCTCGAAATCCCATATCCCTGGCAGATTTGTCATCTAAAACTGTTGGGGCTGATGTTATCTCTAGCATGATGGACTAGGAGAGGAAATGCTTATCTGAAATAGTTTACTCCTTTAATCGGAATCTGTGGTTTCATACAACAGATTCTGCTATGGATGTTTCAATCATGAGTCTGTCCTTAACAGACATTTGCTTTCATTCAACATCTTTATGTCGTATCAGACAGTTTCTTTAATCTAAGGGTAGTGTTCATAGGACTCCATTACACATCAACACCTAGGTCTACATACCTCCATAGCATCTCAGGACTTTAGCTTCAGCCCTCAGACTTTAGCTACAACATCTTTCTCTGAGAACAAGATGAAATCACTATGTTTTGGCTTCTAACACCCATCCAAATGGCCATAATGTGGTATAAAATGCTTACAGATTATTCTAGTTTGCTGATATATATTGCTGTTATATTGCTGATATACATTTCTCTAGATAAAAGTGTCTGCCAAATTACTAAAGTACTAAGCAAATGTCTTAGGCCACCATTAGACTTGTTGTTATTGCAATGGTATAATGGCAATATATAACGTATCGATGATTACTGGAACTTTGAATTCGTCACTGCATAATACTCTTTTCCACTGATTTTCATTCCAGTCTTTGTGATCAGTAAAATATCTTCGCCTTTTCACCCTTTTCCACCTCAGAAAAGCGGTTCCTTGGCTGCTACCCTTCCAAAAAGACCACTCAAGCTTCTTAAAACTGTAGAAAGGTCAAGTTGGCAACCAGATGAAGCTGCCAGATGATCAAATGTAAAAAGAGATCACATTAAATACTTGCCACTGTAGCCTATAGAAGCTATTTTTTCGGATTTTATCTTAATACTATACACAAATTTCCTGAGAGATTGAGAAATAAATATATACAGTGGGGCAAAAAAGTATTTAGTCAGCCACTGATTGTGCAAGTTCTCCTACTTAGAAAGATGAGAGAGGTCTGTAATTTTCATCATAGGTACACCTCAGCTATGAGAGACAAAATGAGAAAAAAAAAATCCAGGAAATCACATTGTAGGATTTTTAAAGAATTTAATTGTAAATCATGACGGAAAATAAGTATTTGGTTAATAACAAAAGTTCAACTCAATACTTTGTAACATAACCTTTGTTGGCAATGACAGAGGCCAAATGTTTCCTGCAAGTCTTCACCGGATTTGCACACACTGTAGCTGGTATTTTGGACCATTCCTCCATGCAGATCTCCAAGACCAAATGTTGCACAAATTACAAAGGCATGCTTGTGGAAGAAGAGGTTATGGGTCCTGACCTGTCCCCATAGACAATGTTTGGAGAATTTTGAAATCGCACCCCTTAAGACATGTTTCCATGAAGAATGGGACACAATAACACCTGAACCACTAAAGCCCTCGGTACCTTTTGTGCCAAGACATCTCTTAAGTGTGGTGAAAAGAAATGTGATAATGTGTTTCAGACCTGAAATGCAGAAACTGATGTTTATTAACAAATGAAATGAAGTTGACCAGAAAAAAACATGAAATAGCTCAGGTTCATACTGTCTGCAATGAAATAAAAGTCAAAGGAATTGAAAGAAACACTGTGTTTTTATATGCATTTTCCATACCGTCCCTTTTCCATACTTCTTCTGATTTGGGGTTGTATTACACGTGTACTGAACACGTCTTTTATTTATACTGAACGCTGAAGTGTTTTCTACAAATACTAAACAGACGCAGTGCATGCTGTTCTTTGTGTGTCTGTATGAAAGAAGCACAAATTTAATATTTAAAAAATGTAACGTTAAAGTAAATGTCTTAATGGTGTCCCTAAAAGCAGATGGTAGGAAGAGAGTGAGACACTGCAGTAAATGATGAAGTTTTAAAAGGTCCTCCTTTTCAATTTTTAAATGAACAAGTAATGTACTTTAATGTAAATATGGTGCCAGGCAGAGGACCTCCCTGAATCAGCACTGTGCAACAGAAATCTGGATTCATCTGACCAGGCGATGTTTAGCCACTGATCAGTGATCAATTTTTGCCCCTAGAGTCTTACCTTTCCATTTCCCATAGAGAGCAATGCTACTCAAACTGGTAGCCTGCTATTATAACCCATCCGTGCTAAGTAGGGATGCACCGATCGGATATTGGTACAGATATGAACGAAATCAACTGGATCGGGTATCGGAAAATTAGGCCGATCCATTCAATTTAACTTGGGTGAGCCAGAGTGTCAGGTGTATGGAGGTATTTCTAGGGCCCTATATTACCGATACTCTTCCAGTCACGTTTAACTTCTACAGCGGTGTGCTTTCACTAAGCTTAATTCAGAATTCAGTTCACGTTCGGAACGCTTGCACTTTTGTTTACGAGACTGGCTCGTGTTCATGACGAGAAAGTGTTAGATTTCAGTTGTGTTTTTAGTGCTAGTCTCCATAGGCATATATACTAAGTAGGGTATAGGGAGTAAGGCTCTTGTGGTATATCAGACACAGCCATGTCTTCAGCCTCCTTCAGCGAGTGCTGTTTGCTATGCATGGCGAACATAATATGGAGGAACGTCTCCGAAAACTTTCAGAACAACGCATTTAATAAGACGTTTAAAATAGCATCACCCCGCTGAATAAGTGGAATTTAATAAAACTAACAACGGCAGAGAGGCTAATGCTAAAACTAGCGGGAGTGCAGAGCAAGGCACAATCCAGCAGCCCCTGCTATTTTTCTTTGGCAATGAAGCAATCTCTATTAAAAAAATTGAATCAAAATGTTTTAGCCGGCCATATGTTGCAAATTACAAAATGTTACAAATTGCTCTTCTATTTACAGTTATAAAAGACGCACCTTGAACGTTTCCTCATTTGCTTTTACTACTTTGATTTATATAATTTTTGCTGCTGCTAAAATGTTACAGCAGCAATTTCATTCGAAATACAAAAGGTAGCCTTTAGTTATTATTTGTTTAATGGTAGTAATTTTCTTAAAGAAAAACACTTAATCTGAAAAACGGAATTGAAAAAAAAAAATCCATAAAAAACAACTGGAAAATTTTTTATAAAAAGTTAAAAGTTAGTCATGTTTAAGTCAATCCTGATGCCTTAACTCTCTCCCAAATGGTGAGAAATAGTTTATTAATTCAACAATGGTATCAGGTATCGACCAATACACAGTTTATGTATCGGTATCGGAAATGAACAAGTCAGATCGGTGCATCCCTAGTGCTAAGGAATGACAGGTTTTGCAGGCTGACAAGTTAGTTGGAGTGCCAGTGTTGTATTTGGCTTCAGTTTGTTTGTATTTGTGACGACACTGTGATGGCAGATGCTTGCCATATAATAATCACATTCTAAATTTACAGCATTTATCAGATGCCTTTATTCGAAGAGGTTTTGTTAAGAAAACCAGACAACAATTAGATATGAAACACAAACGACTCACAGGTAAAAAAAAAAAAAAAAAAAAAAGTATATATATAGGTAATGTTTTTTCACTTTTTAGGGGACAAAACAGGGCATAGATATAGACATGCCCTGCAAGGGCTGCATACTGGTCACTGTTGAAGCACAGTAGCCAATACAGCCTTCCTTCTCTCTCACAGTCAATTGTGTTTGCATGTGATAACCAACCTCGTCGTAAGACATCATTGGGATTTCAACCCAGGTCCTGTGGTGGTTGAGTAGCAACTGCTGCACCAGCAGACATCTTTTTTTTCTAATCATAAAATCAGTATATGACATGGAATTATGGGACTGTGGTAGCCTAGCAGTTAAGGTACTGGACTACGGACCCAAAGGTCTGGGGTTCAAATCTGACCTCTGCCAAGGTTCCTTAACCCTTAACCCACAATTGCTTGGATTGTAAGTCGCTCTGGATTTGCTAAATGAAATAAATGTAAATGTAAAATTATGTGACTAAGGTACACCTGACATAAGATGACAGACAGTACAGCAAGACATGTCACAGTACAGCAGTCAGTCTGGAAAGTTTCAAAACACAACCTTTTGTCATCAAAAATGTCTCTTGATTCAAGTATCTGACTCAAGTGTTATTACCTGTCAGAAAACTTTATCAGTCAAGTGTCAACAGGAAAACACACGCCAGAAAGGAAACTCCGTATCGCTGATATGCTTATTAGAGCAGCTTTAAAATTAACTTTATTTTTTTTATTTAATAAAATTTTTGACAAAAAGCATTGCCTAAGGAATTGTATGAAAATAAACCATACATCTAGATTTATTAGTTTGATAATTGGCTCTTGGTTCCTTCAGAACTTTAGAAAAGAAAGTACATGACCTCCCTCAAAAACAATTAGTCAACAATTAGTCAGCTCTTTAATTGAAGAAGAAAATAAAAACTTTCCAAGAAAGTGATAAGATTTATGATGAATACTGTTCATGTCTACTTAATGACCAAAGTTTTCCATTCTCAAAAATGTTCTGATAACAGTCTGCTCAGGGGATTTTGAAGAAATATCTCCATGAGAATCTTCATCTTGTGAGGAAAAAACGTGTAAGAAAATGACTGAAACATTTAAAAACAAGGTTCCTCAAAGAAACACTGGAAGGGATTTGCATTTTTCAGTCCTAACTTGTTCTGATTTGGCTTGTTTTGCATTGTCTTGTTGAAAAATGCATGGACCTCCCTGTGAGAGATGTCGTCTTGAAGACAGCTGATGTTGCTCTAAAATCCCAATGTACTTCATTAATGCTGCCATTACAAAAGTGTAAATGACCTTGGCCATGGGCACTGACCCAACCCCATACCATGGACTTGTGGACTTGAAGCTGACAACAGTCTGGATGGTCTTTTTCGTCTTTGGTCTGGAGCACACGGCGTCCATTTCTTACAAAAACATCTGGAATACTGATTGGTCTGACCACAATACGTTTCCATTGTGTGATGGTTCATCCTAGAAGTCAACGCTATTTCAGGACATAGTTAACATGAGGCTTTTTTGCTCAGTAAAGTTAAGTGTCATTTGTGACTTTAACTCCGTATTGTAGTGCATGACAAAGGCTTGCCAAAGTAATCCCCTGCCCATGTGTTTCTCTCTCAGCTATCGATGAATGATGGGCTTGATAAAAATAAGAACAGTAATTTTGTATATGTTTAACATGTCAAGATAAAGCTTACATGTTTTAAAATAAAGAATTAATGATGGCTAAATCTGAGCTTATACAGTAATTAAATATGTAATTAAAAATGAATAATTTATAAAGAATTTATCATTTATGTTTTACAGTAATGACAATTTTCACTTTTATTCAACAGCTAGTATAAGATGCACTTTGGATACATAAGAAATAAGGTGAACATTTCTTTTTTTGTAAAATACTGCTGTAACGGCATAAATGGTAATGACGCTGAAACTGACATCAAAATCAAAATGTCATCAAACACATCAAAATGTCACTCTTCTCTCATGGCTGACATTATGACATTTGAGCGTAACATTTGTTTATAATTCGCTACAGAAATCATAGGCTTTTGTGGTAATGACAGTAACATTGGGATCGATAATGTATTGTTCAAAAATATACCAAAGTGTAGATATAAACAAAAAAAATACATTGTTTAAAGTTATCACAAAAATACCCACTGTTATTTGTTTAAGAACTGATCAGCATAGATCAGGTACTATTGGGTGGTGGATCATTCTCAGCTGGAATTTTTACCTTCTTGTCCCTGCTGGACTGAAAATGGTCCACGAACCAAAAATATCCAGTCACCAGCATCCTCTGAGCAATGATGAAAGATATAAGGATGACTAACGCAAACTGTGCAACAACAGATGAGCTACTGTCTGACTTTACATTTACAAGGTGGAGCAATAACGTAAATGTGTCTAAACGAGTGCAGTGAACATAGTGCTTAAAACCTCCAGCAGCACTGTCTGATCCAATCCTACCAGCGCACTACATCAGTGTCACTGTAGTGCTGAGAATGATCCACCATCCAAATAGTACCTGATCTGTGCTGGTTCTGTGGGAGTCCTGATCATTACAGAACAGAGTACATGGGGACTAACAGAGTATGTAGTATGAAACAGATGGACTACAATCTGTAATTACAGAACTACAAAGTGCTTCTATATGGCAAACATAACTTGTAGCTACGTATATACACTATACATGTACATATAACTTGAACATATATACATACAGACAGGAACAGATAAAGTGAGATAGATAGATAGATAGATAGATAGATAGATAGATAGATAGATAGATAGAAAGATTGGCTGCTGGTTTCCTTCAGCAGTTAGTCAGGTCTTTAGTTGAAAAAAAAAAAACACTTTCCAAGAAAGAAAAAAAAACACTTCTGACAAAGATTTATGATAAATACTGATCAAATGTTCTTAATGACAAAAACTTGCCATTATGAAAAATGGTCTGATGACAGTCTGCTCAGGGGATTTTGAAAAAATATCTCCACGATAATACTGCAACTTGTGAAAGCAACATACTAGCCTGATGATATAAGCTCATGTATACATATGCTACATGCACAAAAGTATTGGGACGCATCTTAATTACTGAATTCAGGTGTTTCATTCTGGCCCATTGCCACCAAGCACCTACGCTTGCGGTCTGCCTGTACAAACCTTTCTAAAAGAATAGGTCGTTATAAAGAGCTCAAATGAGTTTTATATGAACTACTATGCATAGGATGCGAGTCTTAAAGGCTCAATTCATTGACCAGTACTGGTCACGCGAGAACGAACAAACGAACACGCACGCGCGCAATGAATTAGCCTAAACACTAAACGACAGGCAATGCTGAATAAACAAAGACTTACCGCAGTAGTACTCTAACGTTAATGGAGTAGTTAGTAATGTTTCATCGTCGCAGCGTTTATCCTTCGTGAAACATTACTTGAAATAATCCGATAATCCTTTTCTGTTTGTTGTTTGGCGGTGTCTCCAAACGTAATGGCTTTAGAGTCATTAGCGGGAGCGTCCTTGATTGGTCAGTCTAATGTTCAATTAACTCTTTTCTCAACAAATATTTGCTAATAAACATATAAACGGTGAAATATATACATTAAAGTTATTGATTACAAAAATCTGTATTGTAATTTATTTGCCTACATTACCTATTGGTTAAAATGCCAAATACTATTTTTTTTCCATGAGTCCAAAGTACACATTTTTACTCTGAAATGAACTAAAAAAAGTGTGTTTATACTTATATATATATATATATATATATATATATATATATACACACACACACACACACACACACACACACACACACACACACACACACACACACACACATCACCTGGATTTAACTAAGTAAATAGTTAAAAAAAAAAAAAAGAGTCTCCAATCGGTTAATTACTGCATTGGTGATTATGCTTCAGCTGGCAGCAAGTTATTTAACCCTAACTGATACAGTGAGTAGTCGATCATGTCGAAAGACACATCCTGTGATCGTGGAAAAGATGTTAATCTGTTTCAGAAGGGTCAGATTGTGAAAGAGTGGTTTAGGGAGCATGAGACATCATTTTCACACATGGATTGGCCACCACACCAGACCTGAAGCCCACTGAGAATCTTTGACATTGTGCAGTGGAACAAATCTCCCATCATCAATACAAGATCTTGGCGAAAAATTAATGCAACGCTGGACAGACATAAATGTTGGGACATTGCAGAAGCTTGTGGAAACGATGCCACAGCGAATCTGTGCTGTAATCAATGGTGGTCCAACAAATATTAGTGTGTGGCCTTTTTTGTACACACACTTAGGGAGTTTTTCCTTGTCACTGTCGCCCTAGGCTTGCTCAATTTGGGATTGGACGTAGATATTAGGAGATAACTTAAAATTGTAAAGTTGCTTTCAGACAATGCTCCATTGTAAAAAGCACTATATAAATAAATCTGACTTGACTTGACACACATATACAAAGTTACTGTGCAAATATAGTAAATCACTATTAGATTTGTTGTTTTAGCAAATGGTATAATGCCATATATTGTCAACCACTGGACCCAAAAACCTTGGGTTCATCACTCCATAATACTCTTTTCCACTGGTCTTCTTTCCAGTTTTTGGGGGTTTAATCATATCTTACTCTTTCCCCATGTTCTGTTTCCCAAAAAGTTTTTTCTTGGTTGCTACCCTTCCCAAAAGACCATTCCTGATCAAGCTTCTGACTGTAGAAGCTTGTAGAAAGAGAGTCCAGATGAAGCTGCTGGAAATACTTGCCACTGTAGCCTAACACAAACTGTTGTTTATTCTTCTTTTAGTTTCTTAATACTACATACAAATGCCCTGTACTTTCCGGTTGTATTCTAATAAAGAGACTGCGAAACAATTATGGTCATTATATCATTGCTAAAACAATGGTGTATCTGATCTAATGGTGGCCTAACATCTTGTGTAAGACAGTATGTGCTTTGCATATTGGTTGAAGTAGTGGTAACACAGAGCCATTGTATCAAAAAGCGTGTATTTAGTATTTGTGGCTTCTATTGCATTTAGCTAAATGTCAATAGAAAAGCCCTGTGCTATATTCCTTTGTTTGATGTGGGGAGTGCATACTTTGAATGTATGCATTAGTACATGACAAAAGCCTTCAAATCTCATTAAACACAATAAACAAGTAGTTTCCCAGAATAGTAAACAGATTGTAAAATGGTATAATTATACCATTTGACATAGCAATAATAATTGAATAATATCTATAGATATGAATAGAGGGATTCACTTATTCCAACTCATTCACAGTAATGTACAGAGATATTGAGAATAGGACCAACAGGTACATGTAATACTTCTACTACTTCTAATAATAATCATTTTGAGTAGAAGAGGGACCTAGCCTGGCCATCACTAATTGCCCAAATATTAGAGAACACTAAATGTAGAACATGAAATAAAATTTTGTTTGGTTATAATTAGAGCACACTGTGAACTGTGCACTGTTATGTTAATGTTATTAAACAAAGTGATTTTAATGTTACAATTCGGGACATTCAGACTGAGTGGCCACTTGTCTGAGCCAATTCAAATGAGGCATGGTCACCTGTGCTAGACTAGCCAGGGCCAGTAATTACTGCTGGAGTTTTGAAACCCTGCTCACTCACTGTGCACTTTATTAGACACATCTACCATATTGATCCACCTTGTAGATGTAAAGTCAGAGGCAGTAGCTCATCTGTTGTTGCACAGTTTGTGTTGGTCAGCCTTTAATGCTTCATCAGTGCTCACAGGGTGCTGTTGGCTGGACATTTTTGACCATTCTCAGTCCAGCAACACTGTTGTGTCTGATCCACTCATAGCAACGCCACACACACTAACACACCACCACCACAAGTGTTACTGCAGTGCTGAGAATGTTCCACCCAAATCGTACCTGATCTGTGGTGGTCCTAAAAATTAGAGAACAGAGTAAAGGGGACTAACAAAGTATGTGGAGACACAGATGGATTACAGTCTGTAATTGTAGAACTACTAAGTGCTTCTACATGGTAAGTGGAACTGATAAACTGGACAATGAGTGCAGAAACAATACTGCACAAAATGTATAATAATGACCATATAGAATTGTTTCTCAGTCTCTTTAATAGAATACAACAAGACTTTTTTGTGTAAAAAGTCTTGTTGTATTCTATTAAAGAGACTGAGAAACAATTCTATATGGTCATTATTATACATTTTGTGCAGTATTGTTTAGTATTTATGCAATACTAAAACTGAAAAAGCAGCTATACTGACAAGAATTTAGTGTGACCTCCACTTACACTTGAGCAATAGCAGCATCTGGGAGCTTCGTCGGGATGCCAAGTCAACCCTTCTATAGTCTGAAGAGGCTTGATCAGGAATGGTCTGTTTCGAAGGGTAGCAGTCAAGAACCCATTTTTTCGGAAAGGGGAACAGGGTGAAAAGGCCAAGATATGCTATAGCTCACAAAGATTGGAATGAAGATCAGTGGAAAGGAGTATTATGGAGTGACAAAGTTTTGGATCCAATTGTTACAATATGCTATATATGGTCTTTATACCATTGCACAGTACTACTGTATATAAGTTACTTTATATATAGGGTGGGCCATTTATATGGATACACCTAAATAAAATAGGAATGGTTGGTGATATCAACTTCCTGTTTGTGGCACATTAGTATATGGGAGGGGGGAAACTTTTCAAGATGGGTGTTGACCATGGCGGCCATTTTGAAGTCGGCCATTTTGGATCCAACTTTATTATTTCCAATGAGAAGAGGGTCATGTAACACAACCTTATTGAGAATTTCACAAGAAAAACAATTTATTTAAAAACGTTTATTCTTTCATGAGTTATTTACAAGTTTATGACCACTTATAAAATGGGTCCAAAGTGCTGCCCATTGTGTTGGATTGTCAATGCAACCCTCTTCTCCCACTCTTGACACACTGTGAGCAACACCACAGAAGAAATGCTCTCCCGATCTGACCCCCTTAGACTTTTATCTTTGGGGTCATCTGAAGGCAATTGTCTATGCTGTGAAGATACGAGATGTGCAGCATCTGAAACAACAGATACTGGAAGCCTTTGCTAGCATTTCTTCTGCGGTGTTGCTATCAGTGTGTCAAGAGTAGGAGAAGAGGGTTGCATTGACAATCCAACACAATGTTAAAAGCAAGCACACCATTGTTTTTCTTGTGAAATTATCAGTAAGTTTGATGTGTTACATGATCCTCTTCCCATTGGAAATAATAAAGTTGGATTCAAAATGGCTGGCTTCAAAATGGCCGCCATGGTCAACACCCACCTTGAAAAGTTTCCCCCCTCCCATATACTAATGTGCCACAAACAGGAAGTTGATATCACCAACCATTCCTATTTTATTTAGGTGTATCCTTATAAATGGCCCACCCTGTATACACCTCAACCAGTTTTCTTTCTTGGTTGTGTGTTTTCAGATATGTTGATATAGTAGGTCCACATTTAGAAAATACTCACATTTGAAAAAATGATATAAAGGCAAAATCAAAGGCATACAATAAATAGCCAATTAGCTCTGGATATCTAAGATACGAATCCCCTAAACGACAAAGTTAATGCCGATGAATGCAAATATCTGGCGTTTCTTGAACCAGCACGGGTTAAATAAGAGTAATCTTTAAATCAGATACCTTCACAGGCCCACAAGACAGCATGAGCTTTCGCCCACATCATTCGTGTGAAACTGACTGTCCGTGTTCAAAATGGTGAACCTGCTGACCAGCCAGGTGTTTCATATCCACTTTCCCACAACCTCTTTCTGTGTCTCCATGGAGATGTGCTACAGTGTAGAGCTCTTTCCACTGGACGCCCTATTCACTGTGGTCACAACGGCTGAGACCATAGGAGAACTATGGTGAGACTGTTCGTCTGATATGTACAGTGCTGTACACTATATATACCCACAGTGATATGTCAGATTGGACCATAATGTGGATCATCTGCTTTGATTCACCATATGTTTGTCTTTATCAGAGTATTGGTAGTTAAAATGCTCATGGTGTTTTTTCTTCGAGCGTCTTGCTTTAATTAGTGACGCTGGGTGTACTGTATTGTAGTGTCGATGTGGAAACTTTGCTCATGCTGTTCTTCAATAAAGAGCCAACACAGCACAGCCACATTACCAGCCCTAATATTGTCTTTATACCTGTCAATACTTGGATGTGAGCACCCACTCATTCAACACACAAACACCAGAACAGTAAGGGTATCACGGATACATAGCACAACATACACTACGCACACACTGCACACTTACTTATTTCGTCTTCTTTGTGCTTTCTCGTTTGAAAATGTTGATTAATATCATTGCTCCACATGTCTGGCAAACCACTTCCAGCGTATGTTTTCTCAGAAATTTATATTCTTTTTGACGCTGGTCGTTCAACGTACATGTTTGTTTAGCCATAGTGAGTGAAGACAGTAAGTCATGTCATTGAAGGGTGGCTGATAATTGGTTGAATTATATTAATTTACAAAATCAACAAACATGACTGACCATTTTAACTTGTGAAATAATTGACATGTTCCTTTTGAATAAACATAAGTGTTTTGGGTGATGATTCTCTGCCAATCTTCATTACATATAAATTTTTCATTTTCTTTTACATACAGGACAAATGTACATTTTTTTAAAATAACATGGACTGAAATATGGGATTATCCCAGGAAAAAATGAGACATCCACTCCATTGAGCCATATTTCCACCTAGATTATCAGTGTTTAATTTGCTACCGGAGGAAAAACATGGATTAAAAGGAGCAATATATTTAAACCACAGGTTTGAGTGAATTACTTGCATGTTTACCTAGAGAGTTCTGTCATTGCTCGGAAAGGTTTAGGGAAGGGAAAGCAAGGCTGAGTTTCATTACTTTATAGTCAGCGATGTTAAGGTAGACAAGGCACCAAAGGTAATCCAGAGCCATTACAGGCAGTATGTGCAGTTCTTATATATCACTTCTCTTTCCCGACATATATTTGAATTTTAGGTCAGCACTGACTGTTGCTACCCTGAATGATCTCTGATAAGTAACCAGCTTGGTCTGATTTCTCAAAACTGTTAAACGTGGTAATACAATGCACCCTGCCGTGTTACTTCACATATTGTTCGTACTGATAATAATTTCCAGAAAACAAAAGAGTGCAGTCTTATCAAACCAGCATATTTTATCGTCCAACAATCTTGTGGATCACATCAGTAAGTGTGCAAAAGCTTTGTTACTTTATTTTCTGCAAAAACTTAACATGGGGCTGAGTAGGTTGTGAGGAACACCGACAATGAGAATTATTTCTTACGGCTTGCTAACCTGGATAGTTATCTCGGAAAGCCATTTAGAACTGATAAGGGAAGGGAAAGCATTTCTCAGTTTCATTACTTTATAATCGCACATTTACAGTAGATGAGGCTTCGAAAGGTGAAACCTACCGAAATGGTTCTCAATACTTCTCTAATGTACACTAGAATCATCCCAGCATGACAAATATACTCTCCATTGGCCTCCCAGAGTAAAATTTATAAAGTCTATAAAGAATTTATATACAACCCCAAATCAGAAAAAGTTGGGATGGTATGGGAAACACAAATGTTCCTTACCTTTACTTTTCATTGCAGACAGTATGAACACAAGGTATTTCATGTTTTTTTTCTAGTCAACTCCATTTCATTTGTGAATAAACATCCATTCCTGCATTTCAGTTCTGTAACACATTCTGAAACAAAAGTTGAGATGGTACATTTTAGGTCTAGTAATGAGGTAAAAAATCTATATAATGATGTGATTTTAAACAGGTGATTATAATCATGATTGGGTACAAAAGGCTGAGTCTTTGAGGAGCAAACGGGCAGAGGATCTCCAGTTTGTCAACAAATGCATGAGAAAATTATTTAAATGTTTAAAAACAATGTACCTCAAAAAAGATGAAGGGATTTACATATTTCTTTACCTACAGTGCACAATATCAAGCAGTCTGGATGAATTTCAGTCTGTAAAGGGCAAAGGGGCAATCTTAAGCTGAACTCCTGTGATGGGCATGGGATTACTTTATCAAACCTTTATCAAGCACTACAGTACAGAGCTACATTCACAAATGGAACTTAAATCGGTACTATGCTAAAAGAAGCCCCATGTTAACCATGTCCTGGAGTGGCCAATCAGTATTCCAGATCTTTTTTTGGAAGAAATGGACAACATGTGCTCCGGACCAGACGTAAAGGACCATACAGTCTGTTATCAGCAACAAGTCCAAAGGCCAGTGTCTCTCATGGTATGGGGTTGGGTCAGTGCCCTTGCCAAAAGTAATTTAAACTTCTATGATGACAGCATTAATGCAGAAAAGTGCACAGATTTTTTGAGCAACTTAAGCTGCCTTCAAGACAACATCTTTGCAGGGACATTGATGTAAGTTTCAGCAAGACACTGCAAAATAAGCCAAAGCTGAAAAAAGTTAGGCCTAGAATATGTAAATCTCTCTTGGAGGAACACTTTTTAAACATTGCAATTTTCCTCACACATTTCTTGGCAAACTGGAGTTCTTGCTTTTATGCAAGATCAAGATCCTGTTGACATCACCAGTTTGAAATCACATCATTATTAGTTTTTTTTTTTTTTTACCTCATTGCTAACTCTAAATTTCCCCAGTCCCAACATTTTTCGAATGTGAAATAGAGTAATGGATGATTCATTAAAACCTTAAATAAAGTTGACCAGAAAAATATCTTTGGTTCATACTGTGTGTATGAAACATACTTTTTTATTTCATACTGTGAAATAAAGGTCAAAGTAAATGTAAGAAACACTTTATATTTTTATTGCATTGGGACAATAGAAGATTGGAAAAATGTTGCCTGGTCTGATGAGTCTTGGTGTCTGCTTCGACATTCAGATGTAGAGTCAGAACGTAAACAACATGAAATCAGCTATGGATCCATCCTGGCTTGTCTCTTCAGTTCAGGCTGCTGCTGGTGGTGTAATGGTGTGAGGGATTTTTTCTTGGCACTCTTTGGGCCCCTTACTACAATCTGAGCATCGTTTAAACACCCCAGTATTGAGCACATGAGTATTGTTGCTGACCATGTCCACCCCTTTATGACCACAATGTATGCATCATGTCACAAAGATCAAATCATCTCAAACTGGTTTCTTGAACATGACAATGAGTTCAGTGTACTCAAATGGAGTCATGCTTTAGGTCAATTCATCTCTTTAAATTGTTCCAATGTCTGTGTGGGATCTCTGATGGACTGGTGCTTTGTCTAGGGATATTTCCCACTGGGCAACAACCCTCACTTGGAGTAGGAAGGTATGAAAATGAAAGAATGAATGAAATGCTGACAGTTTGGTATCCACCCTTATCCAGCTCTTAACTTGCATGTGTTTAGCCTGTTTCTGTCAGTCCTGGTTTGAACTCTGAGCACTTCCACCATACTGATTAAACCACTTTCACAATGTCCCCATACACATGGAACCAAACCAATGTCTTTGTGCATGAGTATTTTTGCTACTTACCTAGTTTAAACCCTGCTACTTTCTCTCATGAAGACCTGGCTAAGATGTGTTGTTCCTTTTCTTTTTTTTAACTTTCTTGTTTTTACTGTAAGAGCAGGTATTTGACTCATCACCACACTGTGTGAATGAACAAGCGAAATGGTTCACTCTCTGTGTGTATACTCGATATATGGCTTTAATGGCATTTTAAAGCACGAGAACAGAACATATGTAGCTCCCCCACCCACATGTCAGATAACCGGGTTAGCTGAGCTAGGTTAGCTGACTAATACTTCACGCTCTGTGTTACACATACATTTACTGTAAGAGGATTCAACAAGTGTGCAAAGACGTCTGGATCAGTCTTTTATTGTAATTAAATGGCGGCTTATTTCACAGCAGTCATTTTTCTTGGTTCTCCAGTGTTCCTGTAGCTCAGTGTTAGCTTGCTTAGCCTTCCTTCAATAACTATTTTAATGTGACTGAACGTGGGTTTGGTGGACCAGGTATTTGAACTCATAACTTTCAGATTAGCTTACTTAACCACTGGGTTTCAGTACAGTGGTGCTTGAAAGTATGTGAACCCTTTAGAACTTTCTGCATCTCTGCATAAATATGTCCTAAAACATCATCAGATTTTCACACAAGTCCTAAAAGTAGATAAAGAGAACCCAGTTAAACAAATGAGACAAAAATATTTCACTTGGTCAATTATTTATTGAGGAAAATAAGCCAATATTGCATATCTGTCAGTATGTAAACAAAATGTTTCCATTAACTACCTGAAAATCGGCTTTCAGGATTTGACATGATTTTGTCCTAACCATTTTTTGTTGTTGCTTAAGGTCAATGTCTTGCTGCATTACCCAATTAATGGATAATGGACAGGTGTCCTGACATTTGCCTTTAGAATTTGCTGATATAATTCAAAATATACTGTTCCATCCTTGGTGCATCCTTCCTGTCTCAGATGCACCAGTTTCACAGATGGGAGTGTCTTTCTTTTCCAGACATAACACTTCTCAATTCAACCAAAAAATATATTTTGGTCTCATGTGTCCACAAAATGTTTTATTAATAGCCTTCTGGATCGTCCATGTGCCACATGATGGGCAATAATGGAGAACAGTGGCTTTCTCCTTGCAACCCTGTCATGCACACCATTGTTGTTCTGTGTTCTCCTCATGGTGAACTCATTCACATTAGACAACCTGAGAGAGTCCTTTAGTTGCTTAGAAGTTACCTCAGGTTCCTTTAAGAAGTATATTACACATCTTGGTCTTGGAGTGATTTTGTTGGACAGTCAAGTATCAATGGTCTTAAAAGTCCTCAATTTGTACACAATCTGTCTGACTGTGGATTGGTGGGATCCAAACTCTTGACAAGAAATTGTTTTGTATCTTTCCATCATCAACAACTCTTCTTCTGAGGTTCTTAGAAAGCTTTTTGTTTGTACCATTATACAATTCCACAGACATGTGTTGTGAAGATCAGACTCTGATAGATCCCTGTTCTTTATGTATAACAGGGCATCAACTCAAGCCTGATCGTTATCTCACTGATTGAAAACACTAGGGTTTAATTTCACCATCACATTAATTGCTAATCCTAATTTTCCTCAGTAAATAAACAAGCAAGTATAATATTTTTGTCTCGTTTGTTGAATCGGGTTCTCTTTTTCTACTTCCAGGACTTTCATAAAAGCTGCATAACTCATTTGTGCGGAAATTCTAAAGGGTTCACAAACCTTCAAGCACCACTGTACATGACCATTTAAAAATGAGGTACCTTCAGAAGTTAGATTGTGTTCAGGTATAGTCCACTCAAAGTTTATATTTGCATCACTTTTTTACATTTACATCCCATTAACCAGAGCTGCTTATGGAAGCTCAGTTTCTGTTGCTTAAATAATACACTTGAGGATTAATTGAGGGTTATTAGTCTTGCTCAAAGGCCCAACAGTGTCAGCTTTGAGATGCCAGGACTTGAGTTCTTACCACTCAACCCCCTTTCAGTCAATTGTCCATTACCATAACACCTGAACCTCCACTGTATCCAGTTGTTGGCTCAAGGTTCAGCAGGGATGGCACAAGCCATATGTAGATGGCTATGGAGATGGCTATGCTGGTGTGCCATCATGCTGGTCATAGCAATATAACTTACATTTACCTTTCTATGTAGTCATTTATCCAGAGCAACTTACTCTTACAGTCCAAGCAATTGTGGGTTAACTGCCTTGCTCAGGTGGGATTTTAACCCTGGAATTTCTGCTTCAGGGTCCAGTACCTAAACCACTAAGCCAACAAAGTCCCAAGTTACAAATCACTATGCGGCTCTGGAGAACAACTGTTGATCATAACTTAGGCAAGGAGCCTCCAGTCCTTATTCTTCATTTGATCTAACCACCATTGAAACAAATGGTTCAGTGTCATTCATGTTCAGAGGCTGTGGGATGCTCTGTGTCCCGCCTTCACTTTCCTACACAGACATTATTTTGTTTTGATTGAATTTCTCATAAGTCTATTTATAAGTTTCAAAGAACCTCAATCATCACAAGGTTATTTCCCCATGTAGCACCTTAAACCTGCCCCGGACCCGACCACAAGCTGACACCATACACCACGTTTTTCATTCAGGATTCCTCTCAAGTGCTTTAGCACGGAGAGAAGCTACAAACCATCTTTATCAACGCGGCGTCGAAGGGCTTCCACGGAAAGTGGTCAGACGTTATCTGTAAACAAATGTTTATCTGTAAATGGCCAAGGATTTCGTGGTAGCAGCGAGGTGAGTGCGAGCGGGAAGAGCTGTACACCCACGGGCAGCGGGTGCTTTCCCCAGCAGGAAGAGCTCTTTCCGTGAGGCTCGCTCACACACACTCAAACACAGACGTAGCGCAGTCAGAGCGGCCACCTTCGCCGCAAACGTGGAGAGAAAGTGATGCCTCTCTCTCTCCTGATGTAAACAAACTATATTATTTCCTTGTTGAAAAAAAAATGAAACCCCGAAGAAGAGCGTGGGCCCACACAGGAAGATCGATTTCCACTCCAGCGTTCATAGGTTAGCACTCTTCAATCATTTTCCAGCTTCTTAACCGCAAGTGCTGATGTCTGACATGAGAGGATGTAAACAGGATATTTAGAAGATGATGTTAATAGGCTTCTAACGAACCAGCAAGGAAGGAAGGGGATTTTGGTGGGCACTGAATAACCTGTCACTTAATGAATCCAATCACAGTTGGTTTCTATGGGCCTCTGATAAGTTCCATTGAAGTCTAGTAGAGTAATAGGGTGTCTGTTCCAGTTATAAGAAGACAACATGCGGTAAAACGTAATAGAATACACCTCTATAAAACAATCGTTTATGCAGATGCAACAAAAAAATGAATTTCTGAATGAATTATCTGCACAAGTCTGACCTTCATGAACAGATTTATAAAAGAATAACACAGCACTCATCACTCATCATTTTTGCTCACTGTTCACATGATAATTTTGACCCCATTGATCTCATGATGAGATCTTGTGTGGGGCCCCAGATCAAGGGAGATTATCAATGGTCTTGTATGTCTTCCATTTTCTTACAATTGCTCCCACAGTTGATTTATTCACACCAACCTGCTTGTCTATTGTAGATTCACTCTTCCCAGCCTGCTGCAGGTCTACAGTTTCTTCCTGGGTGTCTTCGACAGCTCTTTGGTCTTGGCATTGGTGAGTTGGAGTCTGATGTTTGAGGCTGTGGCAAGGTGTCTTTTATTACAGATAGCGAGGTTCAAACATGTTGTCATAATACAGGGTTAACGAGTGGAGGACAGAAGAGCTTCTTAAAGAAGGTGGTAAGTCTGGGAGAGGCCAGGAAGAAATCTTGCTTGTTTGTGGGTGACCCAATACTTATTTTCCACCATGATTTACAATTAAATTCTTTAAAAATCCTACAATGTGATTTCCAGGATTTTTTTTTCTCATTTTGTCTCTCATAGTTGAAGTGTACCTATGATGAAAATTACAGACCTCTCTCGTCTTTCTAAGTAGGAGAACTTGCACAATCAGTGGCTGACTAAATACCTTTCTGCCCCACTGTATTAAACTAGTGGAAATGCATCTGTCTTTCCAAGACAACCAAAACCAACACTATTTCACGATGCAGCACTTCATCTACGACATCAGCCCCTGTAAGGCTGGAGAAACAATAATAATGGAGAACTTAGACTTTGCGCTCTTAACAATAACTAACTACATAAACTATTTTCTTTTTCAGCCCATGTTCCAGTACCAGTTCCAGTGCCACACTGTGATGCTCCTTTGCTTCGGCTCCACTAAAGATGTTATTTCATCATCAGTTCCAGCCCTCATACTGTTACCACAGAGGGCAGTAACTTACTCTCTCCTTTGGCTGACTGAGCATGCCATGCCATGCCATCAAACTGAGGACGAGAACCTACAGTGACTAAACAGTGCCGATATGCACATATTTTATGCAATGTTTTTTTATTTTCAATATTATCTTATATGCTATTTTAAATACTCTATTATACTCTTCATAATGGTTAATTTTCTCTAAAATATTACTCTACATTTTAGTTTATTTTAATTATTATATTTATCTTCTCTCTGTTAAATTTTATTTAGCTTCTGTTTATCTAAACGATTACTATGAACTGATTAGATAATTTCATCTTTCATCTAAGCCACCCAAGGAGGTTGGGTCCCTTTTTATTTCTTGGTCCTCCCAAGGTTTCTTTCCTTAAATGTCTAGGGAGTTTTTCCTTGCCCCTGTCACCCTAGGCTTGTTCAGTTTGGGATTAGATTTAGAAAATGGAAGATAATAGAATAGAATAGTTGAGTGTATCGTAACGTTTCAGAGCATAACCTAACTCAAACATGCTTACAACACTTATATTAACATACAGATGGGCAAAATCACTAACACAAAACTTATTTTATAATAAAGCGTCGAATATCTCATATTATACACTATATATTGTAATGAAAATCAAAAACAAAAACCCAATGGTTAGTCTGGCTGCTTCTGAGGGAGAGTATCATACTCACTTTCTTGGCTCACTTTCTTTGACGAAATAGGACAAAATTTTATACGATACGGATACGGTTTACAGACAGGTGTCAATTTGAGTAAAAATCCCAGAGGCTGTCTGTAATGGTTTGACCAATTTGACAAAACAATACCATTAGAAAGCAGAGTCCCAGCAACACTAAGCTGAAACTGTTGACCCTCAGTCGCAACTGACTCTGGATAAGGGCCATGCCGGCAGTATTGACCTCACACTGCGACCACATTCCATATATGACACATCCATATGTAATATCTAGCTCTGCTATACACACAACAACAAACAAGTCACTATAGATTTGTATTATTGTTGTCTGTGTTAGAGAAAAGTAGCTTGAATTCCCACATACCACACTCGTGATCTATATTGTCATCCCACACAGTCGAATCTCATATATATATACATAAACAACATTGAGTCAAATGGAGGCTCTTAAAATAGCTGTGAAACTTTCTCTGTTTGTGCAACACAGTGGAAGTGCATGCAAAGAAAACATAACAAGTAAAAGTATGTTAATACTCAGTACTGCATCAATGTCATTGCTTAGACTGAATGAAATTCCTTTAAATAAGCATTTTCGAAAGAATTTTGATAACAACCGGCATATTAAACCTAATCATACCTATTTTATTTATATGGAAAAATGCTGGTATTATGTTGAGAACGAGCTTTTCCTGGCAAAAAAAAAAAAGAGTCATTCTGAAACCGAAAAAAGAACCACAAGCACACTTGAATTATAAATAATCTTCACTATTTCATTTTTTCAGAACAAGTGGGGTGACAAATTTCAGTAATTCATTATCTGCATTTACTTCGGCAAAGAGGTTTAAGGTTTTGTGAGTATATAAAACATCCTCATCATGAACTTGAAGAGGGATTTGCAACGTCAAACCGAAACAAACTACAAGAAGCATGGGGACATCAACAAATATCTTTTTTATGAACATGCACCTAGTACATGGTATTTAATAAGTTAACTGAACAGCAATATTACTGAGCTGTATAAACATATATACACCCTAATATTCCCAATTTGTGCATCAATAAAATATTTATTTCTTCCTTCTGTTCTTCCCTCCTTAATTTCTGTCTGTCTCTCCATCCATCCATCAATAGGCCATCCATCATTCCATCCATCCGTCTGTTTATAAATCAATGTATATCCATCTAACTAGCTATCCATTCATCCATCCTTCCATTCATCTGTCCATCCATCCATCATTCTATTCATCTGTCCATCCATCCATTTATAAATCAAGCCATCTGTCCATCCATCAGTCCATCTCTCTGTCTATCCATCAATTAATCTGTCCATCCATCCATTGGTGCATCCCTCCATCCGTCCATCCAAGCATTCATCCATCTGTCCATTCATCCGCCCATCCATTCATCTGTCCATCCATCCATCAATTTATCTGTCCGTCCATCCACCCATCCATCTGTCTGTCCATACAGTCATCTCTCCATCTATCCATCCATCCATCTGTACATCCATTCATCTATCCATCTGCCCGTCCATTCATGTGTTCATCCATCCATCAATTCATCTGTCAATCCATCCATCCACCCATCCATCTGTATATCCATTCATTCATATGTCCATCCATCTATTCATCCATCCATGTGCTCACCATATATGCTCTAGATTTTTATGGTTGGTGTATACCATAACCAGAAGCAGTGCCCCTCCAGGCAGTCCTGCCACTCCTCAATGGTCAGTTTTATGGCCAGGAGCTTCCTGCTCCCTATATCATAGTTGCACTCAGCAGAAGACCGGTTCCTCAAGTAGAAGGAAATCATGAACATTTGGGACCCCTGCAACTGGGAGATAGCGGATCAATTCCTACCTCAGAGACATCCACCTTCAAGATAAAAAGTAATGAGGGGTCTGGCTGATGTAGCCTAGGCAGAGTAGACAACCTCACTAGGGAAAACCACCTCAGCTGTAGCTGACCAAGTGAGCCAGCATGGAGCGCCCTTCAACAGGGAGGTGAGCTGTGTGGTAAACATAAAATTAAGAAGTATTCACCTACAGAAATTTGCAAAAGCCAAAAAGCCTTTTTCTCATCCAGCACAACTTGCCTGCTGAGATCACGTTCCAGAGGACGGTGACAAAAGAATTGTGGCCAAAACTGACATTTTTCTGCTTTCACATATAGTTTTATATCCAGCAGCCTAAGAGGTACAGCTTTAACAACAGTAAGATGTTGATGAGTAAGATGAAGACTCTGCAGGTCCTTGGAGTAAACTAAGATGTCATTAAGGTATGATGATGAATTTACTGAGCATGTCTCAGAACTAGAAGGACAGGAGGTCCACTGGATTATTGGACAAGTCATAAATCATTTTGCCAATTTCTGGTGGAAAAAGCAGTCTTCCATTCATCGCCCTTACAGATCCAGAAGAGTTTATACAAAATTTGAAGAGCCACCTTATTGAAAACTCCATGCAGTTGCTCCATTGGCAGGCAGGGGATAAGTCAGCCACTTTAAGAGCTGGTTGAGACAGCAATAATCAAAACATGGCCTCAAAAGTGAAATTTTTGGGCCACACCAGCAACATGCCTTATGACCGCATGGATGTTTCCTCTACGGCTACTGTCTTGGCAAAAGAGAAAGGCACAGTTGTGACTGCAGCAAAGGTACCCATAGAAGCAGCTGGTTCAGGTGCCGGTTAAGGGGGCGGCACCTTGTCAGTTTCCATGACCATGGGGCTTTCCAAGGTAGTGGCCTGTACACTCAAGTTACTAGCTGAAATTATGCCTGTCCTACCAAGTAATAGGTGGTACATATTTCTGCCATCTTGGGAGCCCCAAGACAAGGAGGTGTTTGGGGGAGAAAATGATGAACTACATGCATTCCATGAACATGAATAATGGAAGAGAGACATTTATTTGCTTAGAAGTTATTCTGGGTTTCTTTGTGGTTGCTTGGAGTGATCTTTGCTGGTCATAACGGTGGTCTTGAATTTCCTCGGTTTGTACACAATCTGTCAGAACATGATGTGGTGGTCCATATTGTTTAGAGATGGCTTTGTAACCTTTTTCTAGCCTGATGATTATCAAGAACTCTTTTCTGAGGTGCTCTCCTTTATGTGCCATGATTCACCACAGACGTGTGTTAGGAAGATTAGCCGTTGTTAGATCCCTGTTCTTTAAACACAACAGTATACCCATTCATGCCTAACAGCCATCCCATGCTAATCCTAGTGGCTCACACACTTTTGTCTCTCACAGATATCTAACATTGGATCATTTACCTCAATAAATGTTTTTTGTCATATTTGTTCATATCATATCTACTTTTAGGACTTGTATGAAACTGCCTATGTTTTAGGCCATGCTGGTCACTAGTGAAATATGTGACATTATATCAACGTTTTTTTTTGTTTTTGTTTTTTTAAAAAGACATTTTTGTATAAAGTTCTTGTAACACGCAATACATTCCTAATTGTAGATGAAAGCCTCACTTTGTACACCTGGTGCACCAATTTTTCAATGAGTCACAGGAAAAGTACCTTTAGAAGAAGCCTCATAGCTCCATCTCCATGATCCTTTAAAAGGTCATGAACCTTTGATAAATCTCTGATCTGTGGACCTATACATCACTTCCTGTTTTTATTCTACATTTGTCCTACGTCAGTCACTGACAAGTCTCAGTTTACAACCTTTACGCTTCTGTACAACAATATCACAGCCTGAAATTCTTGCCTGACAAAAATGAGTAGTGGTTTTTATTGTGAAAAATGTATGATGCCTTCAGCTAGCTAGTGTTTGTGTTATTTTTGATATGTCAATGTGCTAGGTCGTCTTGCAGTTAGGCAACCAGAGTAATTTATTCGGAGTTAAACCCTAAACGATGGGACTGTGGTAGCCTAGCGGTTAAGTTACTGAACTATGGAGCAAAAGGTCCAAGGTTCAAATCCCACCTTTGCCAAGCTGCCACTGTTGGGTCCTTGAGCAAGGCCCTTAACCCACAATTGCTTGGATTGTAAGATTGTATCAATTGTAAGTCGCTCTGGATAAGGGCGTCTGCTAAATGCTGTAAATGTAAATGTAAACATGGCAGCTATGGTGCTAATAAAGCTATCCATAGACTTTTTGCCTCAAATTTGATCAAGTTTCTGAGAATTAGCAATGTGGTGTGTGTAATAAAGGTATATTAATTTTAAAAAAGGCAGAATCATATTTACAGGTACTGCCCATTTTACGATGGTCTGGGTTACGATTTTCTGACTTTACATCAGGAATCCGATAATACACACAAATACACATTTAACAGAAATCGTTTTCTGAATTTTGAATTTCGATTTTACTTCAGGGCTAGAGATATGCAGTACGGTACTCTCCTGCAGATGCTGGATATCTGGGCATCAACCCGACTGAGCTGAGCAATAGCACCCTCAGTTCACCAATGGACTAACCAGTTTGTGTTTGTTTTTTCACTTTCAATTCATAATTTAATAAATTACATGAGATATTCAGTGTTTTATTAGAAAATAAGCTTTCTGTTAATGATTTTGCCCAACCGTAGGTTAATGTGGGTGTTTTAAGCATGTTTAAGGTAAAGTACACCCATTGACCCACCCTGGGGCCACGTCCCACAAAAACATCACAGGGGCATTCTGTGTGAGGCTTTGTCTGATCTGACAAAAATAAAAAAATAAAAAAACCCTGCTCACAGCATCCTTGTGATTGTGCTTCTAATATTTACTCCCTATCAGCTTCTTACCCCAAACTGGTCTGTTTTTAAATCTAACAATCTAACCATAATGTTACATACAGTGGTGTGAAAAAGTGTTTGCCCCCTTCCTGGTTTTTTTGCATGTTTGTCACACTTAAGTATTTCGGAAAATCAAACCAATTTAGAAATTAGTCAAAGACAACACTAAACACAAAATGCAGTTTTTAAATGAAGGCATTTATTATTAAGAGAGAAAAAAATCCAAACCTACATGACCCTGTCTGAAAAAGTGATTGCCCCCTAAACCTAATAACTGGTTGGGCCACCCTTAGCAGCAACAACTGCAACCAAGCGTTTGTGAGAACTTGCAGTGAGTCTTTTACAGCGTTGTGGAGAAATTCTGGCCACTCATCTTTGCAGAATTGTTGCAATTCAGCCACACTGGAGGGTTTTTGATCATGAACGGCCTTTTAAGGTCATTTATCACACCAAGTCTTCCAGGTCCTGAAGCAGCAAAACAGCCTCAGACCATCACACTACCAAAACCATCTTTTACTGTTGGTATAATGTTCTTTTTTCTGAAATGCTGTCTTACTTTTACGCCACAGGTAAAGTTCAACTTTTGTTTCGTCAGTCCACAGAATGTTTTCCCAAAAGTCTTGGGGATCATGAAGATGTGTTCTGAAAAAATTGTTTTGAGCTTTAATGTTCTTTTTGCTCAGCAGTGGTTTTTGTCTTGGGACTCTGCCATGCAGGCCATTTTTGCCCAGTCTCTTTCTTATGGTGGAGGCATGAACACTGATCTAAACTGAGGCAAGTGAGGCCTGCAGATCTTTGGATATTGTTCTGGGGTCTTTTGTGGCCTCTTGGATAAGTCGTCGCTGAACTCTTGGGGTAATTTTGGTAGGCCGGCCACTCCTGGGAAAGTTCACCACTGTTCCATGTCTTCGCCATTTGTGGATAATGGCTCTCACAGTGATTCACTGGAGTCCCGAAGATTTAGAAATGGCTTTATAACCCTTTCCAGACTGATAGATCTCAATTACTTTCTTTCTCAATTGTTCCTCAATTTCTATGGATCTCGGCATGATGTGTAACTTTTAAGGATCTTTTGGTGTACTTCACTTTATCAGGCAGGTCCTGTTTAAGTGATGTCCTGATTGAGAACAGGTGTGGCAATAATCAGGCCTGGGTGTGGCTAGAGACAGTGAACTCAGGTGTAATAAACCATAATTAAGTTATCTTTTAACAAGGGAGGACAATCACATTTTCTCACAGGGCCATGCAAGTTTGGATTTTTTTCTCCCTTAATAATAAACACCTTCATTTAAAAACTGGATTTTGTGTTTACTTGTGTTGACTATGACCAATATTTAAATTGGTTTGATGTTCCGAAACACTTAAGTATGACAAACATGCAAAAAAATAGGAAATCAGGAAGGGGGCAAACACTTTTTCACACCACTGTAGCTGTAATATTTAATTTTAGTATTAAAAACCTATATAAGAATTAAAACGTTAAACTTCATAGGCTGCTGAACACCATGGTCATTGAACACGTAACACAGACCATGGAGCCTGTTATCAGAACAACGTCGTTATCGAACACGCTGACATTTTTCAGCCATTGTGATGACACATTAATTAGTCTTCCTTCATTCTCTCCAGAAGGTCTTTGTGACACATGCTATTCATCATCTCTGTGCAGAAACATGAGCAGAGTTCCTTTAAACCAAACATATACAGTAATCTGGTTTGTGTCACAAAAGCCCTGCACACCCTCACACATCAGGCTAAAATAACACCATGCCACTACAGACACGAGTCACCGGGAAATCATGAAAAAAAAAAATCCCCCCACCTCAGGCAGACCCATGCTGGTTTGAGGTAAGAAAAGAAAGGGCTGAAGACGCTGTGTACATAAGATGCACTGCATTGCACTTAATGTATGTGTAAGTACAGTAAGATTTACAGTACACTGATGAGACAGAGAGAGAACAATATGACTTTCACAAGTTTAAATGAGGTGAAGGTAAATGGCAGTTGAGTTTGATTCGATTGGACGAACTCTTTCTTGGACGCCATCTCCTCATCACCAACAAAAGAAAAGCAAAGACTTGTTAGCGATCCAATTTGAACCAAACAATTTTATTTTTATTGACATTTATGCTTCAAATCTCTAATTCAACAAAACATAGGGTTTAAACAAAAAAGGCAATTAAAAATCTGCACTTTTTACTAACATCCATAAGTTACACACATTATTGTAGGACAATTTCTAACAAAATGTAACATTCCCTAAAATGACACTTTGTACCAAAAACCCCATAAAGCATAGCAAGATGAATAGCCCTGCATTGGATTTGTTCGATTTTCATCTAAAACAGAAACACAAAGGGAAAGAAATGCAGTGGTGGAATTAAACATTACATATGAATAAAATGTGGACTGAATTGTCTGGTTTATGGAGCACTTTATGGAACGAGTACTTGTTTATACCGCTTCCCTGTTCTCCTTCAAATATTAGAATTAGTAGACTTTTGAGGATCTTGCAACTTGTGATTTTCAAACCATTAAAAACACCTACAAATATTTTCTTCATTTCTAATTTGTGGATTGTTAGTCTTCGCAGAACCACAATTCAGGAACAAAGAAAATAGGTGTGTGTGTCTAGCCGACAAATCTGCAACAGCTGCGTGACTCTATGATGTCAATATGGACAAAAATCTGTGAGGAACGCTTCCAGCACCTTTTTGAACCTATGCCATGAAGAGTTAATATAGTTCTGAGGGCAAAAAGGTGTCCAAGGTGCGTCTAATAAAGTAGTTTTGAGAATATATATTCCTGAGCAAAAGTCTGAGCGCACTCACAAAAATAGGCTTGCTTTTGTGTTTTTGTCTTTGTGGAGAAAGGTTCATACTGCTGCAGGATGAAGGCACAAAAACCTCTAAACTTTGCAACATCTACGTGAAGACCAAAGAAAGTCATCTTGAGTCTAAACATTACTCAATCTTTTCACTCATATTGTTATTTGATGATTTGTAAAGTAATGCAATGTAATAAGTTCAAGAAAATGCAAAATAAATGCATTTTTAATAGTGGTCAGGATAGAGCTCAGGATGTATGGATAAGTGTTCATTCCCTCTGAATGGCTGCCATTTGCTTAAATCTTAAAAAAGAAACTTATTTGTCTAAAATGTTTCAATTTCATAATGAATGTTGGTCAATCTGAGGCAACTATTTCATTTTCACATTGTTTCTCTCAGTACTATTACTCTTTATGAGAGTAACAAAACTGGGTTTTCTGCACAGAATTAGCAAACACATGGTATCCATACTAACAATTGCTTTTCCAAAAGTATGTATTTTTAAAATAAACAAATTACATCGAAAAATAATTTCGGTAATAGGATAGTAAGTTTAGATTGACCTTCTCAGTCTTCCTTGCATGTGACTTGTGGTGTGTTCCATCATTTTCAGGTAACAGGACCGAGTGAAAAACTGGGGATATGACTAAAACATGTATTGTAAAGTAAATAATTATGGATTTCTTTTGAAAAAATATTTATGGATGGGACGTCGCAAAAACATAAGATTTCTGAGAGATTTCAATCATTATACTTCCTTAGAAAGTGTATAAAGAGGCAGGGACAGCTAGCAAACACTATTTGTCAATGTTCTAGGTAGTTTTTACTAATGTTTTCAATTTTATACCTTAGATTTGCAGTTGCATAACTGTGCAGGACACCTTGCTTAATAATAAAATGTTTTACAGTTAATTATATTTATTATCTATACATGTAATGTCCTGGGGACAGAAAGGGCAGCCATTCGGGAATGGCTCGTATATAAGCAATAAGTAATTAGAGTAATTAAGCGAGCTTTTGAATGCTCTTGACTAAATGAGCACTGTCTGGTCGACTGGCGATGATCAATTTTGATGAATTAGAGTTAGCATGCACAGGCCAGTGCTTAGGCTACACTGCACGGTAGTCGGTGGGTTCTTATTTACAGCAGGTTTTGTTTCCTATAAAGGTGCACCACGGACTGTCCTGCTTCTTATTTTTGGGAGGTAAAAATAGTTCGAGAGAGAAGCGTGGACGGGAAGCTCCTGCTAGGAGGCTCACTTTCGTTTGGTTACCGTCGCGTAAAGGAGAAGTGCTACCTGAGACCTTGGAAGACAGGTCGAGATTCGCTTCACAGCACAGAGCTGATTAAGACAGATTGATCTGCATGAGCCATGCCGTTTCTAATATGCTCCTGGAAATGACTCGAGTGTTACAGTCGGCAACATGCTTTAATCCAACTGATCATTATCCCACGATGTTGGACCTCAGATTGGTCAGACCAACTAGACAGCAGACGATTAGGCGTTATGGGTGTTGGAGGTATTATTGCCTGAAGTTAGTCTCAGTAAGAATCAGAATTAAAAGTATTAAAGCATTTTATGCAGCGCACACACTTTCTATGATCTAGTTTCACTAATCTTCATTTCCGATTTATTTGGGCTTCTTTATCAGGGTCATTCTGAGTTCAAAACTAGGAACTCTGAAAGCAGTACAGTCATTAGTAAATTAAGTCTCACTTGTAGTGTTAATTCCTCTTATTGTGTTGTTTTGGGGGCTAGAAGGAACAGAAGGACCCAAATATATAGACATGGGCCAAAAACAGATTCCTTACAGGAATTAGTAAATATAACACAGCCGGTATTATCATTATTTTTAAGGGGATTAACCTACTTAACCCATACATTATATCGACGCACCACTGATAATATTTGCACTAGCCTTAACCCACTGCATGTCACTTTACTTCAACATCAACATCAGGGACTGTATACTTACACTGTGTACACTCAATCACCTTTATTCAAAAATAGTTTTGTATCTCTATAAATACATAGTGCTGTGTTATATAATTTATATAGTATCGTTATTTTATTTTAGCCATTGGTGATTAGTGTCTATTTAAATGTTTATTGATGCACAATGGGTCTGACAGTAATAATTTCAATCCTCTTTATGTCTTGTACATATTGCAGTTTTTGACAATAAAGTTGACTTTGACTTGACCGACACATTAGCTGCCATACGGTTGTAATGACAAACCTAAGTTATTGGTTGACCGATATGGGTTTTTAATGGCCGATGTTGAGAGAGCAGGGTGACCGATCACATTACTTTTTGCACCTGACAAAACTAATAATAATAAATGACAGAAAATTGCTGAACTTAAATGAACATTTATATAAATGCAGTCTCTGTTTGCACTTAACAACAGCATGTCTTTTTAATCCCAGTTCCAGTTAAGAGAAGCAAGCTGTAATGCTGGAAGCAAAGTTTTCATCTTCTCATAAATGGCCCCGCCCTCACTGAATGTTCTCTCGGCATCTCTTTGTTTTACATTTACATCATGTAGCAGACACCCTTGTCCAGAATGACTTAAACAGGCTATCCAAGCAATTGTGGGTTAAGGGTCTTGCTCAAGGACCCAACAGAGCCTGGCAGAGGTGGGATTTAAACCCTGGACCTTCTGGTCCATAGTCCAGTACCTTAGCCGCTAGGCTACTACAGTCCCATGCTTTTCAGTCACTAGTCCCAGTTTATAAGCTGTAAGCTGTAATGCAGGAACAAAGTTACTTTGCATTTTCTCCACTATTTTTGAATGAGTGAGTGCAGGTATAACTGAGAAATAATTATATACGGTCATTACACCATTGCTAAAACAATCCAATGGTGGCCAAGACTTTTGCACAGTACTGTGTACATATATACAGTGGTACCACGGTTCTTGTTCCAGAAGGCTTGTCGAGAACCAAAAACAACGAGTGCCGAGCAAATTTTTCCCATAAGGAATAATGTAAATTGAATTAATCCATTCCAGATTCCCAGAAAATCCACACTGTATGAGGCATAATATGCATTAATGGAGTTGTATTGTACAGGTGCTCCATGATTTAGAATGGGGATATGTTCAGACAAATCCATCCTAAGTGAAATGTAACATGAAACGATGAGTCTTTGGTAGAGCTGTCTATCAATGCGCAGCCTAATAAGTAATAATAAGTAAGTTAATGTTTAAAACACTTACATTAACCTACAGTCGGCCAAAATCATTAACACAAAGCTTATTTTATAATAATGTTGAAAAATCTCATGTTATTTTGTGAGTCATGGATTGAAAGTGAAAAGCAAAACACTTACTCTATTGGTGAACTCCGTCCACTAGCATAGTTGCTAAGCTAACTGCAGCCTATGTACTGGAGCATTCAATTTCTGTTGTGCATTCGGTTGGCTCTTATAAACTAACCTCTTTAGCACCCATGGAGACTTATTTGTACTAAGAACACAGTGCTGTAGAGGTAAAAATAAAGAAAAACATGATAAACACAGCAGAGATCTTGTCTGAGAAGTGAACCTGAATCACTGTGTACTGAATCGTGAATCATGAATCAAATTGATATAAAACTATGATGTGTATACATATATATATATATATATATATATATATATATATATATATATATATATATATATATATATATATATATATATATGATAACTTGTTTTATTGATTTTAATATAATTTGATCAAATTTGTAACATGTGGTGTTCAGGTCCGATTTGGCCTTAGGAAATGAATAGCCTAAAAATGAAGGGCACATTATTTAATGATGACTATTAGGAATTGATTAATTGAAGTAATAACAAAAAATTAAAATAATGTTTGAAAGGGCCTGGACAATGTTTAACACAAACAAAGGGTTAACCAGACAATGCTTTTATGTAACTAGAAGAATACTCAAAGTATGCTCAGCATAAGTTAATCATTATATATGGCTGACGGTAGCTAATTGTGATAAACAACAATCTGAATTAGTATTTTGTGTACGGACATTTCATTAGAATCTGTGAGATAAAAATATAGATGGAGTATTTCTTTAAAACCCTCTGGTCACATGATCAATATTTTAGACTTCATGGGTAGTAAAACACATATTTCTTGTGGCCTCAGTTTGTGTGGGTGAGGTGGAGGAGTGGGCAGTGTCAAAAAAATACCCCAAGAAGTATCATATGAAATTCCTTGTGTGTATTAATAAAGATGACCGAAAAAAAAGAAATCAACAAAAGGGAAAACTGATGATGACATAAAAGAACTTATAATTATTTTCCACAAGGTGTTAACCCTAAGTACTTAGGTTTGAACCCAGGTTTGTGCCTCCCCCGCAGAATGAACATAAACTGGATTGACATTTTTGTATTATTTTGTACATACAAAAATGTTATCCTTTAAGAAATAGGATTTCTACGGGTACACTGAATCACCTACCAAACAAACAGATAAGTGGATTGAAATTAAGCACCTTTGCTCTGAGTTTAAAGGGGATTAAAATATATTATTTGACCAGATTACAACTCGATTACAATTTATACTCTATATTACACTCACTTCTTAAGACTCACAAAGCTTAATTCTTCACACGTTGGGCTCTGAAAAGTTATAGAACCTTCTATATGAAAAAATCACAATAGATAATTGCATTACTTTAGTAATATATGCTCATTTAGGGAGTTTTCCCTTCTCACTGTCGGCCCAGCCTTGCTCAGTTAGGGCTCTGGGCCTAGATATTTGTAAAGCTGCTATGAGACCATGCTCCACTGCAAAACCCGCTACATAGATAAATTTGACTTGGACCTTAATATCGTGAAGGTGTTTTAAAATAAGCCTTAACAGGTCAACTGTACAAATCACTATATACATTTAACTGGACAGTGTTTCTTAACAATGGGATAGAAATAAGAAGAGACCAATCATTATTTGCTATTAGTTCCTATGCACAGTGTAAAGCTGTTCAGACTTTCACCAAGACCACTGAAAGCTACTTTGTCCTATGTGGATTAATATAATAATGTAATCAACGTACATTGAGATACTTGTCATTTCTATTCAATAAACATCAAGACCCAGAAGGACACTGAATGATTACAGGAATGTTTCAGGAATGGTAGAATGACCATATATACAGTAATTATTTCTCAGGGTTTGTTTTAGAACACAATCAGAGAACACAGGAAATCTGTATGCAGTATTAAAAAGCTGAAAAAAGGCTACAGTGGCAAGTATTTTAGTGTGACCTCCCCTTTGAGCAATAGCAGCATGTTGCAGATTCATCCAGATGTCAAGTTGACTCTTCTACAGTCTAAAGCTTGATCAGGAATGTTTTTGGAAGAGGAGTAGCCAAGTTAAGCTGACAAAGACTGGAATGAAGAACAGTGGAAAACAGTATAAGGAATGACGGATACAAATTTGAAATATTTGGGTCCAACCACCGACAGTATGTTATGTATGGTCACTATACCATTGGTAAAACAACAAATCTAAAGGTGGCCTAAGACTTCTACACAGGACTGTATATTGAGTGTAAAAAAAAAACAATCTCTGATAAGGACTCTGAGGAGACTCTTTTTGGACCTTTTGGAAGTACTTTACATTTTTGACATTCAGCAGACACCCTTATCCAGAGTGGCTTACAAATGGTACATGCTTATAAGGTACAATCCAACCAAATGAAGATTAAGGGGCTTTCTAAAGACCCCAATAGTGCAGTAGTTTTATTAGGTTAACCAATAAAACACCCCCGCACTGCACTTGTTGTATCTGTAGACACCCACGTATCTGAATAATGAGTTAATAAATGGTTAATCTTAATGATTAAAGATTTCTTGCACATTAGTAAAAAGGATAGACCATATTGGAAGACTTCTACATCTTGTCTGCCGGTCATGTTTTTTTTCCTAATATTGTAATCATCACCAAGTTTTTCCTGCACATTGTAATCAACATGGGATGGCATATAAAGTACAAACTGATTTAAAATCAGTAATCATAATGCACCCGTAGATAATATTACAGTTTGATAAACCATTAACCCCATTGTGAAGACTTCTGATATTAAAATCATAAAGTGAACTGTGTTTATTCAAAGTAAAGATTTAATATTCCTATTCTAATCCTTCATTTCTACATTTCCATATCCATATATTAAAAATATGTAAAATTTGTTATATTATCTTATAAACAAACTGGACAAAATGTCAGAATCCCTGTTAAGAACTGAGTGAAAATGCAAAACTTTATATGAAACTACATAAGTAAATAGTTTTTGTGTTTTAGACTGAGGTGTACTGTATAGATAATTCTGTACTACAGGACTGAAAGAATGGCAAAGCCGGTTTACTGCTGCCCTCTGGTGGATACAAAAAGAACTTAAGTAGCTCAAACTACAACAAATAAGAAGCAAATATCAATGTTAAGAATTGTTAAGAAACAATACTTTTGTGGAAGTGGCGGCTAGTGTTTTTTTTAATCACATATGTCAGGGAAGCACATATGTTCACTTCAATTTACTGGCTAACCATAGCATAGCCATGACATTGGGATCCTTAGATCTCTCCAATTGCCGTTTTACACAATAACACATTTCTGTCGTATCTTAGTAAGTTCATTTTGTTCATACATTGCAATACTTCGTGACTTACTGGATTTACTGAAATTCTGAAAAGTCAATAATGGTCCCGATTTACTTTGAGTACTTTTACTTCCAATACACGTCGTGTTTTTGGCTCGAAACGACGCGTTCAGTGCAATTTGTCCATTTAACGTTAGTCTTACGTTCTATCTTTCTAAAGAATTGCTCCATAGACTCCCATAGACGCACAAACTTCAACGGCTATCTACTTGTTCTCTCCACTGGGGCTTCGAATCAGATTTTGCTGAGCAGCGGTAGCGTTTGAGTCTAATTAAGGAACAGTACCATATAGTGGCAAGCAAAAAAGTCTGGCTTCCTGTGTAGTGTTAAAGCAATCCTCTACGATTTGTGGATATTTTGTTATTTATATGTGTTATATATTCACTGCCAAGGCTGTGTATTACTATGATTTTAAGGGAAGTAATTAACACTGGTCTGAATTCAGAATAGGCTAATAGCAAGTAGCTCATGTGGCTCGGAGGTAAGCGGCTGGATACAGCAGCTCCTGTAGACCATTCGGACCCCAAGGTGGGACGTAAAGGTTGGGTGATGCAGTTAAGGTACTCTGAGATGGACTGGCACCCTGTGTGTACCTCCATTTACCACTAAAAGCTCTGTAAACATTGCAGTTTAGGCTAAACAGGACACACTGGATACTCTAAATGTACCCTGTCTTACTGGTCAGGGTGTGCCATCTGAAGCTGTAATGACCTAAAAGCATTCTAAGGAAATTACAGGTATATTTATAGACATGCATAACATAAACTGGGCTATAAAGAGTTTGGTTATCCCATTAAGCACTGCTGGATCAATTGTGAGAAAATGGAAGCTGTGTCATCCCACCATGTCCCTCAAAAGTCAAGATAAGATGGAGATTTGTGTCAGAGAACCACAGGAAAACTAACAATTGCTTTGAAGAAGTCAGAGGGTGAGACTGGGGTGAAGGTCTATCAGTGAGCATATGGGAGGGAGGCTAGCAAGAAGCCATTACTGGAAGTAAACACATTAAATCACATCTGGAGTTTTCTTACCAAATTTTTGGCCAAGACGATGTGTGTGACACAAACCTACTGCCTATTTCCCAACAAACACCATCCCAAAAGTGAAGTATGTAGGTGGCTGCATCATACTGCCCTAGAGCATGAGCTTTACCTCAGCAGGGACTGGGAAAATAGTTTGATTAAAGGATGAATAGATGGTGCCCAGGTGGTACAGTGGTAAATTATCCTAGCAACAGTGGCACCTTTAACAAATAATTCATTTGGACAAAAATAGGGGTTAGAACAAACTGTGTAAGTGTTATTCGTAATCCAGACAATTCTAATGACTAATGTGGGTTGGAGTCTCTGCATTAGAACACATTAGAACACATTATTGGTTAAGTTTAAGATAATTTGTTAATTTATGATTGTTATGCAAAGAATGCTTTGGAATCAACTTAGTATGTTAACTCCATCATTAATAACATACTTGCTGATGCCAAAGGACAACAAAATGGACACCAAACATTTATATTTGAATAAAATGTCCATATTTTACATATATTAACAAAATGCAACACCATAATTTTAATATAAATGGTCTCAGACTTTTGGCCCATACTGTATATATTGGCTCCACTCACCGGCCACTTTAGGTACACCTGTTCAACTATTCGTTAAAGCAATGATCTAATCAGCCATTCACATGGCAGTGACTTGGTGCACTTAGGTATGTAGACATAGCCAATTTGACCTGCTGAAGTACGAACAAAGCATCAGAATGAGGAGGAAAGGTGATTTAAGTAACTTTGAACATGGCTTGGTCGTTGGTGCTAGATGGGCTGGTTTGAGTTTTTCAGAAACTTATTATCTACTGGGATTTTCACACACAGCCTTCACTAGGGTTTACAGAAAATGGTCAGGTTTAAGGGTTGTGGAAAGAATGGAAATAAAGTCTTAGAAACATAAGAACACAATAGAAAAAAAAGATTATTCTATTACATGAGTCTACAGATTCAGTTATTGTAGTTACAGCAGCGATAATTAATAAAATATACAGTACAGTATATACACAGTCTGAATGCATAAATGTATGTATCCAGTGTAAATGAATAATGGATAAATAGCAATACATACATAGTGTGAATGTATAAAAGAATATAGCTACAGATATACGATCTGAGTGTATAAATTAATAAATAGCTATGTATATGCAGAGTAGAATGCATAAATAAACAAATAGCTGTGTACCCGGTGTGAATGCAGATGTGAGAGTATTGAAACTTCTAAATATTTGTACTGAGTAATTGATTTATTTTAATAAATTGCACTAGATGTATTTGCCCTGAGTAACTCCACCTATGGCTTAAGAACTACGTTTGAGAAGAGCCAACATTTCGTTCTCTCAAACACTGGATCTTCACTATGATGAAACTAAGAGCTAAGCACAGGAACTGCTGGTGTCAGCTACAAAGACCAACACAAATTGCTACATGGGCCACACAGACTGAGGGCAGAGTAGCTAAGTGGATAAAGATATCCACACTATATATACTGCATACTGCAGTATGCTAAACATGCATTACGCAAAGATTCACCTACAGAATTGGTTCAAAGGTAGAATAAATAACTTGTAGCTATATTAGAGTCATTCCAAGTTGAACTGGGAGGTACGCAAGTAGGTTGACGTACTACTTTATAGCAACATATTCAAACAGCTGAGGCAGTAGATGTAATTTTCTCAAAAGTTACCATCATTAATTAATCAAGCAGCCTTTTATAATCACACCAAGGTAGTATCTATAAGCTCGAGTAGCAAAAGTATGTCAACCTCTAGGATTAGCAGTTCATCTGCATGTGAAATTAGAGTCAGGTGTTTTCAATCAATGGGATAAGTGGATGCCCTGTTGTATTTAAAGAACAGAGATCTTGGCCTTCACAAAACATGTTTGTGGAAGTGGCATGAACAAAGGAAATTTTTGACAGTCCCCTCAGAAAAAGGTTACAAAAGCTCCACTAATTTGAGTTTTGACCTCACAGATTGTGTACAGACTGAGGATGTTCAAGACAAGTGTTACTCAGAACAATGAACAAATGCTGTGCATGGCAGGGTTGCAAGGAGAAAGCCATTGCTAACTTAAAAGGACACTTCTGCCCATCAAGTGGCATACGGACAATCCAGGAGGCTATTAGAAAAACATTTTTGGATGGGTGATACTGAAATATAACTTTTTGTTTTAAATGAGATGCATAATGTCTGAAGAAAAAACACACTACACTGCAGCTTAAGAACTTTATCCCATCTGTGAAGCATGATGGTGGAAATATCTCGGTTTGGGTGTTTTTCTGCATCTGGGCCAATAGAAATGTTGTGAAAGGAGTTCATGTGAAGAAACCCACCTACATCCAGAGTTGAAGCTGTTCTGTATGGGCCAAAATTCCTCTAAGCCAATGTGCAGGACTGATCAACTGTTTACTGCAGTTATTGGAGATACTGAAAGCATTTTCCTCAATAAATAAAAGACCAAGTATAATATTTTTGTCTCGTTTGTTTAATTGGGCTCTCTATCTACTTTTAGGATGTGTGTGAAAATCTGATGATGGTAGGCAATGGTAGGCAAAACTAGACAATTCTAGAGAGATCACTGTAAAGCACCAATGTATACATTCTGTAAGTCGCTTTGGATAAGCGCGTCTGCGAAATCGCTAATGAAGATGTAAATATAATGCTATCAGTGAAAACACAGTCCCACAATCAAGCAGTCTTTTATAATCACGCCAAGGTAGTCTTAAAAACATTTAGATTGGCTATCTGAATGTATGTGTAGAGCCTATATTTTCCTGTGTGTACATATATGCACACGTGTGTATGCACTGGCTAAGTGTGTGTGCGGGGGAGTACAAGGGGTTGACATTGGTCTTGCTGGGTGGTTTACGTATCACTTTCAGACGACAGCTCGATGGGTGGTCTGCGCGCTGCTGCTGCTGCTGGAGCGGCGGCCCGACGAAGGAACGTCGTACACGTTTCCTTTAAGCCCTGACATCTGCTCATGCCTCGCACATGTTTAACTTTTAGGTTAAGCAAATGAACCAAACGAGATCAAGGGGGAACGATACATCATGTCTGAAAGCGCACAAACACCACCTCTGTGTCAGGATAGGACTGAGTCCGAGAAATGCAGGACCAAAAAAAATAAAAAATCTAATCACACACAGGAGCAGGATGTTTGCAGGTAGAGGAACACTGCACTAGACAATGGCATCGACAGTAGACAAACACACTCCTCGAAGATCTAACCGGAAACCCGGGGGGGCCAGACTTATTTTAACACAGCGTGTCTGAAATGTCGGTGTCACTCAACGTGACTGGCAGCAGCCCAGGACATTTTCAATCTCAGGAAATGGACTTAAATCAATAAACAAGGACAGCTTGTTCCTGGATTCCTGATGGAGGATTTATCTGAGTAGCTGCCTATCTTTGTGTGTACATATACAGTATGTGTGTATATACTGTATATATATATAAAAATTTTTTTTTATATGTATATACACACAGTGGTGCTTGAAAGTTTGTGAATCCTTTAGAATTTTCTATATTTCTGCATAGATATGACCTAAAACATCAGCAGATTTTCACACAAGTCCTAAAGGTAGATAAAGAGAACCCAGTTAAACAAATGAGGAAAGAAAAATATACTTGGTCATTTAGTTATTGAAGAAAATGATCCAATATTACATATTAGTGAGTGGAAAAAGTATGTGAACCTTTGCTTTCAGTATCTGGTGTGAAGCAATAACTGCAACTAAACGTTTCCTGTAACTGTTGATAAGTCCTGCACACCGGCTTGGAGGAATTTTAGCCCATTCCTCCATACAGAACAGCTTCAACTCTGGGATATTGGTGGGTTTCCTCACATTAACTGCTCACTTCAGGTCCTTCCACAACATTTCCAATGGATTAAGGTCAGGATATTGACTTGGACATTTCAAAACATTAACTTTATTCTTCTCTAACCATTCTTTGGTAGAACGACTTGTGTGCTTAGGGTTGTTGTCTTGCTGCATGATCCACCTTCTCTTGAGATTCAGTTCATGGACAGATGTCCTGACATTTTCCTTTAGAATTCTCTGACATAATTCAGAATTCATTGTTCCATCAATGATGGCAAGCCGCCCTGGCCCAGATGCAGCAAAACAGGCCCAAACCATGATACTACCACCACCATGTTTCACAGATGGGATAAGGTTCTTATGCTGGAATGTAGTGTTTTCATTTCTCCAAACATAACGCTTTTATTTTAAGCCAAAAAGTTCTATTTTGGTCTCATCCGTCCACAAAACATTCCTCCAATAGCCTTCTGGCTTGTCCACGTGATCTTTAGCAAACTGCAGATGAGCAGCAATGTTCTTTTTGGTTTCTCCTTGCAGCCCTGCCATGCACACCATTGTTGTTCAGTGTTCTTCAGATGGTGGACTCATGAACATTAACATTAGCCAATGTGAGAGAGGCCTTCAGTTGCTTAGAAGTTAACCTGAGATGCTTTGTGACCTGGCCAACTATTACATGCCTTGTTCTTGAAGTGATCTTTGTTGGTCGACCACTCCTGGGGCCCTTAACAATGGTCTTGAATTTCCTCCATTTGTACACAATCTGTCTGACTGTGGATTGGTGGAGTCCAAACTCTTTAGAGATGGTTTTGTAACCTTTTCCAGTCTGATGAGCATCAACAACTCTTTTTCTGAGGTCCTCAGAAATCTCCTGTGTTCGTGCCATAATACACTTGTTTTGTCATCCCATTGGTTGAAAACACCTGACTCTAATTTCACCTTCAAATTAACTGCTAATCCTAGAGGTACACATACTTTTTCCACTCACTAATATGTAATATTGGATCATTTCCCTCAATAAATAAAAGACCGAGTAAAATATTTTTGTCTTATTTGTTTAATTGGGTTCTCTTTATCTACTTTTAGGACTTGAAAATCAGATGATGCTTTAGGTCATATTTATGCAGAAATATAGAAAATTCTAAAGGGTTCAGAAACTTACTTCAGATAATAAAACATATCCATGTACTAAAATGTAAAAATATATCACAGCTCTTTTAATGCAAATGTCAGGTAAATTAAAGCAAACCTGAACTTAAACATCCTTATGAATGCTTAGTTTTGCTTATATGCATAGCCATAGTAGCCAAAACTTTAGATTTGTATTACAAATAAGTTTTTTTGTGTTGTTGTGACTCGTCATACCTACCTCTGGTCCGGGTTGCGTGGTCCCAAGCCAACACAGGGCACCAGTCCATCGCATACCTGACCACTGTGCCACGGTTCTGCCCTATATGACATTACTGTAAATCTTAATTACATGACTACAAATTCCAACCCAATTTGAAATATATTTGATTGAGATTACATTTAAAACGAGACTGCACTTACAATGTTACTGTGCAAAACAGAAGCCTTTTGCTATGTCCAGAAGCAACTTCTCTGGGCTTGGAGGCATCTACCATATTGCTCCAAATACATACCAATCAGGCATAACATTATGACCACCTACCACAGTTTGTGTTAGTCATCCTCTAATCCTTCATTAGTGCTCACAGGATGCTGCCTACAGGATGCTCAGAATGATCCACCACCCAAATAGTACCTGATCTGTGCTGGTCCTGTGGGGGTCCTGACCTTTAGAGAACCAAGCATAGACTAAAAGTGTGTAGGGAAACAGATGGACTACAGTCTGTAATTGTAGAACTACAAAATGCACGTAAATGGTAAGCTGAACTGTCAAAATGGATGGGCGTAGAATCAAGGAGGTGTACCTACTAAAGTGATTATGGGCTGTATCCAAAATGGTCCTCTGTGCACTATTTCAGTGCACACAACACACTCTGTCACAAGGCAAATGAGACACCTGCTTGCACATGCTGTTTCCTATAAAAGTACAGTGGTACCTCGGTTACCCTGAGTTCACCAATAGAGTAAGTGTTTTGCTTTTACTTTTCACATTCAATCCTTTACTCACTAAATTACACAAGATTTTTCAACACTTTATTACAAAATAAGCTTTGCGTTAATGAGGTTGGCCAACTGTAGGCTATAAACAAATATGCCATGATACAGTCTAGACTATATTAAACTTCTCACTTCATGATGCATTTAAATTATGATGGGTTTGTCGGAACATATCCCCTTCATAAATCAGGGAGCACCTGTACAATACAACTCCATTAATGCATATAATGCCTTATAAAGTGTGGATTTTATGGGGTTCTGGAATGGTTGAATTCAAATTAGATTATTCCTTATGGGAAAAATGTGCTCGGTACACATCGTTTTGGTTCTCTACAAGCCTTCTGGAACGGAATTAACCTCGAGAACTGAGGTAGCACTGTACCACTTCATAAAATAAATATTTTGCAATAAAAATTTACTACTTTTTTCCCTGACATGACGCCTCGGCAGTCTTCTGTCAGTGGAATCGGAGTGAAATGTACGGAAGCAAAGATCAGACATGACAGAAATAATGATATTCGCTTATAAAAAAGTAGTAAATGGATTCTGCTGAAATTTATATTAAACAACCACTTACATGGATGTGTAGTGCTAAAATGCGATTAATGATGGCGGTATGATAAAGATGGTAGCTTATAATGTTTACACTCTGCTTAAAATGGCTTAACATGGCATTTTAAAAGCTAGACATCATGACAGAAGCAGAGAAGTTATAATTTATATCAAAAGTAGGACTTTGAGTAAGGTCCAGGCAGCGTGGGTGAGCAAAATGTGATCACAGGAAGAACTCAAAGATTCAGAGGATTATGCACGGCACAGAAAACAGCTCAGGTTTGTGTGTATCATTACCACGTCTGTTGTGCGTGGTCGTCGTCTTAATTAGGGCTGAACACACAAGCACACAAATATACACACAGCAATCTAATGCGATCGAACGCTTCCACATGCATGGCCTACCACTCACCATCCACGCACACACACAAAACCATAGATATACACACACTGGATGTCCAGCAGTAGGAAAGGTCTGCTTTGTGTCAGTGTAGCTTATTGAGGCGATGTAGTGCAACTCCAGCTGGCAGCTGTCTGACTGTCTATAATCCATTATCAGAGCAGACGAATGCTCACAGTCAGAGGCCCGCAGAGCTAAACACACTCGGCACGACTCAAGAAACCCCGACGTGTAACGCAGGAACATCCACAGAGCTACGAGATCTAACATCGCACTAAGTGCTTTAGGATCTGCCAAGGTGGTTCAAGCGGGACCACCTCGACCGGAGCAGCAGCCTCAGTGCTTTTCATTACTATAATTACAATCAGCACAGAGTGTATACAGTTTAAAAAAGAAGTAATGACCATGGAACCCAATCATATCTCATTTAAATATCACACATACATAAACATGGCTCGTTTTTCAGCCATCCCTCTGATTGTAATCCAGCACTCAAATGAACTCCTTTAACTTCTTCTTGGGCATCTTGCATCTGCTGCCTCCACACGCAGCCTCCATACAGAAAGGATCCACGTCGCTCCACCCCGGGATCGAACCCAGGACCTTCTTGATGTGAGCTGAAGGTTGGTTAATGGTAGGATTAGCTTGAACAGGCCAACTAAAACCCTTCAACTTAATCTGTGTAAGGTAAATTGTAATGAAATTGTATTAGGCAACCTCTGCCGGGACTTAAATGTGACTCATCGCTACAAATCTGAACGCAAACATTTTAAAACATATTCAAAAACATGGTGCGGGCAGACAGGAGCATATTTGTAAGATCTCATAGCTCATAGCTCTGGGGCCGAAGTCTGGAGTCATGTCTGGCCTGCCTGCCGTGTCCGCTAGCCGGGAGTGTCAAGTGGGCGGTCTGGCTGAACTGGGCTTCGGTCCTCGTGATCTTGACTCGTGCATCCTTGCCTTAGAATAAGGGCAGAGCTGGGGGTTCATAGTCAAAGAGTCTTATGGTGATCAGAGACGTGGGGTTGCCAATGTCCCTCATGTGATCCCTCTTGGCTGTGTTTCCTACCAGTTCTCCTCTTTCTAGCTATGCTGCGATAGATAATGCTGCCGGGGTCTCTCATGCTACACTTGGCATCAGTGATTGTTAATAGACACTGTGCTCTTAATCAATAACTAATTACATTTTCTGTTTTCTCTCCGAGCTGTGTTCCGGCAGTTCCAGCCCCACACTGATGTTTTCATCTGCTGGAGCTCCACTCAAGCTTGCTTCCGTCAATCAGCTCCAGCCCCATCATACCCGGGCCACTTAATGTCGATGTGCATACTTCACATTTTATTTTAACTTTGAACTCCATGACTTTAGTTTTTTTTCGCTCTTAGATTTATCATCTTACGCCGCCCAAGGAGGTTGGGTCCCTTTTTGAGTCTTGGTCCTCCCAAGGTTTCTTCCTAGAACTAGGGAGTTTTTCCTTGCCACTGTCACCCTAGGCTTGCTCAATTTGGGATTGGATGTAGTTATTAGGAGATAATCTAAACTTGTAAAGTTGCTTTGAGACAATGCTCCATTGTAAAAAGCGCTATATAAATAAATTTGACTTGACTTGACTTGACTTAACTCGCAGTTATAGTTTAAGCCAAGCTGAATTTGCATGAGCATTTTTTTCAATTAGGAAATCAACAAAACCAGAAATTGATAGGAGTGCACATTTTTTAAATATAACACTGTATATATAGTTGTTTCCTAGATTTCAATACTGCATAAATTAACTATTCCACAACTATACACCTCTGGTGCTACAACCAGAGGTTGGCTGGCTGGCTGGCTGGCTGGATACTGCGCAATGTCTTCTCCAGCACATCCCAAAAATTCTCAATGAAGTTCTGGACTATGGTGGCCAATCCATTTGTGAAAATGATGGCTCATGCTCCCTGAACCACTCTTTCACAATTTGTTAGGGTTAAATAATTTGTTGCCAGCAGAAACATAATCACCAATGCATTAATTATCCAATGGGAGGCTCTTTTTTTAACTACTTAACTATTCACTTAGTTAAATCCAGGTGGTGACTTTTTTTTTGACCAGGCAGTGTATATCATCATATCATATTGCTAAAAGAACAATGACTTATGCTGTGTATTAATGTATATTATCTCTCTCATACACAAAATAAATCTGGCATCCCAATAATATTCTATATATCTATATGCATCTAGAGTCATATTAAGTGGATTTGCATTCAGATTATAAAATGGTTGTGCTATCCAGAATATGCAGTCCGACCTGTAATATCATATAATTAAATGAAATGCACTATAAATGGACACCCACGCGAACAGCATTATGTATTTATTTCCTAATTAATAAATGTTGTCATACTACTCCAGGTACTCTGGTTTTCTCCCACCGTCCAAAGACATACGTGTTAGGTTAATTGGTGTTTCTAAATTGCCTTCAGTGTGTGTATGAGCCCTACGATGGTTTGGCACCCTGTCTAGGGTTGCTCCTGCCTTGCTCCCTGTGCCGAAAGCTAGGCACCGACTCACCGATAAGAAAGTGAATGAATGTGACTAATAGCCTATACATTATTAGCCATATTTTAGCATATGACAACTAAACCAATTCAAACATGCCTCAGAAATTCCATTGGGTTGGGTTGCACTGCATCACAGAGGTTCTTTAAAGTACAGTTCTATGGCACATCATATCAAAATATCTTATCAAAATAAAAGGCGCTTATAGGTATAAGTAGGTCAGACAGGCACGGCGCTTCTAGAAAGACGTCACATCAGTCAAATGACCGGCAGGTGGCACTTTGGTGGTTGCGCCACATGATGCTTGGGACATGCAATGACTTTCAAGGTTTTAAACATAACATTGTAACTTTTATACAATTAAATTGACCACTGCAATAGTTTCCATTTCCGTGTTTGAAGGCATATGTAGAAGTATGGCAGGGGGGTCAAGCTGCATTGTTTACTAATTTTCCTAAATAAAACCATTTGTAGGAAAGAAACTTAAATATGAAGCATCTCTGCAACAATTTCAGCAAATATAAGGCAAATGGTTGGGCACCATTTCAGACTGTCTGCTCAGGTTTTTGCAAGCCCTTGAAACCGGACTGATTTCAAACCAATGTGCAGGAGATTACACATTTAAGACTGTTCACCACAAATGACAAGATGTTGTGTTATCTAATCATTTGTCATGCCATTTGATCAGAGCTCTAAATATTTTGTACATGTCATGAATTGAAGTAGATTCCGTACGGGAATAATGGACTTTGTGACGCTAGTGTTGACCCAATATTTGGGACTGCACAACAATCCACCATTGTGATTCTAAAGCTCAACACTTCAGACGAAACAATACTATTTATTACCCAAATCCATACATTTAGCTTCTCTCATAAATACTTAGTATCATCACATGCATTCTTCAGCCTAGCCTTTCAAATATAAACTTCCCGTTAAAGCCGTCAGCAATGCTAATCGGCTGTAAATCAGATTCCGGCCTCCGGGACTTACAGCCGAGCCAAGATGCCGTCAGTGTGGATCTGCTGCAAATCAGCGCTAGAGCGAATTTACACACAGCATCACATTTACGTCAAACAAGCAGATTTCCCGCTGCTGCACACACACGCTCTTCACATGCAAGAGGAGAAACCTGTTTTACTCTCAATTCTGACTGAGAGCATTCGCCCTTGTTAAGAGATGAGGGTGAAATGAGGGTCACAGAGCACTGGTCCCTAGTGACCTTTGCTTGACCTTACATGACCCTCTTGTCAGTACATACCAGTCAGCATTTAGCTGCTCATGGGACGTGACAGCTGCCCTCTTACTATCACAGCTAGAGACATTAAGTGTTTAGTAAGAGACAAATAGCCATGGTTTATGAAAGTAGTGCCCTCAACTCCCAACCCCTCTGCTTGCCAATCAGTCATAGGGGCACCACTGTGCATAGAAAATAAGCCTGTTAAACACTAAATGGGTTAAGTGATTTAACACTAAAGTGGGTGTTACTCTGATGGATGAGAAATGAAGAACAAATGAAAACTACAGAATTTATTGTTAATTGCACTCATTTTTATACAGGTTTATGCTAACATAACTGGTGTCTTTACTAGTTTAATGAATGCCTTTGCTTTAGTGGTCTCATATGTACTTTTGGTAGGTCAAGTGGCCATATAGCTATCAGCTATCATTACCTTGTCTGCAGTGTGGCTGACTTTCCTTTACTCAATGTGAAAATCTGACAAAAACTGGCTCTGACTGAAAGCATTAGCGGCACAAGCTTTTGCAAAGACGCTGGTGCATTATGGGAAATGTAGTGCCTGCAGTGAATTTGCATGGTGTGCCCTGTAGCACCTTTTTACCTCAGTGAAACAATTGAAAGTGGGTTCAAAGATGTCCCTGGTTATCATTAAGGTGCAGACCCATGTCAACATGTTTTGTTTTCTACTAGAAAATAAGAGCATAGTCTTCGCACAGAACGTATATTAATGAATTCAATCTAAAACGCTGGAATAAAAATGAAAAACTTTTCAGTGGTGGGTTTTGTTGTAAGATCCCAGAACTGACTCATTACTGATTCAGTAAAATGTGCAGAAATATGTCATATTTATTCATGTCCTGCAGGCGTTGTGTTAATATCTTTACCTTTAGAAGCAAAGCATAATCAAAACACGTCATTTTTACCAGGCGTGCCAAAGCTTTTGCATGAGAATGTACTATAAAATCCTAAAGTGCTGAATTCTCATTCAGAATAATGGTTCACTTTTATTATAGTAATAATAGTAGAAGTGGTTATTATTCTAATTAATAATAGGGATAGTATTGACATTATTGTTATTATTACTACTAAAGTTGTAGTACTCGAGTTCTGGTCTCAAGGTCACAAACAAGCAGTCTCATTCTCATTTCGGTCTTTACCTTATTTGGGCTCGGTCTAAGTTGGAAATGTTATCAAGGCCAGCAGAGTCCAATGTGTCTGTATTCTATCGAATAAAATCTTAATCAGGTCTCGGTCTTGTCTCGGTCAATCCTGGTGACTACTAAAAGTCTTGGTCTTGACACTCTAGCAGTCACGAACACTAATACTATTATTAGTACTGTATTAGCCTACTACTATAGTTATTGGAATTATTGTTATTACTAACTACGACAACATGTTTATTGTTTCAGGTTTAATCACACTTATCATGGCTGGGTCTGTGTGGGCTCCAGTACCTATCCCAGCCAACACCCCGTGTCCTTAATGGGATGCCAGTCCATTTCAAGGCTGGACAGGGGTAGCTGTTGCAGCACCCAACCAGCCTCTGCTTTCTCAGACACGGCCAATCGTGTGTGTGAGAGATGCTGCTTCAGCTGTACAATATTATATCTGATAAGTATTGTTGTTACTATTATTACATGTATTTTACAATTTATTTACTGATGTGAAAGAATATGAAATAAAGACCCTAAAGTGTCTCTGTATTAGACTAAATAATGCTGATAGGCATATTTTTACTTTATTCTACTCAATATTTCTATTAATTATTGACTTACTGTTTAGCTTTTTTATTCTCCATTTTATTATAGTCCATAATATTTCATTTTCTCTAAATTGTTGGTCGACCTGTTATTTTATTTTAATTATTATATTTGTAAGTATGTTCTGTCTGTTAATATTTATTTAGATTCTGTTTATTTAAACTATTACTGTGAAATTATTAAATTAGATAACATAGTTAATTCTAACATATAACAGCTAACCTGCCTGAGGAATAGGGGTCTGTTTTTGAGTGTTGGTCCCCAAGATTTCTTCCTTACAATGTTTAAGGAGTTCCTTCTTGCCACTGTCACCCTAGGTTTGCTCAGTTTGGGATTGGTCTTATAATTGTAAAGCTACTTTGAGACGATACTCCATCGTAAAACTTGCTATAGAAAAACACTTTACAGAGTGCTATTATAATAAGAAAAATCTTCCTGGATTAACCTGGTGCTGAGTGCATGTCCTTTACTTCTATTGTTTTAAAATAAAATAAAACATTACTTTCCTATTTGAGGGCTCTGGATGAGCAAGGAATACATTGTGTGTACAGTCAGGACAGAAAGAAAAACAATAGCCAGTGTATGCTTTTCATAAAATGAGGGTTAGGGGCCAGCATGGGACCTCAGGATAAACACAGGACCTCAGGAAGGAAATTGTTGGGGTTACCTGGTGGAGGTGCAGCTCAGTGTGTGTGTGAGAGAGGCATATTTTGTTGAGAATCTGTGAGAAATAGTCAGAGGATGCTCTCTCTCCAAACACTCGCTGGGTGGGATGGGTGCCTGGGAGTCATAACACACTGTTTATTAAGAGACTGTTTAAATTACAAGGTTCTTCCAGTGGAGGTTGCTTTTCTCATCAGGCGTTAGTTACCCCATGCAGTGTTGTCCTGAAAGAGATTCCCGTTTTTAATTACAAAATGCGTTTACACAGCAAATTCGATGCATTTTTACCGATTGTATTGCATGTCTTTCCCTCTGCTGTTGCAGCTGTTCGTGCAGTTTTGATTTTCATTCATCCACTTCTAAGTGCTTTCCCATACACAATTAATGTAATAGTATAATTACTCTTTCTTGTTAGAACTGTATGTTTGGATTTGCACCTACAAAACATCGCTGTGAAGGGAATTCATGGCAACAGGCTGGTCGTTAAGAAACGCTCGCTTGGCTGTAAACGGAGTGTGTTTTGTCTCCCGGCTTTTCTTAAGCATACCTCGCCGAGAAGCTTCAAACGGGCAAAACTAACCTGCCAACGATAACATCTCTGAACGAGGAGCCAGTTTAGCCTGTCGGCTGTATATTTTTCTACCGTTTATGAGCGCGGGGAAAAGCATTCACATGTGACCCTGCAGGCTAAAAGAAACACAATCGGCTAACAGAGACCACTGTCAATACTTCGTTGAATTCCACCATTTCAAACTCAAGCAAAACCACTGACACACGCCACAAAAAATGACCCTGAGCGTTTTTGATCGATGTTTCTGTCCAAACCTGCTTTAAACAATGATTTCTTTGTACCTGTTCGAAAGAACAGCTATCTAGCAGATAATTCTTCAGGCAGAGAAGCTCTAAAATACTCTACTTGACCTTATGTAGATTGGCAAAAAGTCTGTGTAAACAGTTCACTCAGGTAAACCATCTTAAAAATAAAAGGGTATTAACTACTTATCCAAAATGACCAGTGTTGTACCTATGAAAAGCAATGTAAAATGGCTTCAAACTGGACAATTCCATGGTGTAACATTCTATAAATGGGGACAAACTAATTGCTCTTTAGACTGCCTAAAAAAACAATAACCAAAAAAATGTCACAATAAAGCAGAGAAAACTTGTGATGCATGGCAGGCTATGGAGTTTATGTCTTAAGCCCTAGGGGGCGCCGACAGCCCGATATGCAGAGACTTGATCCACTCCTGTGGGTGGCTATATGTAGGGCCTGTTGTGTTTACGTGCACTTTGATCTTTACTAATGACCCGTACCTCCACCTCGACGTCTTCTCATCCTCCATTCAGCCTCACGTCTCCATTGCTGATTCCAGGTCAGCTCTCTGGGGCGAGTTCTCATTTCGCTGCAGTGGTGGGAGAAAGTCCTAGCTGAACCTCGACCTTTGGGACCAGGGGAGACCCAATGGGGCTGAAATACACAGAGAGTACTTATGAGTCTTCAGATAACACAAAGTTATTAGCATGGATATGCAATAGTGTGATATACTGTACTACGAAGTACAAATGCACAATATAATATATTAACCCAGGAAAAAATGTACTGTGAAATTTGACAGTAGAACCATGAAGTGGCCAAATTACCACCAAAATTCATAGTACAACCATGAAATAATTCATGACCAGTTCATAGTCAACCAAGTTTAGAGTTGTACTATGGAATTTCAAAGTAGAATAATGAAGTGGCCGAATTACCATCAAAAATTCATAGTACAACTGTGAACTTCATGGTCAAAGTGTGAAAGTTCAGATTAAAACTGTCAAGCAATTCACAGTTTTAATATGAAAATTCACAGTACATTTTTTCCTGGGAAATGGCTGAATAAAATGTTACAGAGCTCATAACTAAAGCCTTCGCTATATATTAGCAATACATTTGCATTTTCTATATATAAACCTACTCTGCATGGTGATTTTAAGCATTGTAGCGTACATACTAGCATCATACTAGCATGTCCTCTGCTTTGTTAATGCAGTAAGCTTATCAGATTCAGATTGCTAACAGCTAACAAACTAACGAACATAAGATTATGTTTAGCTTTAGACTGTGAGCAGTTCACAGACAGATGTATCAGACATTTCCACGTTTTGGTAGTCAGCAGTTTATAAAAATATTAATAATAGGTTAAAGGCTTTAGCTAGTTAACAGTTCCTGAACAATAAAATATAGGTTAGCAGATTCAACATAATTAGCAGACTTATAAGTACCATCAGTTTGTGAATGTCATGAACACATCATATGACTGTTAGCTTGTAAACAGCTAATAAACAATCACAGGTAAGCAGCTTCAGTTTGAGAGCAGTTCAGAGCCTTTGGGTTTATAAACAGCTTCTGAAATAACAGTTTATTTCATTGACATTAATTCATTGACATTAAACATTATTCACCATGCAGGAGTTGTTGGAATCAAATTAAAACTCCGCAATGAAAAGCCTGTTAGGCCACCTCCAGCCTGGATGCAAGATGAGATACAGTTGGGCATGGAGGCAAACAGGTTCTGTATGGTATACTGTGGCACATTTGCCCACAAATGTTGCAGCTGGGCCTGTAAATCCTCATCCATCACATCAGCAGTTGGGGCAGTGTGTCACTCCACAGCAAAGACAGGATTGAAGCGCTTACCACGAGGCCCCCATACTCGAACCTGACTGTTGCCGAATCCCAAACAGAACCTGGATTTGTCGAGTGTGTGCATACCTCATGGAACCACTACTCCCAACACCTCCTAACATCTAGTTCAGAACAGCCTAGAAGTCTGTCAACAATATATATATATATATATATATATATATATTCCATACTGCTAAAGGTTTTCTTCTGTTTGTAAGTTTCATGAGACAAATTATCATGAGCTAGTAGCTTTTGTTTGAGAACTGTTCATTGATAGGAGTAGGCCAGTGTTGCCAACGTAGCATTTTCTTTTCTAGACTTAGCAACTTTTCAGACCCTTTTAGGGAGTTATTTACAAAAAAAAAACAAAAAAAACCCCCAAAACTGACTAGTGACAAATCTAAAGACTTTTTGTATAAACCTTATTCATATTTGTAAATACAAACATAGATCATTTGGTTTATCCTGTACAGAAAATAAGAGACACTAGGCAGCATGTAAATATGTTGTGATGCCATCACAAATATGCGAATTAGCGCATTGTGTCATCTAGCAACATTTAGCTATTTTCCTCTGAAAAGGTTGGCAGTTTAGGCTCTCATAAAATCTCAAGACTGGCTTGTAAACAAATACAATTGAACGAAAGAGCTGCGTTTTTTTGGTTAAAATGCACAATAGCCTAATTATTTCTCAACCAATTTTAATGGGTTGTTTTTATATTATATACTTTATACAAGGCTTTTGAACTACTTGAAGTACAACAAAAAGTTTTGACTCCAGTTACTTTGAATCTCGATAGAGAGGAAGGAGTGTGTATCATTTAGCAATGCTAATCTATTACTATTATTGTTTTATTATATTTATTATATTTATTATATTATTATTTATTAGAGTAGAATCAGGCATGGTTTTCCTATACAATCTTTGGAGAATTGTGACAACTTGCCTGGACCAATATGGCGACGACGTTGACGCGTGATTCAGCAGCCAATGTGACATCTAGGTATATAGGTCTATGGTTTTTGGCTGGCCAATGCTGGTGTGTTATGCTTTAAAGTTTGTAGTCCTTGTTTTATGCTGTATATCTGGTGAGTGAGTGCTGGTTTATGCCTGACCAGTATGAACGTATTGGTAGTAAAGAAGGTCAGCAATAAAAACCAGCAGAACTGTGTCTAAAACAAAACAAATGCTGTGCCAATCAAGCTATTTGTTAAAGATATACCATACTAGCAGTTTATGTGCTGGGTTTTAATTTATTATACAGTGCTTGAAAAGCTTAACGTACAGACACGGTTCAAATGCTGTTAAGTAGATGTGTGGTGTACTGTGTGTTTTAAAGTCGATCCGATTTTTTAATAGATTTAAATTAAAAAATTTAAAGTCTCCCATAGAAATGCACTGATGGAATGTTCAGATTCAAATCCTAACCAGCAAAATTCAAATTTCAATTGACAAAATTCAAATTGTAACAGAAATCGATCATCACAGAGCACACAGAATAACTGTTGTTACATCTTCTGCTACATTAACATACTCACAGTCTCAATCATCAAAGGCATTGAGACACAAACCCACACATGTCCAAAAGTATTGGGACACAAACCCCCACGTGGCCAAAAGTACTGGGACACAATCCGACAGGACCAAAAGTATAGCGACACAAACCCGCACATGTCCAAAAGTAATGGGACACGAACCCGCACGAAACCAAAAAGTATTGGGACATTCTTTCAACTTGCCACATTTCAAGCACTGCAGCAGCTCCTTCGGGAAATGCAGATCTAGTTATTATTATTATTGCAGGGTATTAATATGACTGTAAACAAAACAGCACTTAATTTTAGCGCCAAACCTGAAATCTACATTGACAGACCTTTTTTTTGTACCAGATGCTACAATATACAGAACCCGTGAGTGAAATGTGTACTTTTTATTTCAGTTACTCGAGCCCCTTTTTTCATGACGGATGCTTGTAGCATGAGCTGTCAAACATCAGCTTCAACATTCCCACATGAATCAATTGCTCCAGCATGAAATGCTTATTAATGTGGGATCCTATTACAGAGAATAAGGTTCTGTGTAAACTTCCCAGGTTCTTTCGGAATTTGGAATAAGCGTTTTGGTTCGGTAAAGAAATAATGTTATGTTTTGTTCAACTGATTCGTGAGGTTTTAGTATATCGCTCGTGTGGCACTCGTTCAGCCAGGCTGTGAATTCGAGCTCTTCGCTTTTAGTAATTAGAAATGTAATGCTTGCATGCTATGTTAAATGCTTAGGGTTAAAAGTCATAAACCACACACACACACACACGCACACACACACACACACACACTCAACAACAAATATAAGGAAATAGGCTAATTATACAATTATACATCTGATATTAAATAAATCCCATTGCCCTTTCTCATACTGAAACATGACTCTGCAAAGGAGCTGACATGGAAACTAGAAGAAAATCACATTCCAGTGTGTAAAGACCAATCATACAGATCTAAAACTTTGAGGCTTTGCGTGTCACCGTGCTTTTAATTACAACCATCCCGCTTGCAAGCTATCGAAGTTTATTATTCCTGTCCAAAATATTTCTATGCATAACACTCTTTCAGCAGATTAAATATGTTTGTGTTGTGTTTGAACTGTCGTCCTTCGCTCTCCTCGCAGTTCCATGCCGGGGCGGTGCGTTCCACGGCCGGGCCCGCTGCATGGGGCACATTTCAGCACAGGCGATGTGTATTTGTTCTACAGTTATGAGCCAAATTTAACCATTCACATATGACCCTGTGGGCCTATCAGGGCGGGCGTGTGTGGGGGCTATCAATCAGCACGCAACGTTTGCCATCGGCACAGGGGTAGAAAAAAGCAAAAGAAGGATCGAAGGAATGAGGGTAGCACACACACACACACGCGTTTGAACTACACAAACAAACTCTGACGTGATTGGCCACCAGAGTGTTTTTTTGGATGTGCATTTAAGCGATTCGTAAATAAAATGCATTTATATGACAAGACATAAATAAGATCATGTTTATATCAAAAATGATACAGGCCCTGCAAATTCAGACTGACCTAAATCTAAATACAAGCTGTGTTTCTGCAACATCCATACCCAGATCAGAACAAAACATGGCCACGTATTTCACTGACTTTGATATGTATGAAATGGACTGTCATGTCATAATAATAAACTGCAACAGCGCTGAAATGGATTAGTAAGCAACGTCATGTCACTGGTGCAAAACACAGATTTTGGGATTTCTGCAGGGTGGAAGTAGCCCTTTGTGGCTTTTTAAAGTATTATTTAGAAGTTAACACAATCTGTACAGAAACAGAGCGTTTAGGTTCTGATACCTTGCAAAAGACATGCATGAAACTTCTGTAAAAGTGGTCAAACTTTAGCACACACCAGTTTGTTTACATGCATTATGTTTAGAAAAAGGTTTATATACTTACACTATATACACACAGTCCTATGTAAAGGTTTCATCGCTTAGCACACATGTTCACTGCATAAAAAGCATTAGTGGATTGGAAAATTAATTCATCGGATATGGAACGGACAGGGCCGACCTACTTATTGATCCATATTCCATTCCACATCTTACCATGAGCACAAGGCAAGTTCGGTCTGCTACTGAGTGAGCAAATAGTCTCCCATAGAAATGCACTGATGGAATGTTCAGATTCAGTGGATTGGAAAATTAATTCATCGGATATGGAACGGACAGGGCCGACCTACTTATCGATCCATATTCCATTCCACATCTTACCATGAGCACAGGGCAAGTTCGGTCTGCTACTGAGTGAGCAAATAGTATTAGCTGTTGGTTTAACAAAAATGTCGTTTATGTGGAGATTTGTTTTAGTCTGGAAATGCCGAAATACAAGTCGGCATGTTGTAGCCTTAACACAGTACCAACAATAATAATCACAATATTAAAGTAAAAAAAAATCTGGGTCGGAATCTGTATCGGCACCAACAAAAATGTGCATCGGCCCATCACTATTATTAATATTAGCTGGGGTTGGCTAATATTAGTGGGATTGTCTATACTTCTGAGTGCTAGTTATTTACACTTTGAGGGCCACTGAATATCTACAGTTAATTCTGAAGAACAAACTAGGATACTTGGAAGAGATTAAAGCAAGACAAGTCAGATCTGTTCAGCACCAAAATGCTGTTAAATTATCATCTTTTGAATACTGATCTCAGGAATACCGAATGCCTTTTTTGTCTATTTTATGGGACATGTCAATGAAAGTTGATATCAAAATGAAACAAAAGTCAGATTCACAATGACATCTCCTGGAATATCAGAGAAATAACCGTGCAACAAAAATCCCCAAATGAAGATTTGACTCAGTGACTGTATGAATCATGACTCACTTTGTGTTAATGGGTGCAGAGCATTTATTTTAACATCTAAATATCCTACTAGCCTGCAAGTATATTAAAGCAAAGGATCTGCAGCCTAACCTGGAATCCACTAGGTGCAGGCAAGGGTGCCAGTTACCATCACAGGGTTCTGTAAATGCACCACCAGACGTTTATGTTACAAGCCAAACCTGGAATTCGAACCCAGGAACTCAAACTGCTGTTCCCAGTGCCTGTCTCTTACCACTGAGCCAGTGGAGCTGCTGTCTATAATATAGTGGGGTTTTAAAAGCATTATAATGTTGTTGTTTTGATGAATGCAGTGTTAAAATGTGGGTTATATCTATAGCAAATTTTCCCCCAAATCCAAATAAAGTGCTAAAAAGACTTTTAATAGCAAATTTCACCACATTTGCAGTAAATTATTGTAATATGAAAGTTTAACAAATTAAGGGGTTCATATCAGATTAGATAAAACGCATTGTGGTGTTTTGAACTACCTTGATCAGGGGAACTTTAATACTTTGGGGACTTTTTTTTACCATAATATACCGTGCCGTGCATAACAGAGCTATAGAATCCACATAGAGTGGTGAGGAAAGAAAGTATCCAAAGTGCGGAGAATGAAACACGCAAGACTAACAAACATAACTGACCACACAGGCTGCCACTGGAGCTGCTGAGTGATCAGCCGAGGACCATATTTGTAGTGCTTTGGAGACACACACACACACACACACACACACACACACACACAGGCCTGTCTACATGACAATAGCTCTTACCCCATCTACAGCACCTAAATCAAATCTTTTCACCCTTTTAGCCTTGCGGAAAAAGGATGCATATTGCATCAATCTTAAGCAATTAGACATCAAAAGTTGTGACCTGATGTTAAAAGTCTTGCGCCGGATGTGACAAAAGCAAAGGAAAGAATCTCCCCAAATGATATTAAGCCATTACAAAGCACTTCTGTGTAACGTATAGCTTCGACAAAGGAGCCCATGCGCCTGCTGAATGAATAGTAAATTAAATCAAGTCTGTGTTTACAAGAAGTTCAACCCTATTTCCATCTTACACTATTTTTTCACCGCGCTGATACATAAGACTTTTCCACCAGCGTTTCAATCCCGTACTCTTAAAGAACACAGAAACTGAGACTCAAAGCACAGCCTGGTGATATGCACTGAATGCCGTAGCTTAAATATTTTATTTTATAAAATGCAGTACTAGACTACTACTGTTAATCATGGTAATGAGGTACCATTATGTATTAGTAGGAAGGTATGATAATTGCCTAACCTTCTCAATCACTATATAGTTTTAGGAGGAGTACTCTTGAGAGTGACTTTTTAGGGAATTCAATTAAACCTAGGCAGAATTGAAAAGACGTACAGGAGAAATTACTGATCTGTTTGTGAAGTCTGATTAACTGCTGGCAATATATTAGAACTGTACATATACTGTAGGTTATACATCGTTATATACAGACGTACTATGCAAAATATTTACACATAAGAATACAGCAGTGGTGGCACAGTGATAAATACTAGATTGTTGACCTGTAGGTCGAGTGTTCAATCTCATCTCTGCCAAAATTGCCACTCTTTGGCCCTTGAGCAAGGCCCATAACCCTCAGTTCCTTGGATTATACATTATGTAAGGGTGTATCAGTTGTAAGGCGCTCTGGATCCATTAATATATGGACAATATATTACAAATACTTATCAAGTAGGGAGAAAATGTGTATTATTTTATGACTGGAAATTAGTCTGCAGTCAGTGTTTTACAAGCCTTAATAATCTGTGAAACTTCACTAACTGAAAGAAAACCAGGACAAAACAAGACAGTTGTCAATTGACACGATGCAAATGATTATAAAGCTCCTTCAAGAAGAAAATCCAGCATGTGGCAGAAGATGGCTGTTCCTTGTCAGTTGTGTCTAAAATTTGGTACACACACACACACATATATATATATAAGTAATTATATCACTTAATTAATTAAATTAGTTAATTATAAAGTACATGGTTGTATAATATATATATATATATATATATATATATATATATATATATATATATATATATATATATATATATCTCCTGATTTTCAGCATTAATTAATTGCAATCCCACATTAAGCACATAATACTTATGATTGTAAAGTTTTCTCATATTTACAAGAACTGATCATATATTCGATTATTAAATGTATATCAATGTTCAAAGAAAGAAATATTAGGTAAAAAAAAAAAGAAAATATACTGAAATACTGTCAATGCAGTAAATGTATTTTGCACCTTCAGATATCATTTACAAAGCTATTAAATATAATAGTATATACACAACTGCACAATATAGTATTTTGGTATATTTTGTAATCTATAAGATCATTCTTTTTTGGTGAGTTTTTTAAAGTGTATATCATGTTGTAGTACAGAAAAAGTAATGCCTGTATGATGGTGATCAGTGGGAAAATAACTGAACATAAATGAATGATACCTTTATATTAATTGACCTGTGCAAAATAGATAGATTTTCTTCTCTGCGTCTAAGTGCAAAAACTAAATGCAAAAGCCCACAGTGAGTGCAGCAGCAGAAACACGGCAATCGCTATCATGATAACGAGCCAAGTGTGCTTTGAGACTGATGAGATTTCTCAAGAGGCCACTTTAGTTCGAAGGAAGATGAGTTGAAACATGCAAACATGAACTAGAGATAAATACACACGATATAAAGTCTTATGCAGAGTTGGAATAAAATTAAAACAATCTCCTCAGAAAAAAACTTAAATGTAACATTTCTGAACCATATAAATGTCAAACAAATTTATAAACACTAGTGGATCATCTGGAAAGGTGCCCAAATTTTGCATACTGAAAATTACTTTAAAATATGCAGAAATGTGTACATTTATTCTCTGCAAAAACTCTTTCATTTAGATGTTCAAAACATGCCAGTTACCCCAAACTCTATATTTCATATATTCTGTACAAAAATACATTACGTAGCCTTTTGAAGCACTTCAGTGAGACATAAACAACCAACAATCAGACATCCACTGCCTAAACATATGCAATAACATTTTTTCTGAGCAGCAATTCGATACAATTGAAAATCCCTCACAAAACCCGTACAACTGCACGACACAGCATTCAGCCGAAGAGCTCCACAAGACCAAACTGCTTAGTCTTAATAGATCATTGTTTATATTTTCATAATTTTTCCAGCATTTGCTTGTATATTCAGAGGTTCTGGTCAGCCCAGTGATCTCAATATGCCTTATAACAGAATACAAGTAAAAACCTATTTCAAAGCAATATTTTAATCTTTGAAGACCTTATGTCAAAATATACCACCTGTGATATACAGTATAAAACACAAACATATAATTTAGTCATACATATGTTCGTGTGTGTGCGTGTGTATGAAAAGTCTGGCTTTGTGAGGCATCTCTCAAACAAATTACATTATTTTAATCAGTAACATATTTTTTACAGAGCCAATAAAGTAAAAAAAAAAACAATTATGGAGTTGCTCAATGATGAGGAACAATTTATGAAATCATCAACCAAAAATCACAGTTAGTACTTTGTTGGTCCGAGGAGCAAAAACGTCTTTTATGGTGCCCTGCTTTCTTTCAGACTTCTCTACAGAAACCTGGTTCCCACTTTCTCAAACAGCAGGTCATAGATCAGCTGATATTCCTTTCCTGAAGAAAAGCTTTAACACTCTTTGGTTTGTGGCAATATGCATTATCATCCTGGCAAACGGCTTCATCATCAAACCTATTTTCTATGAATGGAACGAGAAAAGCAGCCAAAGTTTGACTGATGAGGTAATGATTGCCATCTCCCCGGGTCCTTTACCTTATATGTAACCCCTGTAACTTTAATGAGTGGTGAAATCTGATTTTCCCAGCATTATACACTACATTTACATTTACAGCATTTAGCAGACGCCCTTATCCAGAGCGACTTACAACTGATACTGTGGCAGCTTGGCAGAGGTAGGATTTGAACCCTGGACCTTCTGGTCCATAGTCCAGTACCTTAACCGCTAGGCTACCACAGTCCTTGGCCAGTGTAGTGCTTCTCTTACGCCCACTGTGAAATTGTCCTCTTGTGTTAGTGCTGGTTCGGCTTTTCTATATGCAAATCCCATTTCATTCCAGCTGTTTTCTCCCATTTATGTCACAAAAAAACTGACTTCTGTTCCCTTCCATTTATTTTTCACTTGTTTTGTTGTGTGTTGTCTGTTATCAAGGCATGCTGCTTTAGGTTTTCTATCCTGAAGCTTGGTCTACCCATGTGTTTTCTTTTAATAACTTTCCCGTTTTGCTTACAATTGTACCAAATTTTAGACACAACTGACAAGGAACAACCATCTTCTGCCACATGCTGGATTTTCTTCTTGAAGGAGCTTTATAATCATTTGCATCGTGTCAATTGACAACTGTCTTGTTTTGTGATGGTTTTCTTTCAGTTAGTGAAGTTTCACAGATTATTAAGGTTGACTGCAGACTAATTTCCAGTCATAAAATAATACACATTTTCTCCCTACTTGATAAGTATTTGTAATATATTGTCCATATATTAATGGATAAAAATTAGCAATTAATTAAAAGAATAAATAAAGAACTTGTTTAATTAATATACATTATGCCAGAATGTTCAGCTATAAAACAACATAGTTTGGTGTTATGTATGTGTGTATGTATATATATATATATATATATATATATATATATATATATATATATATACACACACACACACACACACACACACACACACACACACACACACACACACACACACACACACACACACACACACACACAAACACGTACTCATGGTGTTGAACTTGACCTCCAAATTCACCAGATCTCACCGAGATTGTGTGGGATATGCTGGACAGACAAGTCCAATGCATGGCGGCCACTTCACAGTTTACACCAAAACTTAACCACTATGGACATAAGAACCTAGAGTTACTCTGTTTGCTGAACTAAATAATGCTGAAACTCACTCATTCACTTATTATATTTATTAATCTATTAAATATACTATTGTCTGCTATTCTAATGTTTTATATTCTCTATTTTATTATACACTTCAGAATATTGTATTCTGTTTAATGCATTATAATCTGTATATTATATTTAGTTTAAATATGTTCTCTCTTTTAATTTTTATATTTGCTTTCAGTATGGTTCAACTATTACTATAAACTTGTTAATTAGGTCAAAGTTTAATCTTGGTCCTCTCAAGGTTTCTTCCTTATAACATTTAGGGAGTTTTTCCTTGCCACCGTCACCCTAGGCTTGCTCAATAAGGCCTGTGAGCGTAGATATTTGTAAAGCTGCTTTGAGACAATGCTCAGCTGTGAAAAGTGCGAGAGAAATCAGTTTGACTTGACTGAAAATTTACAAGACTTAAAGGATCTGCTGCTAGACTCTTTGTGCCAGATACCACAGGTCACTTTCTTGGTCTTGTGGAGTCCATGACTCGGCAGGTCAGAGCCTCGGCATTGATCCTTCATCCAAATATTACATTTCTGAGAGTGGTAAAAAGCACGTGAACCTCTAGGATCAGCAATCAATTTAAAGGTGAAATTAAAGTCAGGCATTTTCATTTAATGGGATGACAATCAGGTGTGAGTGGGCGCCCTGTTGTATTTAAAGATGGAATCCATCATAGTCTGCTCTTCACAACACGTTTGTGGAAGTGCATCATGGCACGCACATAGGAGGTTCCAGAGGACCGCAGAAAAAGAGCTGTTGAAGCACATCAGGCTTCGTTTAATCTCATTCCGTTTCTATGGCCATACAGATCTGATTGGAACATCACAGTTATCACAAATTTGAACAAGCTGCCTAGCATTGTGAGTTATTGTTCATGTATGCTGTGTCATTAATGTATTTATATGTATTGTCTGGACAAAGTCATGAAGCCTTTAGTCAGTCAGATGAAGGAAGCCTTCAGTAAATAACGATGACGGATAAAACAAATCTGAGCAGACCACAAAAGGAGGATTAATGCAGAAATATACTATTTACATGAACCGGACTGTAAGTAATGCTATATTTGAACAAAACAAGGCCGTTTGTCCTAAGACACAGTAGAAAAGTCCAGAAAATTACTCAGTGTGTTCTTTTTTGGTTTTTACTCAATTCAGTTACCTGACCCAACAAGCCAGAGTCAAATGAATGGCATGTGGGTTGTAAAGCCATATAATGCAGTATATACACACACACACACACACACACACACACACACACACACACACGGATAGAAATGTCAGTTGCCACAAAACGCAGCCTGCAGTTATATCTCTACCAGATATGTAAATGATTACAGGTGTTGTCTGATTAGACAGTAGATCTGGCCACTAGAGGGCAAAGTGGTTCCCCTGCTGTCGTATAAAAAGGTTCTCATAGGCTACCTTTAGGTAGTGTACCTCTTAGTCAGAAATCATTGACTGCTAGGCATGCCCACCCGTATCTCATCTTGTATCCAGGCTAGAAGCAGCCCAACAGGGTACTAGAGCCTCCTTTCAGTTGTACACTTTTTTCCCAATGAACTCATACTTTAATATTGTAATCACCTACATATATCATCATTGCATTCATACATAAGAGTTTCATTCCTCAACTAAAGTATTGGTGAGTTTTTTTTTTCCAGTATTGATATGCTTGATCTATACAGCCTGATCAAGAATGGTCTTTTTGGAATGGCAGCAGCCTAAAAAAACACTTTTTTTAAAGCTCGGAAAGACTGGAAAAATTGGATCAGTGGAATAGAGTATTATGGAGTGACAAATCGACGAGTCCAGTCATTGACAAAATGTTATAAATGCTCATTATACCATTGCTAAAATTGGAAAATAATGGTGGCCTAAGACTTGCGCACATTTTATAGATATACACACTCACACAGTACATATACTATATACACATATATAAGAATTAAGCTATTTGTTGTGTATTTTTAATGTAAACATTGTTATGAGGCATATTCTTGCAATCATATACAAAAGTTTGTGCCCCCGTGGCCATATTACATCCAGCTGACTTTCTAAATGAAAACGCATTAAACCAGTCTCTGCAGGGAAGAAATGAATTATGACATATTTCAGCAATCCAACAAACGATTACCAAATTGTGAGTCCACTGACCTTACAAATAAACACTAGGTACACAAACTGTACTTCTTTTTTCCAAATGTGTTTTCAAATGCAGGCATTCACAGCTACAGAGAAGTCATGTTTTAATTTGTTCCGGGTAAAGGTGAATTTCTTCTAATTTAGAAAACACCCTACATATGTCGACCGGCTGAAGTGTGTCCAAACTTTTGCATAAGACTGTACACGTCATTTTAAATACTTTAAAATATTTGTCAACAATAATCAAAAAAGTCATTTATGAAAGTGGAACAACAATGATCAGTGTTTCTTCAAATAAACCCTTGTAATTCAGGATTTAGCAAAAAAATCACTATTCCTCTCTCAAACACACACACACACACATACTCACAGAGAATATAACCCTCTCTCTCTCTCTCTCTCTCTCACACACACACACACCGGTACGAGTGACAGAGCTTGGGTTGTGTTGCGTGCGAGGGGCCAGGACCGCCTCTGACTCTGTGTGGTCTGAGTGTGTGGTCTGCAGCTGACGGACGAGAGAAAGAGAGAGAGCGCGAGAGAGAGAAAGAGAATGAGAGAGAAATGTTTACTTTTACCAGGCCCTGCAGCCCCTCCAAAGAGAGAGAGAGAGAGAGAGAGAGAGAGAGAGAGAGAGAGAGAGAGAGAGAGAGAGAGAGAGAGAGAGAATGTGTGAGTGGAAGTGGGGGAGAAGGCTACACACAGATACAGCTACAAAACTTGTTGATTCTTTGTTATCTCCTGCTCGGATCCTTCCTCCTCTGTCACTTTAAACAGTCGCGTAACAAACAGCAAAAATCTAAGAGTAATATGTCATATCTTTAGCAACATTAATACAAAGCAGCCTCACGTATATTACACACACTTTCCAAGACGGCACAAACCAGATCTGAACGCACTTTAGCATCGACTAGCTCAAATGCCGTTGCACTACGAGCTACGCAGTTCTAACTGTAACGCTAATGATGCTGTCTATCAGTCATGAACGTAGCAATTACACGCATCATTTCCAACCAGCTGCGCACATGTGAAAGCAGTACCGATGCATTTGGTCAGTCATATTTCAAAATGTAAGATGATGCTGTTCCAGAAATCGTGGGCCCACGCGGAAATCCGAAAGAAAGAGGACCAGAGTTCAAAACAAACACGCGCATGCTTAATCAGGAGCACAGCACGGTGTAACGTATTGCCGTTTCATTTGTACACAGCATAACTAATAGTCCAAATTTATGGCCTTGAACACGCAATAACACAGATCATGTACTAAATACTGTACAATCCCTGTGTTTATATGATGAACCTGAAAATCATTTAGAAGAACCTGATTTACAAAACTTAAAATCAATGGAATTCTATATAAGTTTATCTAGAGAGAAATCTGCCCGACAGAGGGACCACTGTAAGGCTTCGATCCTTTTTGCAGTTCTAGCTTGTACTTGATTAAGTACTGGTTAAAAATTATATTTTGTATTACTTCATAAGCATATTTTGGTAAGTTTTTACATGTCATATGGTAATCAAATTCCTAGGATAAAAAATATACTACTAATAATAGTACTTTTTATATTATAAATAATCATATATAATAATTGTGTATGTATAATTGTGTATGTATATATGCATGTAAATATTTACTATATATATATATATATATATATATATATATATATATATATATACATACATACAATTATTTTTATATATATATATTAATAATAAATATTTACATGCATATATACATACACTATTATATATGATCACATTGATATATATATATATATATATATATATATATATATATATATATATATATATATATATATACACACACACACACACACACACACACACACACGTGTATTTTATGAACTCAAATCATTAAACTGCTGTTTGATTTTAGTACATTTCTATAAAATGTTTTACACTACATTCATTCAAATTAGTTGTAAAGGTCTAATATTTAAGTTTGCAATCCACTTGTATTAAACTGTTACTTATTTGGAAATCAACAGCTACTGCAATTTTTCTAAGAGGTGCCAAAACTTTTGCACAAGACTGTGTGTCTCCATTCATTATTAGTCCACAGTTGTACAAGTCAGTACAATTAGCAATTTTTATTACAGCTATTATTAGGTTTTTACGTTGAAACCAGATGAACAGACATTCTCCAACAATCTGTCCACCGAGTCTCTGGACCAGTCAGAGGCAGAGAAAATCCACATCCACATCCAGTACTAAGAGGAATGTAAACAAACAAGCCGCAGTTCAAGGCATGAGGTTAATACACAGGGATACAGTAAACCTGTCAGGTATGAGACTGTGTGTAAACATTTATACATTATAATATAATTCTAATATAATGCTAGACGGGCTGGACTGAGTGTTTCAGAAACTGCTGATCTACTGAGATCGTCATGCAGAGCCATCTCTAAGGTTTACAGAGAATGGTCAGAAAAACAGAAAAATATCCAGTGAGTGGCAGTTCTCTGGGCGAAAGTACTTTGTTGATGCCACAGGTCAAAGGAGAATGGCCAGACTGGTTTGAGCTGACAGAAAGGCAACAGTAACTCAAATAACCACTCGTTACAAGGGGGCTATGCAGACCAGCATCTCTGAACGCACAGAGCAGATGGACTACTGTAGCAGAAGACCACACTGGGTGCTACTTCCATCAGCTAAGAACAGGCAACTGAGACTACAACGTTCAGAGGTTCACCAAAATTGGACAATAGATGATTGGAAAAACGTTCCTGGACTGATGAGTCTCGATTTCTGCTGAGACATTCGAATGGTAGAGTCAGAGTTAGGTGTAAACAACATGAAAGCATGGATCCATCCTGTCTTGTATCAATGGGTCATGCTGGTGGTGGTTTCATGGTGTGGGGACATTTTCTTGCCATACTTTGGGCCTCTTAATTCCAGTTGAGCATAGTTTAAGTGCCACAGCCTAGTGACCAGAATATCTTCTCAGCTCTGCTGAGAACTCTGCTGGAGTTTTTGAACACTGTTCATACTTACTGGATTCTCTATTAGACATCTACTTTGTTGGTTCACCTTGCCAATGTGAAGTCTGAGACAGTATCTCATCTGTCGCTGCAAAGTTTTATTACACATCCACTACTCCTTCAACAGTGGTCACAGGATGCTGCCTACATGACATTAGTGGCTATATATTTTTGGTTGGTGGACTATTCTCAGTCCAGCAGTGACACCGAGTTATATAAAACTCCACACCAACATGGCACCACCATGTCAGTGTCACTTCAGTGCTGAGAATGATCCACCAGATAATACCTGCTCTATAGTGATCCTGTGTTCTGACCATAGAAGAACTAAGGACAGGAGACTAATAAAGTATGAAGAGCAACAGATGGACTACAGTCTGTAAATGTGGAACTACCAAGTAAAACTATATGGTAAGTGGACCTGATAAATGGACAATTAGTGTAGAAGCAATTAGTGTCTATAAACATATAGATTTAATGTAGGTTTTTATGTTATTTATTCTCATATCCCTGCAGTGGAGCTGCAGTTAGTTGCACTCCCTAATAAAAACATTCTGTAAATACATTGTACAACTTTCAGGTGCAGATTTATTCAAATTTGAGAAGTCAGTAAGTCATGATTCCTGATTTACCATGAGAAGTCGAGAAATCATCAATCAAGAAAAGCCATGCTCCAAACAGTAAAAGGGCATCGTCCAATAAATGCCAAGATGTGTTCTGTGCTTTCCAAAATGCACCTGCCCACACACAATTTACTGCCAGTGAATCCTGTACATCCATCTGAAACTGATGCTATCTGTCCAGTTAATCTTTCATCCCATTCATAACCAGCTATACAAACACTCCACAGACTACCAGAGATGCACAAGCTTCAGTGAGTGTCTGTTAGGTCTGTGTCTGGGGCTTTATTTATTGGTTTTGGTGGATGGGATGACATTCTGCCTGACCGCTCCAGAGATCCCTGGTTCAATCCCGACCTCAGACCGTACCTGTGTGGAGCTTGGTTGTTCTCCCAATGTCCGTGTGGGTTTTATATGGGTATGCCGGTTTCCCCCCGCATTTGAAAGACATGGTATAGGTTAAGTGGCCACAGTAAATTGTCGCAGCGTGACTGTTTGACAAGTTCTGTCTGCTCGAGTGGAACTAACCCAACAGCTCAGTGACCTGGGTTTGGGTCCTTGGGACATTTGTTGTACCCTGTGGTAGTCTGGCCTTCTGCCCAAGGTGTACCGCCTAGTTATTAATAAAAAAATAATTATATATATATATATATATATATATATATATATATATATATATATATATATATATATATATATATATATATATATGTACAGCAATTTAGACAGTTCTTGGATTTTGGATCTTACTACATGCATCTTTATAGTTATAATATAAAGTTTGACCCTTTAATGTCTTTTTTATTGAGTTTTTTTGTGTTAAAGGTAAATATTTATGATGTATTTGAGTTGTCTACATGATGTCTTTTTAAATTCTTTCTCATTTCTTTCTTTTTATGTTAATTCTATATTTATTGGTTACTTTGTGTACTGATTACTACTGCTGTAATTAGCATGCATTCATTCATTTTCCTACCCACTTAATTCAATTCATGGTCATGGGGAGCCAAGGCTTAACCAGCAGCACAGGTCACAAGGTGAGAACCAACCCCAGACAGGGTGCACGTGCACACACACACGCGCACACACACACACAGTCTGGAACACTTTTAGACATGCCAATTGACCAAATACCTTTGTAGGAGCATAATCACACAGACATGGGGAGAACATGCAAACTTCACACAGGTGGAGTCTGGGCCAGGAACTGAACCAGGGCCATGACCCCTTGTCTTTATTAATGTTGTTTTTGATGCATTATTATTATTATTATTATTATTATTATTATTATTATTATTGCTGTATAGTATTATTATTTTATTGTTGTTGTTAATGCTGTATATTATGAATTATTATTGTTTATTGTCATTGTTGATGCTGTATATTATTATTTATTCATTTTTAGTATTGTTGTTGATTATGTACAATAATAATATAATAAATAATAATTATTAATGTTGTTATTGATGATGCTGTGTATTATTACTGTTACACACAACTATACATTGTAATGACTAAGAAAAAATGGTAAATAAAAGGATAACTCTGCAGTGGGCTTAAAGCATTTCTTATTTTTTCTCATTCATTTTTGTTTAGTATAAAATAAAACTACAATCAAAATAACCAGAAATAATTACCTTTATTTGCATTTTGTTAAATAAAAAGACTAGATAAAAATAACAATATAAGCAAAAAAGTATATGGCAAATACGAGTAAACAAAAAAGGTAAACCTTTTTCTCAAAGCTATAACAATAAAACAGAACAATATGGAAATTTACAAACATCGGTGGCATTTTATACAACATAATACAATATAGTATATAAATATAATAAATTCTATAATGTATTAATGTTAAAACATTGTCATTGTCACTGTTTTGCTCTGAAACTGTTTATTAGAGTGCCATTATTGATTAGCAGTCTTTAAGCCATTAAGTTTAGGCACCCCACTGTTAATAATACAACCTCTGGTGAGCAAAATGGCATACAAAGACATCTTAGTCCTTAAATATTAATAAATAAATAAATAGATAAATAACTGAATAAAAATAAAATCATAAAACCACTGGTGGACCAATTGGTTCCAGTAGATTATAACCGCATGCACTAAAATACATTAAAAAAACAACAACAATAAAACCAAACATAAAAATGCCTATTTAAATTTGTTCCTCACAAAGGTTAAGTACTTTTGCTTACCCTTTCCTTAAACAAACGTGGTTAAAGCAAGAGTGCCCTACCTTTTGCATGAGACTGTGCATTACAGTTTAAACTATATATAGCTCTGAATTACTCACAGCAAAACAGCAGCACCAAAAATATTTTTTCACAAAATAAATGCTATCTATATAATGGCTGAACCTCGTGTACTGCTTCCCACAAAAGGTATTCGTAAGGCCTACGAGTGTGATGTAAATATATTCTTTGAAACATGTATCGGTTTCATCATAATGCTCTATCTGCAGTGTCATGTAGGCCTAAATATTCTGATTAATATATGCCATGGAGTATTTAAGATTGAACATAATGATAACTAGATCAATAGACTTGATGACGACGTGACAAATTATTGTGTCTTAGCTAAGATTTGTAAATATTTGCGTTTTATCATGACCTTTATGTCCTTTCGAAGACCTGGAATCCTCACTGACGTCTGCAAGATGCAAAATGGCGTCTTTATTTACAGTAACCCAAGACTGAGTTTAGTTTAACTTCCCTCTTCAATCGTCTTCGCTTGTGGAAGGACATGATTAAAAACAGCTCCTGCGAAATCTTTCTGTTTCGCGGAAGACTTTTAATCATCCCAGCGCAAATTTCAGAGCTTGCCGCACGGTTACAGGCCTGCGCAGGAAAATAACACGGTGCGAGCTAAGCTGCTGATTCAGACGCGGACGTGGATCTTAAGGCTGGAGGAAAGGCGTCCCCGCTGCACTCCCGTCCCCTCCTCTCCCCTCGCCTCTTTTCACCTCCTGTTTTGGGCAGGTCTCAGGGGACGGGCCACGGAACGCTGCGCCGCTGAGATTGTGCAGCGCACATGTTAATATAACCTGCTGCTTTTCAGCAGAGTCAATAAACAGGGCCACCCAAATATCTAATTAGTGTGGGTGTAGAGGACAGGAAATGGAGCAGTGAGAACAACCCCTCCACCAACACCACCATGGGCGCCAACGTCAGCTCGCGGAGCAGAGGACATCGCTTTCTCAAGATCGGAGATTGGTGACCGCCAGGGCCGAGGCTCAGAAAGATGAAGGCTGTCAAGAAGAATAAAGACGATTCCTTAAGCTGATTGAGGCTTTAAAAAAAAGAAGAAGAGGAAACCATTCATGGGAAATGGGCGTAGCTGATTTGAAACTAGAAATACGAATTTCCGATCAGCCATGGCTGCCATGTTAACGTTCATTATGCTAGAACGGCCAAAAGTGATGTGGCAAAGTCTTACGACTCAAATGAAACCAGACTCTATTTCAATAACATGAATGTCTGATCATTGGTATCCAGTGACTGCAGAGCTCAGCTTCTTGTGTTTCCACCCAGTTCTAGCACTCATTCCTTCTCAGGATTATGTCAAGAATAAGGTTTTTTATTGTTTGCTTCAACCTATTTCTTCTTCCCACTTAGACACGGACCAATTATTTATGACCTAACCGGCAGCCACAGCTGACAGGAAGAGAGAAATCCCAATTTTCTCATCTATAAAGCGAGAACAGCTATGCTCTCTTAGACCCTGGTCTTTTCATGTGTATTGTATCTGGATAAGATTTTAACCACATTAAATACGACCCCGTTTACACTTTCTAGACAAATTTGACTCCAGTCAGCCAGATATATATATACAGTGGTGCTTGAAAGTTTGTGAACCCTTAAGAATTTTCTATATTTCTGCAAAAATATGACCTAAGACATCATCAGATTTTCACACAAGTCCTAAAAGTAGATAAAGAGAACCCAGTTAAACAAATGAGACAACGATACTATACTCTGTCATTTATTTATTGAGGAAAATGATCTAATATTAGATATTAGTGAGTGGCAAAAGTATGTGAACCTCTAGGATTAGCAGCTAACTTGAAGGTGAAATTAGAGTCAGGTGTTTTCAATCAATGGGATGACAATCAGGTGTGAGTGAGCACCCTGTTTTATTTAAAGAACAGGAAGCTATCAAAGTCTGCTCTTCACAACACACGTTTGTGGAAGCGTATTATGGCACGAACAAAGGAGATTTCTGACGACCTCAGAAAAAAAGTTGTTGATACTCATAAGGCTGGAAAAGGTTACAAAACCATCTCTAAAAAGTTTAAACTCCACCAATCCACAGTCAGATCCACTCCAATCCACTCACTCCAAGAGCAAGTCATGTAATAGTTGGCGAGGTCATAAAGGACCCCAGGGTAACTTCTAAGCAACTGAAGGCCTCTCTCACATTTAACAAGTTAATGTTCATGAGTCCACCATCAGAAGAACACTGAACAACAATGTTGTGCATGGCAGGGTTGCAAGGAGAAAGCCACTGCTCTCCAAAAAGAACATTGCTGCTCATTTGAAGTTTGCTAAAGATCACGTGGACAAGCCAGAAGGCTATTGAATGTTTTGTGGATGGATGAAACAAAAATAGAACTTTTTTTGTTTAAAAGGAAAGCGTTATGTTTGGAGAAAGGAAAACACTGCATTCCAGCATAAGAACCTTATCCCATCTGTGAAACATGGTGGTGGTAGTATCATGGTTTGGGCCTGTTTTGCTGCATCTGGGCCAGGATGGCTTGCCATTATTTATGGAACAATGAATTCTGAATGATATCAGAGAATTCTAAAGGAAAATGTCAGGACATCTGTCCATGAACTGAATCTCAAGAGAAGGTGGGTCATGCAGCAAGACAACGACCCTAAGCACACAAGCCGTTCTACCAAAGAATGGTTAAAGAAGAATAAAGTTAATGTTTTGGAATGGCCAAGTCAAAGTCCTGATTTTAATCCAATCAAAATGTTGTGGAAGGACCTGAAGTGAGCAGTTAATGTGAGGAAACCCACCAACATCCCAGAGTTGAAGCTGTTCTGTACGGAGGAATGGGCTAAAATTCCTCCAAACCGATCTGCAGGACTGATCAACAGCTATAGGAAATGTTTAGCTACAGTTATTGCTGCACGGCTGAAAGCAAAGGTTCACATACTTTTGCCACTCACTAATATGTAATATTAGATCATTTTCCTCAATAAATAAATGACCAAGTATAATATTTCTGTCTCATTTGTTTAACTGGGTTCTCTTTATCTACTTTTAGGACTTGTGTGAAAATCTGATGATGTTTTAAGTCATATTTATGCAGAAATATAGAAAATTCTAAAGAGTTCACAAACTTTCAAGCACCACTGTATGTTTCATGTCACATGTCCACCTATTTGATCTTAATCGTGTTCTTCTTATGAGTCAGGATAACAGCAGACAACTTTTTCGTGTTTTTTCTGTTTAGAATATACAAAACTAGAATGGTACAAAAGAGGATCTACATATTTGCAGGTCTCCGCCTTACTGACCTTTATGGATAAGAGAAAGGGGTTAACGTTTGGAAGGAGACGATGTTGAACATGATTAGTGACATCGTAACAAGAGCAACTACGAGAGAGCAAACTGGTGACCAATGTGTTAGGTTTTTCTCATAGTGCTTTAGTTCAAATTGCTAAGAAATATAGTGGTACCTGGTTCTTGATCTCTTCGGAACTCGTCGAATTCGCATTTTGACTAGAAAAACTTGTCTCAGCTCTCGACGTTTGCTCTGAACTCTGTGCACTTTCTTAAACTTGTATGAGTCGAGCCAAACAACACGTTTCAGGCAAGACCCAATTCCTGATTCACGATTCAGTACACAGTGATTCAGCAATTTAGATTTACAAAAGCTCTCACTCGGTGCAGATCTCCACTGCGTTTATCGTGTTTTAATGGGTCCTAAAATGGTTAGTAATGACAGCCAACCAAAAGGAAATCAGGAACTGAATCCTCTTGGCTTTAGCAGCTATGCCAGCTCCCTGAGTTCATCAATAGAGTAAGTGTGCTTTAACTTTTCACATTCATGCCATTACTCACTAAATTACATGAGATTTTCAGCACTTTATTATAAAATTAGCTTTGTGTTAATGATTTTGGCCAACTGTAAGGTAATGTATAAGTGTTAAGTGCTTATGATGGATTTTTCTGAATGTAACCACATCACAAATCAGGGACAATACAACTCCATTAATGCATACAATGCCTTATAGAGTGGATTTTCTGGGGGTCTGGAACGAATTAATTCAATTGATGTTATTCCTTATGGGAAACATTTGCTTGGTTCTCTTTTTTGGTCCTCGACAAGCCGTCTGGAACAAATTAATGATGAGAACTGAGGTACCACTGTAATCTGTTTCCTGCATGATTGTTCGCCTGGCCATGCAGGAAAGGATGACATGGTTGACGGGTATGTCTTGTCGTACAGTAGTGGGCGAGTTTGGCAATTGGATGCATTAGATGCATTTTGGCAGAGAGGGTTGCAGTTACACTTGTTTAATATGTGGCTACAATGTTTCTCAAGCGACATTCCTGAAGTAGGTTGAGCTATGAGATTCAAACCAGATATTAATGCATGCATTTTTATGAGACTTAGCTCTACTGAGATACAGTCCTGACACTCAAGATCCATGAAATGACCTAGTGTAAAAACTGAGTCATAGATATGTCATTGCCAGTTTTCACCATCTGAGTCACCATTTCCCAATGACAGGAAAACGTGTTTGTGTTGCACCAATCGGGATCCTAATACCAAGCATACTCTGAGCACCACAGTCCTCAAGAACATTGAAGATGATGCAGTACTTCAGCAGTTTTCCTGTTTTGATTGTGTAATATGTTTTACAATACAGACCGCCACAAAACAGCTTTACAGCCACTGGTGCTTTAGGACCTGGTGGAGAAAAGACAGAAAAAGGGATAAAATAAGACTCAGTAGGGGGAGCCCATCCTCCTCCATTCAGCAGTGGTTCCCAACTTTTTTTTTTCTTAGCAACCCCCTACAAGTATCTAAGAAAAGCTGCACCTCCCCCCAGCCCGCATACACACACAGAGCAAAAGAATAAAGTGATTCACTGCAAATCTTTATTGGCAAAAATGATCATAAAGTATCTTTTCCATTTTCTCGTGTTTCTTTATAGCTTATTTTCCTTTTTATATTACCTTTGAGTGAAAATATATTTAAGTAATGTTACGTACTTAATTTTTTCCAGTAAGTGTGTTATATTTATTTTTTACTTTATATTTTGACAAACTCAGAGCAGCTCGGAGTAGACAAATCAAAGGATTTATAGTACTGTGATCCGATTTACAATTTACAGTACTGTGCAAAAGTCTTAGGCCACCATTAGATTCGATATACCATTGTATCAACAATGGTAAGAATTTCAATTTTCGATATCTACAGATCAAAACCGAGAAAGGTCACAGAAGAACATTACTATATCTGTAGTCACAAGAATTTCCAGATAAACATTTTTAGGTCACGAACTGATTCGCTAGCATTCAGTAACCTTGAGCAAACTGAGCTTCTTGCCAAACGACAAGGAATATGAAGAAATAAAGACTGAAAATTGTGCTTTATATATTTTCTAAAGGAAAAGACATAAGACATTTTAATAAACCAACAACAAACCAGTTACAAAATAATGACAGATCTACTAAAATGGTGCCCAAACAATTGCACATACCATATTTTTTGTTTTATAATTATTGCCTCACAGATATCCGGTTTGATTCCCAACCTAAACTCTGCCTGTGTGGAGTTTGCACGTTCTCCTTCTGTCTGTGCGAGTTTCCTTCATGGGTACTCTGGTTTCCTCCCATGATCCAAAATCACTCTTCTACACAGTAGAAATGCAAGTGTATAAAATACACTTTGTATTTGTAGAAAATACAAAGTGTATGCTGTTTGTAATAATTCCACTGTAAAGGTAATTTGTTTTGTCAGGGTTCAAAAATAAGGATTATACAATAAAAACTGCAGCACGAAAAATAACTTGCCGGTTAGGCAAGTTTATGTGGAGGGGTGAACAATGTGATGGCAGAGCAATGTAACTGAGGTCGAAGTCAGTTCACTTGAATATTAAACTCTTTTTTGAGCAAAAATGGTCGTATCCATTTGTACGTCCAGTCAAAAACAAACCAACGATATTCTCTGTTGACAACAGCGTCCAAGTCAGGCGCTCATTCCTTCAGGGGAAACTCTGTTTTCATGAGTCGATTTTGTCCTGAAATGTTCTGCAAAGTTTGCAAGTACTATCCTAACAAGGCAGAAAAGTGTTGTTTTTTTTTTGGCGGGACTACAAAACACTAGCTAGTGCATACAGACCAGTGGATAGTTTCCAGCTGATCAAATTAGTCACAAAAATATATCACATGTTTAACGATTGTACATGCAATTATCCTTATACATGCAAACGGCAATGTTAAGATCATTTATAGCTTTAACATGAATGTATTTATATTAAAGTATAACGTGTGTGCTTATTTATATACGAATAAAAGTACAAAGATTTGTTTGGCATCGGTTTTGGGCAATGAACTTTCTGGTCAACTGCCCTACTGGGGAAGTTGGGGGGAAAAAAGCTAACGAAAAAAGCAACGAACTTGGTGTGAAGGTTCCAGTATGTTAAAATCCACGTTTTCAGCTTGCATAAAAATCGTACTCCGTGAGAAAAGGTCTTTACAGTTTGATTCTAGTGGAGTTTGGACACAAAAGATGTGTACATGTGTCTGGGGCTCAAAAATATTCTTATTTACAAAAGAGGGCCTTGGCAGAAAGTTTGGGAACCACTGCTTTAGATCAACTGATGTATCTAATGTGGCCCAGTGTGAGTGGCAATGGATTGGCAACCTGTCTAGGGTTGGCTCCTTCTGGCTCCTGGTGACCCTGAATTGGATTAAGCAGGTATGAAAATGAATGACTGAATGAATGAGGTTAAAAAATGTTAAAGCTTTCTCAAAACCCAGTCACTCAAACGTACACAGTAAATGCATCGATCGAATCATTGCCTAGATCTGACTTTTTGGACAAGTAAATGCACTTTTGTTTACTGATGTCAATCAGTGTTCAGTCAGCTTTTCTGTCTCCCACTGCTTCACCATGTGCTTAGGCCATAATTACAGTTGCCTCCCATTAGAGTCCCTCCCTCACCACATTTTGATGACGTGCTAGCTAGCATACATACCATTGATGGATTTTATCCGTCCCATCAAATCTAGCCCTGTCCTTCATTCTTATTAAATGGGGCATTCTCATGTCCCGTTTCCACTTGTTCTGGGAACGGCGTGGCGGTGTCATTAGCCATGCCGAGCCCGAGACCACCCAGACGTGCCATGGCCTCACAGATATTTAGCCAGCTAATTGCGCAAGGCAGTGGGAGCTTTGATAAGCGAGGAGAGGCTTCCTCAAGGGACCCGGGCCGCTTTCATAGTGTGACGGGGTTACTCTGATAACTTCTCGAAGGCTGCATGGGACGTTTCTCTGCGCGTTTCTGTCGTTCACGGCCTCGGTAAGTGGCTGAACATCATGGGGCTAGTTAGTTAGCATAAACACACCACTTAGCCTAACTACCTCGGGGAGCCACATGGCTGTTTGAGGAGATACCGTGTAGCAGAGTTCCATAAACAATATAGTTAATGACCTGCTGACTTTATGGGAGCAAGACTTTTTGTGACCATGACGGAATTTCAGCTAGCGCCAATGCGATGCAGCCAGGCAGCAGTCGCCTTGCAGAGAAACACCGAGTCCTGGTTTGTCTAAGACTGGTTTTATGAATAAATGTTACTCAGACTGTTATAAACCATGACTATTTTAACAATAAACATAGTCCAGTTACATTGTGTTGAGTTCTGCTGAATCCTGTTTCTATTCTACTTATGTCAAAAGTAATGCTGAGTAATGCTTATTAACATAAAGATTTATAATAAAGTGTTGAAAAATCTCATGTAATTTAGTGAATAAAGGACTGAAAGTGAAAAGTAAAAACACTTTATTGGTGAACTAATGCTAACTGCAGCCTGTGTTTCCCTTTCGGAAGTGGGTCATGGAACAAATTGGGTCATGGAACTAAGTACACAAGTTATTTTTCCAAAAAAAATGTTAAAGTCGACCAAAGCTAATGCTACGGAATGGCCAAGACCTGACCTGAAACCAAAAGTAAACTTGTGTTGTGTGAGGATGGGATAAAATTCCTCCAAGCCAAGGACTAGTTAACAGTTATCAAAAACGTTTAGTTGCAGTTATTGCTTCACAAGGGGGTCACACCAGATACTGATAGCAAAGGTTCACATACTTTTGCCACATACAGAAATATAATACAGGATCATTTTCCTCAATAAATAATTGACCAAGTATAATATTTTTGCCTCATTTGTTTAACTGGGTTCTCTCTTTCTACTTTTAGAGCTTCTGTGAAAATCTGATCACATTCAGGTTGAAATGTAGAAGATTCTAAGGGGTTCACAAACTTTCAAGCACCACTATGAGACATTGCAGCATCTGACAACTGTACACTAGAAATGACTGCATGACTGAGCCACCTCCAAGCATTATAACGCCTTCTACACAATCCCCCATCTATTCTTCAGGGATTTTGATCAGAAATTATGGTTGGACACACTAACAAGTATTGGTGATAAGAAGAGACAATAAAGCTGGATCTTTGCTTGAGAATGGACTGCTGTATAAAAGTCCTGTAAGAGAAATGAAGTGTAAATGAAATGAAATAAACAATTTGTCCTTTTATATTGACTATATCACTTAATTATACTAGGAATAACTAATGGGATACTTTAAATAATTAAATACTAACTAAGCATTGTTTAAACACCTCAATCCAATAGAGCATATTTGGGATGTGGTGAAACAGGAGATTTGCATCACGGATGTGCACCACGTGTTATGATATCATGTCAATATGGACCAAAATCTCAGTGGAATGTTTCCAGCACCTTTGTTGAATTTGTACTTTAAAGAATGAAAGCAGTTATGAAGACTAAAAAGGGGTCCAACCCCATATCAGCAAGGTTTACCTAATAAAGTACATAAACTCACTGACCAGAAAAGGCACCCAGATAGAAATTTCAGATTGTTGCAAAACCCAGCACACAGTTCTGTCTCAGGCAGATATGTATGATCCGAAGACAGTCAGGTTCGAGTATGGAGGCCTCGTGTTGAGCGTGTCAATCATGACTGTGCTGTGGAGTGCTGTGACGCACTGCCCCAACTGCTGGTGTGATGATCTGCTGAGCCATCACATATGACAGTCGGTCACCCCTAGTAGTGATACGTGGGACACTAACAGTTCAGCGATATGTGCAGGACATAAGCATAGCAATGGCTGGAATTAATGTCTCTGATAGATTACAACACTTCCTTGGCTTGCCTGGTTGCCAGATTTTTCGTGAATCGAGTATTTATGGGATCACTTGGGACACCAGCGTCGGCAAACTATGAGTGTGGAGGATCTGTGGGCAAATGTGTCATGGAGGCATGTCTATCAGTCAACGATCTCTCACCAAGAGGTACATTAACCAAAAGTAGCCTCTGAGAGCCTTTTTGAAGAGCAGCAGGGGAGGCACTTTTATGCCCTCTTGTGGCAAGAACCAGTGTCTTATCAGACCACAACTGTAATCATTTACATATCTGCCTGAGACGATCTGGGTGCCTTATTATTTATTTATTTAGTCAATGAGCATGTGTGTGTATATGAGTGTATACTGATACTCTCAGAATATGTTTTACATCGTTTAGCAGATGCCATTTTCCAGAGTGACAGTGCAATCGGCTGCGCAATGGGTCATGGTGTTGGTGGGACTTTATCTCTTAGCCTTCTGGTCGGTAGTCTAGGACCTTAACCTTTGAGACTTCACAGACTAAAACACAGCGCACGTTTCCTGTTCGTACGTTTGTACACGGTGTCCTTATGCAACTTTAACGCCGACAAGTTGCAAAGGTAAAGGCTGGGTCAGGGGAACTTCAACTCCCCGTGCCAGGGACCATTGTGCTGGCCTCAATGGACTTCCACTTGTTTGTCATACTCTTTCCCCATGGGCTGTCAGCCAGTCATGCAGGAAACAATGATTATAAATACTCAATTATTTAAAGAACAAAAAACCAGAAACAAAAAAAAATAAATACAAACTAATAGGTCAGTCCTGGAACAAAGGCTGATGGGTAGTAATAGCAAGAAAAAAAATAGCCCAAAATGTATCAGTTACACAGCAAACAAATGCGATTATGCACAAGTAAAAAATTATAGTTCTGTTAATATGATATGGTAACAGAAACTGATGTGTGGTTAAATTTAAACCCTCGATTTGAACTCTGGTCCATAGTCCAGTACCTTAACCACTAGGCTACCACAACATTTACAGCTTTTAGCAGATACTCTTACCGAGAGCAACTTACAAGTATTTTACACCCTTACAAGCAATTGTAGGTTACGGGTCTTGCTCAAGGGCAGGTGGCAAAGGTGGGACTTTGTGGTCCATAGTCTAGTAAACTTAACCGCTAGGCTACAACAGTCCCCTATTTTCCTCTACTCTTACCTATGGCTTCTGTCATCTGCCTGGCATAAGGCTTCATGACTTTGTCTGATCCAATAGTACCAACGCAACACACGCTAACACACAACTGTCACATCAGTGACACTGCAGTGCTGAGAACGATCCACCACCCAAATAGTACCTGATCTGTGCTGGTCCAGACCATTGCAGAACAGAGTAAAGGGGAATAACATAATACAAGTATGTAGAGAAACAGAAGGACTACAGTCTGTAATTTTAGAACTTCAAAGTGCTTCTGTACCCATGAAAAAATTTACTATGAATTCCTTGACAGTTTTAGTGTGAACTTTCACAGTTTGACCATGAAGTTCACAGTTCTACTATGCATTTTTGAAGGTAATTTGGTCACTTCATGGTTCTAGTCTGAAATTTCATAGTACAACTCTAAACTTGATGGACTATGAACTGACCATGAATTATTTCACAGTTGTACTATGAATTTTGGTGGTAATTTGGCCACTTCATGTTTCTACTTTCAAATTTCACAATACATTTCTTCCTGGATATGGTAACTGGAAGTGATAAAATGGACAATGAGTGTAGAAACAAGGGGGTGTACCCAATATTGATCGGTAAGTGTACTGTGTTTGCTTCCAATACATTAGCGCAATTTAGCAATGCTACAGTACGTTTATGCTAATAGTGTAGCCAGTCAGTGGAGTTTATAAAGAGACAGATTTTCCATTTATGGAAAATGATTAAATTATGATGAAAGTGGAATAGTTAGGAGATTAGCTTCTCAAAATTGCTCTCGCGTCCAAAACCAGTAAGACAAATTTAGTTTATGCTATAATGCTCTCAGTTTACAGAAGGATCTGAGGATTATACAGAAAGAACAGTGTGTTATAACGTCACGTTAATGCTTATCGAGCTCCTGCTGAGGGCGGTTATTGTTCGGTGTTCAAAATGAAAAGGACACAACGCCGTGCTTGCACTAATATTGTCCTTCCATTAAGCGCGGCTTACTGGGACTCTGTCCTGGATTAGAGCCCGGGGTGGCACAAGCAGCTCCACCGAGCACTGTTTTCAGAGTCAGTTTGAACAACCCCGGTTAGACCAATAAAGTCGGTGTTGGGTGCAGCGCTGGATTAGATCGTGCATCGATTCCGATCCTTTTACCACACACATACATCAGGAGGCTGGTGGGAATGAAAGGGGCATCAGTAAACACTCAGTGATACATTAACCGCTGGCATGTTTGCTTACATTCATTGGCAGCGTGATAATCTCGCAGATTAGGAACAAGGCAGATCTTTATTTCAAGCGAGGGACAGAGTGCTGTTTTCATTGAGCTAAAGTGCTGCCAGTGTTACTTGATACGAATATGGAAATGCTGTCCGAGCGAGAGCCAGGGCTCAACATTTTGGCACAAATCTTTCTGCAGCAAATGAGCAAAGAATGCTGAATTAAATGTAAATAAAGTGACAAAAACAAGTAGAAAATAATCCAATTTTAATAAGGGAACAAGTTTAAGATCTAAACCAAAAAGATGATTACAAATGCAAACTATATTCTTATTTTTAAGTATTTCATATTATTTAAAATACTTAAAATGACACTGCAAAAACACTACTCCTTGTACTTCCTAATAAGAAACTGACATCTACAACCACAGTCTACTTTATTTTAATATACTGAACTGATCTTAAATTGTCGCTGCTAAAATAACCGGTAAGCAGATTTACATTTAATACAACATTTAACTTCACTGAAGAGGCAGAAAAAAATAAACATTTATACCCACATTCTGTATTTTGTATAAAAATGGTTGACTAGTTTGGATTTTGGCCGTTCCAACTAAAACACATTTCCCGATGTGGCAATATACTCGAGTACCAGCAGGGGGCGTACTTGAACACAGATGCGTATAGATGAATCTGCAGACCTCTATAGAGACGGTACAAAGTTGTCAGTTTAAAACAAACCATAATGCTTTGATAAAGGCCAACTGTACCACCGACATGTTCAGGAAGCAGTATAGGAGTGCAGTGTAAAAGTGTGGTAGAAGGAAGGAGAAGAATGGGTAGCATAAAGTCTCTTGGAAAGCATTAAAGGACTCTTTATAACCCCTTTTCACAAGTTAACGCAGTTTGTGGAATCTTAAAAGTCTCTGACATGTTTTGGTCAAAATAACACAATGATGAGTCACCAGAGCATCCTTATCATCTTACATAAACAGTCGTTTTTAATATGAACAGTTTTGAATGGGGTTATGTAAGACAGAAAAGAAATGCAATAAGTACGATAAGAGAAGAAAGAGCAAGGAAAGATATAGAGAAAAATCAGAACAACAATGGAGAAGAGAGAAGAAAAAGTAAGAGGGAGGTGGAGAGATTGAGAATAAACAATGATTGTAATAATAATGAAAGAAACATGGGAGAGGGAGAGACACTGAGAAAAGAAATATAGGAAGAGTGACCAGACAGAAGAAATAAAGAATGACAAGGGAGAAGAAACAGAACAAGCAAGAAAACAATGGCTAAAGAAAGTTACATGATTAGAAAAAGACATTAATGAAGAAAGAGGTAAGACAAATAGAAGAAATTACTGAGGGAAGAGACAAAGAAAAATCAATGAATTGGTGAGGCAAAGAGAAGAAAAATGAAGAGGCGAGAAAGAAGAAATAAATGAAGACGTGAGACAAAGATGACAGAGGTGAGACAAAGAAGAAAGAAATGAAGAGGAGAGATAGAAGAAATAAATTAAGAAGTGAGACGAAGACGATGGAGGTGAGACAAAAAGAAGAAATAAATGGAGGCGAGACAAAAGCAATAAATGAAGGGGTGAGATGAAGAAATAAAAGGAAAAGGTGAGATGAAAGAGGTGAGACAAAAAGAAGAAGGAAATGAAAAGGCGAGACGAAGAACAATGAAATGAAGAGGTGAGACAAAGAAGAAAGAAATGAAGAGGGAAAGAGACGAAGAAGGGAAAAAAGAAAAAATAAACAAGTGAGATGTCCAATATGCACAAGCACTGAAAAAGGAGTTTGACATAATTGTAAAGAATTGCTGTCAGTGAAGGAAGAAAGAAAGAAAGGCAAACTGAAAATCAGGAGACACTGGACAATCAGAGAGTAAAATAAAAAAAGTAATGAGGAAGCATATGAGAAAATGCTTAACAAAAATTTATTAAAATAGAGACAGATATACAAGAAATTAAGGGGAGGAGAGAAGTTATGTAAGTCAGTGGAACGATGAGAGACAGAAGAAAAAGCAAGGAGAGATACAGAGAAAAATCAGAACAAAATGGAGAAGAGAGACAGAGAGAAGAAATAGTAAAAGAGTTCACCATGGTTGGAAAGGTGCTTTTGAGGCTCCCAGCATAAAGCTGTGGAAAAACGCATGTAAAAAAAAAAAAAAAAAAAAAAAAAAAATGGAGAGAAAAAGGATTGCCTAGATCAGGCCGTCATTCCAATCGGCTGACCAAGCCAGTGATCAGAGAAGCTATTAAGAGTCCAGTGGCAACTTTACAGAATTTATGGCTGAGAGTGGTCATTTTAACCATGTGACAACAATCTCGCAAACTTTACACAAAGCTGGCCTGTATAACAAAGTGGGAAGAGAGAGGGATTTTGGTCAGATGAGACCAAAGATGAATGTTGAATGTTTTAAGGCAACTTGCGTAAATAAAGCTGGGGAAATATATTTTGAATGGGTTTTGATTTCAGGCTGTAAAACAAAAAAGAGATTTCAAAGGGGAACGTTGTAGGCACTGCATATGACTATTATAGGCACTGTAAATGGTTATAGGACAAGCTGGCCTTTTCATTTTGGAGTAGTGTATATATTTTTATATCCCCTCTCACTCACTTGGACCTCTTTTGCTCTCAGGGCAAAAGTTATGCCATGAGTTCAGCAATGTGATGATTTGCCAGATAAACATTCATGCTCATTCTACCAAGACATAGAGGTGTGCTGTTGGATTATGGTCTGGTGAATGGTGAAGCCTTTGATATGTTCAGAATAGAGTTTTATGTGTTTTGGCCATAAAATGATTCACATGGTAAGCAACAATACTCATGATAGGCTATTTCATTCAAACAATGTTCGGTACTTGTTATTGCATCAATGGAAATTACGCCGCCAACTGCTGGCACAGGGCAGGTTGGATTCATGCCGTTTAGAACACAACCTGTTCTGACCATCTGCATGTTGTATGAGAAATTCATTACAGCAGGTGAAGTTTGTTTTTCAAATATTTGGCTATCCATTTTCTGTAGGCTTGTGCCCATTCTTGTTTTGGCAGACAGAAGTAGAACCTGATTGGATCTGCTGTCATTGCCCATCTGCCTCAAGGTATTTATTAATACCAAAGACTAATACCATCTAATCTGGCACTAAGTCACTTACATCATTTGTCCCTATGCACTACTCTGCTGTTATATACATGATTGTTTGGATAATCACATGACTGATCAACTCTCCAGGTGTTCCCAATAAAGTGGCTGGTAATGGTAGGCCATGAATGGTGCTGCTACTACTTTAAATACTATTAAGCCTATTGATAGTAACCCTCAATCATTCCAACAAGCCTACAACAAACTGGCAGGATACAGGCCAAGGATTCTTTGTAAATTCAGCCTAAGAAGAAGTATGAGGAACAACAATACACACAAGCACTGTAATTATTTTAACTACACGAACCACAGTGATGCATCACAGCTGCTCCCTGATTTCATAAACACAAAAATAGACCTGGCAGACCTAAGCCTTTAAACATTAATGCAGCAAGTCTATTATTAGTCTAAATCCTTTACACTTTCAGAAGTACATAGAAAGAACATTGCTGCATGATTTGATTTTAACATGACATTGAGTGAGCCTTCCTCTGGTCAACATACGTACTACTTTTTTAGTACTACAGTAAGTATGTAAGGAAATGTTTTATTATAGCACTTTGTAGTTATACAATTACAGACTGTATCTGTTTCTCTACATATTTTGTTAGTCCCTAATAGTCAAAACCCCCACAGGACCAGCACAGATCAGGTACTGGGTGATGATGCATTCTCAGCACTGCAGTGACCCTGATGTGGTGGTGTGTTAGTGTGCATTGTGCTGGTATTAGTGGATCAGACACAGCAGTGCTGCTGGAGTTTTAAAACACTATGTTCACGCACTATGCATTCTATTATAATCAACTAGCATCTTGCTCCACCTTGTAGATGTAAAGTCCGAGACAGCAGCTCATCTGTTGTTGCACAGTTCCTGTTAGTCATCCTCTAATCCTTCATCAGTGCTCACAGGATGCTAATGGCTGGATATTTTTGCTTGATGGATTCAGTCCAGCAGTGAAACTGAGGTGTTTAAAGCCTCCAGGAGCACTGCTGTGTCTGATCCACTCATATCAGCATGACAAACACGAACACACTATCACCATGTCAGTGTTACGAGAATGATCCACCACCCAAATAGTACCTGACCTGTGGTGGTCCTCTGGGAGTCCAAACAAAGTATAGAGGGAAAGAGATGGACTACAGTCTGTAAACTGCAAAGTGCCTCTATATGGTAAGTGAAACTAGTAGTTGTAACACGTGCAGAATGTGGCTTGGCATTGGCTTGCTGAAATAAGCAGGGACGTCCCTGAAAAAGACGTTGCTTGGATGGCAGCATGTGATGCTCCAAAACCTGCTTGTACCTTTCAGCATTAATGATGCCTTCACAGATGTGCAAGTTACCCATGCCATGGGCACTAACACAACTCCATACCATCAGAGATGCTGGTTTTTGAACTTGGCACTGATAACAATCCGGACAGTCCTTTTTCTCTTTGGCCCTGAGGACACGATGTCCATGATTTCCAAAACCAATTTGGAATGTGGACTTGTCAGACCACAGGACACTTTGGTCAGTCCATCTCAGATGAGCTCGGGCCCAGAGAAGCAGGCACCGTTTCTGGGTGTGTTGATACATGGCTTTTGCTTTGCATGGTAGAGTTTTAACTTGTACTTGTAGATGGAGCGACGAACTGTGTTCACTGACAGTGGTTTTCTGAAGTGTTCCTGAGCCCATGTGGTAATATCTGTTACATAACGATGTTGGTTTTTAATGCAGTGCCGCCTGAAGGATCGAAGGTCACGGCATTCAATGTTGGTTTTCGGTCTTGCCGCTTACTTGCAGAGATTTCTCCAGATTCTCTGAACCTTTTGATGATATTATGGACTGTAGATGATGAAATCCCTAAATTCTTTGCAATTGAGAAATGTTGTTCTTAAACTGTTGGACTATTTGTTGTGAATCTCGCCTCATCCTTGCTTGTGAACGACTGATCCTTTCGGGGATGCTCCCTTTATACCCAATCATGACACTCACCTGTTTCCAGTGAACCGGTTCACCTCTGGAATGTTCCAAACAGGTGTTTTTTTGGGTATTCCTCAACTTTCCCAGTCTTTTGTTGCCCCTGTCCCAACTGTTTTGGAACGTGTTGCAGGCATCAAATTCAAAATGAGTGAATATTTGCAAAAATCAAAAGTTTATCCGTTTGAACATTAAATATCTTGTTTTTGTAGTGTATTCAATTGAATATAGGTTGATTATAGGTATGTTTTACACAACGTAACAACTTCAATGGAATTGGGGTTGTAAGATTGTAATAATATTTTACATGAATTGTTTTTTGCCATCTAATCCCAAGCCATGTTTATTGAACCCCATTGGAACCAAACCTGAAGTTTAAACAGGGAGCTTTCTTAAAAGTCTACCTCAATAGGTTACTGGAAGTCATGTGACACACAGGATGAAAAGAGTGTACACTTTGACACATACCAGCACACTTCCAGGAAGCCGTCAAAAGAAGCATGCTGCCTGTTTATTAATGAGGGATACCTGCAAAAACAACTGTGTAATACTGACTGTACAGAGTAGAATAACTGTTCAGCTGGACTAATTACTGTACTACCAGTGATAAGACTTTGTGGTCAGTATATCATAGTATAGTAATTCATTCCAGAATGCTTGTCAAGTACCGATATCTGAGTACAGAGCAAATTTTTCCCATAAAATGAATCCGTTCCAGACCCCCAGAAAATCCACACTGTATAAGGCATTAAAGGCATTAATGGAGTTTTGTACAGGTGCCCCCTGACTTATGTTGGCGATACATTCCAACAAATCCATCATAGGTTAAACGTAACATGAACCGATGAGTTTAATATAGTCTATGCTGTACCAAATTACACATTAACACTTAACATTAACCTATTGGCCAAAATCATTAACACAAAGCTTATTTTGTAATAAAGTGTTGAAAAATCTCATGAAATTTAGTGAGTAATGGATTGAAAGTGAAAAGTGAAAAACAAAGCAAAACACTGAGCAAGGGCTATTATGAATCTGAATCACCATACACTGAATCATGAGTCATTACTCGTTCGACTCGTGCTAGTATCGAGCAAATGACGAGAAATGAGACAAATTTTTGCAGTCAAAATGCATCAAGAACCAAATTTGATGAATTCTGAGGTGGTCGAGAATCGAGGTATGACTGTATACTACTGGACCATAGATCAGTATTTTCTTTCCCAGGAATAGTCCTGACCTGGCTGGGATGCCAGACATTTCTGATATCTGTAACAGTGCTGCTATTGCACCTAACATGCCAAGTACTCCACAATCACTGCTTCAGTCAGCCCCCATCTCACACATATACTGTATACACACACAGACAGACAAAGCTAACGCTTATCACCCCTTCCATAAATCATCCAGCCCTGTGCAGCACCCGTGGGTGGGAATACTTAAGATACCTTCATATCTACAAACAGTTTGATATGTTAACTCACTGAATGTAGGTCCCACAGAACACCTGAATTATTTAAATCAACAATAAGCATTGCTGAATACCAGTTGTCAAAGGAAGTCCTAGCAGTATATTGGAATGTAGGAAATGCTTAGGAAAATGCCTTGAGGGTGGATCATTATGTTAGTGAAAGACTCCAGGGATGGCATTGAGGCCCCCCTGACAGTCTTAAGGTATGAAAGTATTTTATTTATCTAAAAGGGCATGTTAGAAATAAGCAGCAGCTTCAACTCCTGTTCATTGTTAAACTGACTTCATACGTAAACGGTATTTTATTTCTTTACGCCATCAGCTGCTATTAAGAGCAACACAACATTCTAAAATTGTATTCTATGGGCTATGCTTATCAAGCTCTCCCAAGTTTCCTAAATGCCATTTAAAGGGCAGTCACACAGCTACAGCATTTACATACTCTCTTTAATAGCAGGAACAATCAAAATGTACAGGAAAGTACATCTAATAAAGGAAACGCTCCAGACCCACAAACTGCTCCTGTTAGGCTCTTAAGTAAGGCCCTTAACCCTCTCAATTGCCCCTCTCAACCCTCCTCCCTTGCTCAACACAATTGTGATTCACCCAACATATGGAGATTAGTAGTCCCAAGATACAACTATCAGTAGAAATGCAGAGTTTAAAAATTATCTATAATACTGAGAATGGAGAATGGACACACCGAGTCCATAAATAAAGAGTAAAATTACATAGAATAACAGACAGAATAAAAACCTACAACATTTAAAAACTATTTCTAATACAGGGAAAATTCCAAATATAAAGCAGGTGTGTATCTCTAAACATACAGTGGTGCTTGAAAGTTTGTGAACCCTTTAGAATTTTCTATATTTCTGCATAAATATGATCTAAAACATCATCAGATTTTCACACAACTCCTAAAAGTAGACAAAGAGAACACAGTTAAACAAATGAGACAAAAATGTTATACTTGGTCATTTATTGATGGAGGAAAATGATCCAATATGACATATTAGTGAGTGGCAAAGGTATGTGTGACCCCCCTGTGCAGCAATAACTGCAACTAGATGGTGTGTTGATTCGTCCTGCACACCGGCTTGGAGGAATTGTAGCCCATTCCTCCTTACAGAACAGCTTCAGCTCTGGGATGTTGGTGGGTTTCTTCACATTAACTGCTCACTTCGGGTCCTTCCGCAACATTTCGATTGGATTAAGGTCAGGACTTTGACTTGGCCATTCCAAAACATTAACTTATATTCTTCTTTAACCATTCTTTGGTAGAATGGCTTGTGTGCTTAGGGTTGTTGTCTTGCTGCATGACCCACCTTCTCTTGAGATTCAGTTTCATGGACAGATGTTCCTGACATTTTCCTTTAGAATTATCTCATAAATTCAGAATTCATTGTTCCATCAATGATGGCCAAGCCATCCTGGCCCAGATGCAGCAAAACAGGCCCAAACCATGATAATACCACCACCATGTTTCACAGATGGGATTAAGATTCTTATGCTGGAATGCAGGTTTTCCTTTCTCCAAATAAAACCCTTTTCTTTTAAAAAGTTCAGTTTTGGTCTCCATGTGATCTTTAGCAAACTGCAGATGAGCAGCAATGTTTTTTTTGGAGAGCAGTGGCTTTCTCCTTGCAGCCCTGCCATGCACACCATTGTTGTTCAGTGTTCTTCTGATGGTGGACTCATGAACATTAACATTAACCAATGTGAGAGAGGCCTTCAGTTGTTTATAAGTTACCCTGGGAACCTTTGTGACCTCCCCAACTACTACACGCCTTGCTCTTGGAGTGATCTTTGTTGGTCGACCACTCCTGGGGAGGGTCACAATGGTCTTGAATTTCCTCCATTTGTACACAATCTGTCTGACTGTAGATTGGTGGAGTCCAAACTCTTTAGAGATAGTTTTGTAACCTGTTCCAGCCCGATGAGCATCAACAACTCTTTTTCTGAGGTCCTCAGAAATCTCCTTTGTTCGTGCCATGATACACTTCCACAAACATGTTGTGAAGAGCAGACTTTGATAGATCCCTGTTCTTTAAATAAGACAGGGTGCCCCCTCACACCTGATTGTCATCCCATTGATTGAAACCACCTGACTCTAATTTCACCTTCAAATTAACTGCTAATCCTAGAGGTTCACATTCTTTTGACACTCAGTTAATATGTCATATTGGATCATTTTCCTCAAGAAATAAATGACCAAGTATAATATTTTTGTCTCATTTGTGTAACTGGGTTCTCTTTATCTACTTTTAGGACTTGTGTGAAAATCTGATGATGTTTTAGGTCATATTTATGCAGAAATATAGAAACTTCTAAAGGGTTTACAAACATTCAAGCACCACTATAGTACTTGAATAATTGCTTTTTTTTAGCTATTTATTTTTGACAAATAAATAATTTATTTTAACAAATGAGCAGTCAAACAGTTCAAACCTACAGCATTTTAATACTGTCCCTAATACAAGTACAGTCAAAACCTACAGTCTGTATATAGCATTTCTAATAGAAGGAACAGTTTAAAGCTACAAAATTTTAAAGAGTTTTTAATAGTGTAAGGAGCTGTTAAACAAGCTTCTTAATGACAGTGAATTTACCCACAGACTCTGCACTGATTTAATATTCAATAGCAGATTCATTCATTAGATTTAAGTGTTGCATGCCTGGATTCAGCAGTACCTAATTTAGGCAGTGGTAATAAACCACTCTGTGGTTTAATATTACACATATTACATGAATTGAATTGCATAAAGCATCACATAAACATTGTAATATTAATGATATTACTGTTCAATATGCAATCTAATAACAATAATATCATTACCCTTAAAGGGGGTGGATCATGTTGGAACCAGATCTTATACACAAAACACAGCACATTGGAGACCTTGCAGGGGGAAAAGGAAATAGATTTGAGAAAATATTTCGTAATAACGACTTAAGCAGGGGGGGAAAAGTACAATCCCCTTGGTTTCCAGCGAATATAATTAACCTGTAGTTACTTGCATAGAGGTATACACCCTGAAAAGTCCCAACTTCCTAATGTGGATCATTGCGGTTGTACAACATCGGCATGAACGTACCTTGACACTAACCAGAATGCCTGCCCCTGCTATTTATTCTTCTCTGCATATAAACTGCTTTGGCATTCAAGAGGGTGTCATTCATAGCATTTGTAATAAAGACAAATCCAGACCACCCTGTTTCAAACACGTGCACTATGACTTGTCGATGAATGAATGCTGCCCTGGTCCTTCGACATAATCCTGGAAACATGACTCACTTCATCAGAGCACGCTGAAAAGCTTCCCGTGATAAACACATTCCTTCCTTATACACTTTCCAGAGGTGTTTAAAGCTGATTATCTGTGTATCCTGCGTATTATGTTTGGAGATAATTTGATCCAAAACAATGTCGATTCCATAGACGTCTTTCTGGCGTCCAGGGAGGAGCTCATTATTGCACAGTATTGTCTTTATTACTGTAAGTTTTGGGCTGGAATCCGATATCCTGACAAAAGAGGGTGGATGTACATGACAGACTGCATTGTTATAAAACACTAGCGCCATTAGTGTTGTAATGTAGTGTCAGTTTAGAAAGCTTAAGCATTGTGTGAATCAGCAGGACACAATGCATATTGGCCTCATTAGCTATAGAGACTGTGGACCTTTTTTTTTTTGGTCTTCTGCTTATCACAAGAGGTTTTTCACACCCAAGGGCTTGTCCACTGTAATTTGAGGCAGGCTGTGACTCAAGCTTGTGTGTGCATGTTCAGTCCGCTTCCAAACAAGGTGTCAACATTTTGAGTTGGTTCTAAGCCCTTATTTTGGTTGGGTTTGTGTCATTATTACATAATCAAGCATTTGTAGCTGACATTAACTGTTTAGTTTCAGCACTTACACCGAGCAGCCAAAACATTACACACACACACACACACACACACACACACACACACATGTTTGTCTTGCTATTCTTGTAAGGACTTTTCATTGACATGAATGACAATGTAGTACTACTGCAGTTCATTAATGCTACACCTACATGTACCCCTACAACTAACCTCAGTAACTTAAATATTTAGGCTCTTTTAGATCTTCAAATAAAAGTTGCCATTTTTCTAAAAAAGCAAGTCAAGTAGTGAGGACTGGAAAAACCACAATAGTCAAAATTCTCGGTTTTTCTATCATTGTAGGGACATTTGGTCCTCAAATATGTCAAGACAAGGTACACACACAGACCCACGCTTGCCTTGCTATCCTTCCAATTAGTTGAATGACAATGAGTATTTTTGGCTCTTTTGGTTTTTCAGATAAAATTTGCCAAAAAAAACAAAAAAAGCATTTAAAGAAGTGAGGACTGGAAACACACACACACAGTATATGGACAAAAGTACTGGGACACACATTTTAACCATCGAATTCAGGTGTTTCATTCAGTCCTGTTGCCACAGGCATATAAATCAGGACCCTAGCCATGCAGTCTGTCTTTACAAACATTTGTGAAAGAATGGGTAATTCCAGGGACGATTCTATTATCAAGGCTTTATGGGTGCTGAACAGCCAATGAGACCAGTCCCAGCTTTTTGCCCCCACACCTGTGAAGGACTAACATCTGAGTTTTTTGGTAGGGGAAATGGCAACAAATCTGAGAAAACGTCCATTATTGCTGAGCCTATGAGCCACAAATCATACCATTTGCGAGGCAAGAGGGAGGGCTGTATTGTTATATTAAAGTATTAGGTTTAAACCATATACTTTCTATAGTTTTAGCATTTTTTTTCAAAGTTCCATTAAAAGAAACAACTTTGTAATACTGTTAGGAGTGCTGGGACTTAAGGACGCCTACAATGGGTTAGACAAGCCTATGGGTCGTTCTAAAGACCAAAATGAATTCGAGTGTGGTACTGCAATAGGACGCCACAGTTGCAACAAGTCAATTTGTGAAATTTCTTCCCTCCTAGATATTCAACAATCTACTGTGAGTGGTATTACTGGATATTGGAAGTGTTTAGGAACCACAGTAACTCAGCCCAAGTGACAGAGCACAAAGTTAAACCTCCAAAAACTGCACCAGGAGCTTCAATGCATGGGTTTCCATGATTGAACAGCTGCATGAAAGTCTTACATCACCAAGCACAACCCCAAGTGTCAGGTGGAACGGTGTAAAGTGCACCCCACTGGACTCTGGATCAGTGGAAATGTGTCCTGTGGAGTGATGGATGGAGTGATGGAGTCAGAGTTTGGTGAATGCCAGAGGAACATTACCTGCCTGACTGCATTGTTCTAAGTGTAGATTTGGTGGAGGGGAGATAATGATATGGGGTTGAGTTTCAGCAGTTGGCCTAGGCCTCATAATTCCAGTGAAGGGAACTCTTAATGTTTCAGCATACAGAGACATTTTGGACAAATTAATGCCTACGAATGTAGGTGTAACATGTAGTTGTCCCAATACTTTTGTCCATATTGTGGGTGTTCAACGATCATCCAAAACATTAAACCCAACTGACTGTTTGGAGTTCTACAATTGCCACAGACACAGCAGTGCTGCTGGAGGTTTTAAAATCCTCAGTGTCACTGCAGAACTCAAAATAGTCCATCAACCAAAAATATCCAACCACCAACAAGCATCCTGTGGGCAGCGTCTTGTGACCACTGATGAAGGACTACTGCGCAGCAAAAGATGAGCTAATGTCTCTGACTTTACAGCTACAACTTGGAGCAACAACATAAAGTGAAGCAGATGGACTACAGTCTGTAATTTTAAAACTACAAAGTGCTTCTGTATGGTAAGTGGAGCTGATAAAATGGACAATCGGTGTAGAAACAAGGAGGTGTACCTTATAAAGTAATCAGTGAGTGTATATACACATTTTTTCCTTGTTCAAGCATATTGACGAGCTGGTAAATGGTTAATGGATGGTTCTTGACGGTTCTCATAGTCGATGTGTTGGAGAAGTGGGCAGGCGTAAAGACCTGAGTGACTATGACAAGGGTAAAATGAATGGTTAAGTGTCTCCCTCAAGGGTCTGAAAGTGGTAGCTTGACATTGCTGGCATTTAAACCCTCAATGTGTTGGTCAATAGTTCAGTACCCTGTCCACTGGTCCACCATGGTCATTTACACAACTACCTAAAGACAACTTTTAGTCATATCTAAAATGACTAAAAGATTCAAGTTGAATAAGGAATGTAAAAGTAATATGTATTATATGTCTCTCTGACACATTTAGGTATTATTTGCATGCAGTTTTCTTGTAAAAATTCCCTTTATATTTACATTACAGTAGCCTAAAAATACCACGTGACTATGGTAATGTCTGGCCAGCGTCCATTTCAAAAACTGCAATAAAAAAAAAACAAAAGGTGCAGAAAAAAATGGGACTCCTAACAACCGTGCAGGAGCTGATAGACCACCAAAAGTGGCACCATCAGATAAACAGTACTTAAAGCTTTCATCTTTGTGAGATAACACAAAACTTACTTCAGATCTGAAAGAAAATCTACAGGTGTTTGGCGATCCTTCCAGTGTGAGGACACACTGTGCTGTGGGTCTGAAAGGATGTGTTGCCTTCACTAAACCATTACTGAGAAACACAAAGAAGTACATTTGCAGTAGAACACCATATCAAAGATTCTGACTAAGGTTTTATGGAGCAAACATTGTATGCAGCTGCTGAAGCATGCTACAACTAGGGACTACAGTGGAAAATGGAAGGTGGTGGAACTGTACACTATAGGTAAAAGATTGGGATTCAGCTGATGAATCTGCCACATTTACACACCATACACAGACAGATTTGGCCAAAAAAAAGAACTGATGCAAGTTACATTGTCACATTAAGACTGACATTAAGATCACTTACCAGAGATGTAGACAACGTACCATCATTGGACGCAAGATGATTGTTCTTTTTCCAGTAAAACCTGACTGGGTTTCAGTGACAACTTTGGCTCTTGCTGTTCGTCACACAGCTTTTTGGTATTTGGACTGGGTAATCTAGCATGGCCCTTAATCTATAATGGCTTGAACTGTACAACTGTGTCAGCTGTAAGTTGCTCTAGATAAAGGAGTCTGCAAAATGTATTTAAATGTAAATATAATGTAAATGATACAACCCCATCATAAGTCTTTGATCATTGGGCATAGGATTGGTTCTCAAACTTGTTCAGCTCTGCCCCCCCCCCTGTAGATGAGAATACAAGACAAACGTACATTTAAACATAGTAATTCTTACAAAACTGGGAATTCTTATTGAACAAAAAATAAAGTTACAAATCACCTTTATGGGGAATTACTGCAAGTCACATGCATTAGGTTCTTATTTTTCCAGAGCTGTACATCACACACCTCGTTGTCATCCTATGGACTGAAAATACCTGAGTATAATTTCATTTTCAAAAGAAATGCTAATCCTAGAGGTTCCCACACTTTTGCAGCACACATGTATATTGGATCGTTTTCCTTAATTAATATTTGGCCAAGTACAATATTTTGTCTCCTTTATTTAACTAGGTTCCCTTTAGCCATTTTTAGTACTGGCTCGAAAATCGGCCAATGTTTAGGCCATAATGATGCAGAAATACAGAAAATTTTAAAGGGTTACCAGACTTAAGCATCAGTTTAGGTGTTGAGCATGTTCAATGGCAAAACCACTATTCTCTGTTCATGTAATGTATTCCAGTCAGGGTTCAAAAGTCCAAACACCACATCCCTGGCAGTCTGTCCCAGGATAGAAATGCACCATCACGTTTTTACGTCATCACCCGACAATGTAGCTACACGTACAGTACTGTGCAAAAGTCTTAGGCCACCATTAGATCTGTTGTTTTAGCAATAATGAACTTATATAACATTTGTTGGACAACTGGACCACAAAATTTCAAACTCCGTCACTCCTAATCCTTTTTACCACTGATCTTCATTCCAGTCTTTGTGAGCTTTAGCATACCTTCGCCTTTTCACTGTTTTCCCCTTCTGAAAACCCAAAAGTGGTTTCTTGGCTGCTTTCTTTCTAAAAAGACCATTCTTAACCAAGCTTTTTCAGACTTTAGAAGACTCGAATTGGCATCCCGATGAAGCTGCCACATGCTTCTCTTGCTCAAGTGTAAAGGGAGAACAGACTAAATGCTTTCTACTGCTTTTTAATACTCTATACAAATTTCTGTTTGTGTAATTTTTATAATATATCATTTACTTATCAATAATTATATATATTTAAGCAAATTCCTGTTTGTGCATTTTCTATAATATATAATGTATAGTCTATATCTAAATGATCTATATTGAATCTATAATTTCCGGTTGTATTCTAATAAAGGGACTGAAACAATTATACGGTCACTATATCTTGCTAAAACAATGGAAGATCTAATCTGATGGTGTCCTCAGACATTTGCACAGTGCTGCATCTTCAGATCTTAACACGTGTGAAAGCAACAAAGTAATCTATTTCGCCGGTGTTGGAATTGGTTTGCTCTGATTCACTCTGCCCCATGTCTACAACCATCAGCGGTGGAGGATCGGCGAAAGACTGCGGACGAATAACACCACCTGGAGTTGATTTGCTCTTGATTGAAGGCCTCATGAATGATAATTACAAGCAAATGCAAGGCTCACCGGGGCAAGAAAATATCCTCCATTGAAAAGTGGTGGTCCTGTTAATAAGAGATGGTTACAAAGTGTCCATTCCTATGTAAGTGCACATGTATTGAGCGTATACCTTGCTGAACTATGTTAATCAACTATTGATATGCAGCACTGCAAAAATTCCTTAATAGCAGCCCAATAATCTCTCAACATTCCTCGCTAGCAGGATAAATCTGGATTTATAAGCCACAAACCACAAGATGTGCTCGCATTAAGTGTGCTTCCTATTTACAGCTCTCTAAACATGGTCATGCCTGCACAGTCATTTCCTCTGGCAAACGCTGGGCTTGTTTCATAAGCGGAGAGATATTTTGGCAGTGTTGAAACAGCTTGGTGATAATCTTAGCTATTTGCCAGCTAATGGGCTCGGTGCATGATTAACGTTTTAATCTTGCGTAAGTGTGACTCTCTCCTGCATGTCGCCGTATTTCGTTCTTAACCGGTTGACCTCGGTGTTACCTTAAAGACACGTTCATTCGCTGCCATTTTCGGTCACTTGTCTACCTTCATTTTTCTTCAGAGATCATGCATGTGCATCACGCTGGCACATCTCCCAGGGCACATTCAGTTCATCTCTCCCTCTCTTTCTCTCTCCGCTTGATCGAGGAAGACCTTGTGCACTTTGGTTCAACTCCTGCCCTGAGTGTAGCACTCGCACCGTTCGGCGGGTGATCCGGGCTCCTGCGCAGACGCCGTCGTGGCATGCAGGGCCGGGAAGTGCGTGGGATCAGCCAGCGCCAGGTGCTGGGTCTAAGCGGAGGCCAAGCAGGCCGAGCCAAGGGGTCACAAGGTCACAGAGGACGAGACTTACCCGTAGGTGGTTACGGTTGGCAGAGGCTGCCAGGAGGGCGGAGCGAGCGCTGCACGCAATGCGTGCTCAGACACTCTCCGACTGTTTACCGCCACCCCAGGGTGTTAGGAGGAACACACATGCACACTCCCTCTTGCTTCATCTCCAAGGACGACACACACAAATATCCCCTCATTATAGCTGCCGCTCGAAAAACTGTCCCCGCTCGGCTCTTCCCTTTCATTCCTCACAGCCATTATTGCTCTGGTTTTCTTCACGGGGCCGAAGTGTATTTTCATTTTCGCGTTTCCCCATTCCTCCCTGTTGATATGCAACGCTCGTGTCAAAACAAACTCCGGCTGAACAAAAGCCTTAGGCCAACGTAGATCTGGATTTTACAGAGTGCGGTGCGGGGAGAATAAAGGCTTTAGGTAAACGCACCCGGTAAGCTACCTGCACATGTACCTGTGTTTTAGTTTCAAATACGTGACCAGACGAATTAAACATGATTCATCTAATGCAATGTCGTTTTGCAAGGCATCATAACAGCTGTCGAGAGAACTGCTAATGATTAACCTGGTTCCACGGAAACGTGCAAATAACCTATCGAGCCCTTTTGTGTAACCACACCTGATATGCTCTATCAGGCCCCAATTATTGTTCCTTCAATTCAACAAGGGGCCCCGGCACATCAAATTTCATCATCCATCAACGGATTTAGCCGCCTTATCAGTTCTCGTGAAGTTAGGATAAGCTGCTTATATAAAGCAATAAGAGTCATAAGCACCTTGTAAGAGCAAACACAGGCACTATTTAGAAAAGACACACCTTAAGTGTAATCTATATCAGTTTTTTGCCCATAAGCGGAAATGAATGCGGACTTATACTGCAAATCTGAAACAATACATAAACAAATATCACACTACACCCATTACCACAATACATCCACAAATCAGGCAAAGGTGGGACAATAGCTAATAATAATAATAACATGAATGCAGTGTCTTACATTTACTTTGACTTTTATTTCATTGCATACAGTATGAACTAGTGATTAAAGCCATTTTGAGCTAATCGGTGTCGGTCGATATTCAAAAACAGTGGAGAAAATACAGAGTAACTTTGTTTCCTGCAATACAAATTGCAGCTCAAGCTGGGACTACTGAGTGACTAAAAACAAAGAGATGAGAGAACATTCAGTAAAGGAGGGGCCACTTATGAAAAGATGAAACCTTTGTTTCCAGCATTACAATTTGCTGCTCTTAACTGGAACCAGGATTAAAAACAAAAAGACGCTGCTACCATGTGCACAGCTTTCGAATACTGTTTATTTTTGCAAGTATTTACACCTTTTTGTGCCCAGAAACACGAAGATGCTGTTATAAATGTTGTTGTAATAAATGTTATGATTAAGTGCAACAAAACTTTTTTTATTTATATAAAAAAAAAAGACAAAAATGCATTTAAAACTTAAATCAATGTTCTTTTAAGTTCAGAAATTGTGTGTCATTTATTCTTATTACTTTCATCAGTCATTATGTATCGGTCATCACTCACCCTGCTCTCTAAATATTGGCACTGGGCATTAAAAAACCCATATCGGTCGACCACTAGTATGAAGCCAAGATGTGTCATGTTTTGTCTGGTCAGCTTCATTTCATTTATTACTAAACATTCATTCCTGCATTTCAGGCCTGCAATACATTCCAAAAAAGTTGGGACAAGGGCAATTTAGGGCTAGAAATTAGGTTTAAAAAATAAAAAAGTAAATAAATAAAAATAATAACGCGATGTCAACATGTGATTGGCAGTATGAAGAGCATGAAAGAAGAGCAATGGAATTCTCTGGGCTCTGAGGCATCTGGGCTGGACCATCACACTGTGGAAACATGGCTGCTGGCCCAAGGAGATTGGGTCCCTTTTTGCATCTTGGTCCTCCCAAGGTTGCCTCCTCATGTTTACTGTCACCATAGGCTTGCTCAATTTGGGATTGACCCTAGAGATTAGAAGATAATCCAAAATTGTAGGTTACTTTGAGACAATGCTCCATTGTAAAAAGCACAATAGACATAAATCCAACTTGACTTGATGGGATGCCATCAATCTCAGGGCCTCATAACCGCAACACCTTCAAGCTTGGACCTAGGCCTTCAGGAACGGCTATTGATATGAAATGAAATTTGGATTAACTGTTATGCTTGACTTACTTTTCACATGGACTTTCTGAGAAGTCTCTGTTTGAAAAGGGAAATGATGACTTTGTATTGCGATGACTACTTCAGAAAATGACTAATTCAGAAAATCTACAAGGCATCCCATAAGACTGGCATCAATGTAGATTTCATAAAAGGTTGAATGGCCACAAAAAATGAACAACCTGTAGCTAACAACAGTAGGAAATTGTGACCACTTGTGCTGGTGTATACAGTGTAATTAGGAATTTGGCATCAGTGCATTATTCAGGTTTGTATCACCATGACCCCTGCCACGATGTGTGTTTGGGACTTGATCCTATGGCTAAATTTGTGTACAGAGACTAATAGTGGATGTATTGAGGAAGCTCTGGGAAATATATACCTTTTTCTCCTATGGTTCCCCATTTGATACTGGTTCCTCTCAAGGTATCCACCTCTGATTTCTGGTTTTTGGTCTAATCTTTTATAAGCTGATTTGCAGCAAAGTCTGTTGTTAATGGCGCTATATACTGTACAGTATTGGATAGTGATTATGCAGGAGGTACACAGGTAAGGGCCTGGACCCAAGGCTGTCTCTCTCTATCATTGTGGGGACCTTCCACTGAAATAATGATCACTGTAGCTAATTAATGCTACACCTAAGCCTAACCTAATTATATTTTGCCTCTAGATTTTTCAAAAGAAAGTTAGTTTTTGTAAAAAGCTTCCTTACTCATGGGGACCACCAAAGTATCTCCAGCATATAAAAAAAATCAGTTTTCTTCTGTTGTGGAGACTCCACAATGTAATACATACATGGTGTACACACACCAGCCATAACATTAAAACCACCTTGTTTCTACACTCAGTGTCCATTTTATCACCACTTACCATTAGGAAGCAATTTGTAGCTCTACAATTACAGACTGTAGTCCATCTGTTTCTCTGCATACCCCACCCCACCCCGTTTACCCTGTTCAAATGACCGCAGATCAGGTACTATTTGGGTGGTGGATCATTCTCAGCACTGTAGTGCCACCAACTCTGTGGTGTTTTGCACTGCTATGGATCAGACACAGCAGTGCTGCTGGAGTTACTATATACTGAACCAGGCACTTTATTAGGCACACCGATCTTATTGGTCCACCTTGCAGATGTAGCTACACAGGTTGTGCTGGTCTTCCTCTGGTGGCTCATGAGTAATCACAAGACACTGTTGACTTGATATTTTTGGTGGACTATTCTCAGTCGAATAGTGACACTGATTTTTTTTAATACACCAACAAGACAGCTGCATCTGATCCATCATAGCAGCACAGCACACCAACGCGCCACCACCACGCCAGTTTCAATGCAGTGCTGAGAATGATCCACCACCCAAATAATATCTGATAGTATCTCTATAAGTATGAAGAGCATCAGATGGACTACAGTCTATAATTGTAGATCTAGAAAGTGCACCTTTGTGGTAATAAAATGGACAACGAGTGCAGAAGTAATGTACATATAACATAAAGGGTAATGAAAATGTAACTACTTAACTAAACTTTAGTTAACTCTCCCCCCCAAAAGTCCTCCAAATATTTTTCCTTTAAAATTAACATACAAAAAAAATCATTACTGGTGGGTCAGTCACTAAACATTTTTGTCGTATTGTTTTAGTAATAGGCAAAGCAAGAAGAGAGTGAGGAAGACCAAAGTTTTAGAGAGGTACAGAGAAGAACAGCAGAGGGAGGAGCACAAGAGGAGGCTGAGTGCTGAAAGCTCCTTCATGGCGTGAGAGCAGAGACCAGCTGTGGAGAGGTGTGGAAAGTTCTGCTCTACTCGCCTCAGCTGTGAAAACAATCATATACACACACACATAGTCAACTACTGGTGTAGTACCAAAATAGCAAAATTATAATTGATGAAGTGTTCAGATTTACCAAATGCTTCAAAGAAAACTTTGTGATAATGATAAATGATATTCTCATTGTGCTCTTAAGGATTATTGACAGATTATGGGAGTATGTCTGGACATCCAGTTCATCGATATTCAATGTTAAAGCAGATTTGGCAGTGTGTGCATGAGAAAAAACTTCATGGTAACTGTTGTGTGCTCGGTAGCCCTAGAAAAGCAATACCGACTGTGAATGTTTGTGATCTCAAGAATCTTCCTGACTGTGTGCCAGTGTGACTCGCCCTCTATGTCACACACACACAGACTTTTTTTAAGTTGTTTTCCATTTAGCAGCAGTTACATTTCCTGTTTCTTTAGATCATACTGTCTCCTTGTAAATATTGTCACCCTTAGTAAATATGAGCAAAAAAAGAGTCACAAGAAAATGTTCCTTTTGGTGAATTAGCTAATTTCACTGAAATTAATTGATACTTTGCACTAATTACTACAGCAAGTTCCCTCGATATGAACCAGTTCCGTTCCGAAATAGGTTTGCATGTCCAAAAGCAGAAAAGCATGTCCAACACCTGACCTTGCTTACTTTCAATTTAGTATCCATTGTTATGGCTTGCTGTGTCTTCTCTGCTTTTACGCTTATTACCAGACACGTTCTGGGTTTACGCAAAAAGCAGGTATGTACTGTACACAGTCGGTGTCACGACCACAGTCCTACTGAACTACACTTCCCAGCATCCATAGCTCCTTCCACATCATCCCTGTGCATTGTGTCACCTTTGTTAATATTTTGACTTCCTATTGTACTGCAGCTGTTTAGCTTCTATCTCATTAGGTCGGTTATTTAAACCCTCCATTTCTTTTGTTTGGTGCGAATTGAGTACATTTCAGTTCTGTGTTGTTCACGCTGTTACGGTTTCCCTCTCCCTCGGGTGCATAACACGCCATTCCCGTTTGCTGCTTTTTGGTCTGTTTGTGGATTCTGTATGCCCAGGTCTTAGTTTTATTTATGCTCTCAGTTCTCCAGTGTTTTTCAGTTTCTGTACTGGCTTCTAGTGTTCATCTCCCGCTTTCTGCCCAAGTGTGACAGTCTGTAACAATGTTCTGCTTGCCAGAGATGCAAACTAACCTACCGCGCTGGTATGTAACTTGAATTTTTAGAGTTTTTCATTTTGCACTTACTTAATCAGAGATCAGTTCCTTCAGTTTGGGGCTGTGCCCTTGCCCTTTGCGCACTGAAATTCGTCCAGATTCGTTGAATCGTTTACGGATATATGCACTGAAGAGGGAGAAATATGCAAATCCCCTCCCATTGTTCTTTGATGAACATTGTTTTTTAAACATGACTCAGTGGTTAAAGCTCTGGGCTACTGATTGGTTGATGGTTGTAAGTCCAACTCTAGGCCCTGCCAAGCTTCTACTTCTCACCCTTGAGCAAGGAGCTTAATCTGCATATTGGTGAGAGCTAAATGCACATCAAGACTTCTTTCTTGATAAAAGCAGTCTCTGTGCATGTTTTATAGACCCATCTCTGCAGCACTCGACTTAGTCTTTCACTTTGGTCCTTTATCAGTGCCTGCTTTGCTCTTGGTCCTGTCTTTGTACAAGCTTCTATGTCAGTCTTTCTCTCTTGGCTTTAACATTTTTGCCTATATTCCACTTGCCTATATCAGTCCCTGCACATATATGTGTCCTTCTCTTGGTCTCTGCCCTTGTGCTCCTACTTTTGATTGTTGTTACCTCTTGCCTCTGAACCCTTTACCGTGCCACAGACTCTACCCCACCCTCTGTCCTGTCTGTATCAGCCTCTGTTCTGTTAGTCTTAGATTCTGCTCTTGGCCTTGCTGTAGTAGACTTTACTTTTGGCTGGATGAACCTCCTTTCACACTTACCAGGTAGTGGGTGTGAGTACATCCCAAAGTCAGTATCCTGACCCTGTAACTGGGTCTATTATAAAACATGACTCACAATGGCTACGCTCCCATTCCTCAGTGTTTCCAAGTGTAAAACCTATACCTTCTCCTGTCAGACTCTGATCCACTTACTGCAGCTTTTACTGTGTCAATAATTGGTACCACAAATATTTCACCACACCCCACAAGTTTCTCCTTCTGTGAGATGGGCATTGCTTAAGGGCTCAAAAAAGGGCTTGTCTAATGATTCCCAAAACTTTTAGGGCACAATACAGGATCAGTCCCATTTGTGAGCGTGACTGGGGTAAAATTTATGATCTCAGAGTATAATAGCAGGATAATAGCTGAAATTACTCATTATCCGTACCCAGGGTGACAAGAAATAAACACTGACTCACAGTAAATCACGATAAATTCTACTGTATTGTAGGGAATACTGATGATAACAGCATTATGTTAATACTGGTAGAAAGAAGAAAACAAAGAAAGTTGATTTACCTTTATTGAAAAGAGTGAGAAAGAAAACAACTGCATTAGGCTACTGTAATGTAAATATAAAGGGTATTTCCACAAGAAAACTGCATGCAAATGATACATAAATGTGTCAGAGATACCGATGAAAACATGAGCGGAACAATACTATCTACACAGCATCCCTAATGCCATTGCATTTTTAATTTACTAAGATTCATAATAATTATAGGAAACACAGTAATGTATTGCTATGGCCCTGTTTAGGAGAAAGCCGTAACACTTAAGGACCTGACACTTATTTGATGGAAACCAGAAATACAATAATAGACAGTATTACGAACAACATCGAAGATTTGCATTCAGTATTAATAAACTGAAAAAAAATCAGAAAAAACACTGTCTATAGGCTACAGTGGCAAGTATTTAGTGTGACCCCCCTTAGCAGCATGTGGCAGCTTCATCGGGATGCCAAGTTGACCCTTTTTCAGTCAAGAAACCACTTTTTCGGAAGGGGAACAAGCTGAAAAGGCTACGATATGCTAAAGCTCACAAACGTCGGAATGAAGATCAGTGGAAGCGATTATTATGAAGTGATGTTCATCATCAATATGGTATATATGGTTATTACACCATTGCTAAAACAACGGATCTAATGGTGGTCTAAGACTTTTGCACAGAACTGCATGAACTGAGATGAAGACAAAAATTAAGTGAACCTATATAGGTCAGAGTGTGTACGATACAAACAGTACATCGAGATATTAAAAAAAACAACAACTCAATGACAGTACTAGTTTGCATTTCCCTTTTTCTTTGATTTTTGCCTTCCCTTTACAACAGCCTCCGACATCATTGCGTAAACTCTGAGCGGCTCCTGGATCCACTCCGACGTAATATTTACCCAATGTCTTCCAAACAGATCTGGTCTAACTATGCCAGATCAGTATTTGTCTAATGTACTTGACATATCCAATAAATCATGATATCATACACTGTCTTCATCTAATCAGATTTGGAGATTGAAAGGGCCATTAAAAAAACCTGGGTGTACTTAGCTGTTATAATATTTTTCAGTTATTTTTAACGTTATATTTTTAGTTGCACTCAAAGTGTTTAGGTGATTTCAATGTAACGTTAAACCTTTGCATTAAACTGTATGGTATTCCTCCATTTTTAAAGTTTGCACATAGTACTCTACTGTGATTTGGACATTATTTTGTGATTTCTTAGTTCCTTGTTCCTAATCCTTCTAGTTATCCTCATTTCCTTAACCCTTCCAACCTCCTGCCTGTGTTGGATTTCATGGAATTGGCCACAATATCCTTGCATTACTCTTACTTGACGTAGATGATAACTCAAAGGAAAAGGATTTGCATTTATACCCGGAACGTCTGGCTCTAGTGCAATACAAATGTAATATAGGGGAATTATGACTTGTAATCCCACACTCTGTACATTAACCATTCCTTTCAGTTAAGCTACCTGGAGTAATTTGTTACGGATTTGCAGGCAAAATGTACTTATCTTATTGTCTATTATGTATCTCTATAAATCCATAAAATTTCTTAAACTTTTTAGTCCTATGTCCAAAAGGGTCCCAAATACAGTACTGTGTAAAAGTCTTAGGTCACCATTAGATTTGTTGTTTTAGCTAGGGCATAATGACCATAGACAACTTTGTCATATACTGGAACAAAAAATTTCAAACTAGGATTCATCACTTTGTAATACACTTTTCCACTGATCTTCATTCCAATCTTTCTAAGCTATAGCATATCTTTGCCCTTTCACCCTGTTCCCATTCCAAAAAAAAGTGTTTTCAGGACTGCTACCCTTCCAAAAAGACCATTCCTGATCAAGCTTTTTCGGATTGTAGAAGGCTCAACTTGGCATCCCGATGAAGCTGCCAGATGCTGCTATTGCTCAAGTGGAAGGGCCAGTTACACTACATGCTGGTCATTTTAGCCTACAGAAACGGTTTATAACATTTTATTTTTAATTTTTTTAAAAGACAGAATATAAATGTTCTGTATTTTCTGGTTGAATTCTACTGAAGAAATAATTATCTATGGTCATTATACAGTTTCTAAAACGATAGTACATCTAACCTAATGGTGGCCTGACACTTTCGCACAGTACTGCAAATCAGTCATGCCCAGTACAAATTTACTTAACATTGACCTACCTTATTTGAGAGTAACCTATTCACATTCTAAATTGAATTTAAGAATATTTCAGAAAATAAGAATGGACTTAACGGATCTAGCCCACCACCCAGGAGACCTGTGTCTAAGGGAGGGAAGATGAGAGTTTGTCTCCCTGTCTCTGTAAATAGCGACCCCTGTTGGCTGTTAGAGGTGACAGCAAATATGTTGGGTGAATAAGTCAAGTGTAATTTGTTCCTCCATGTGGATTCATTCTACCTATCAAAGGCTACAGTCAGCTGGACTGAAGAAGTGCCACTGCGAGTTGTATGGAGGCACTCGCTGGCCTGTGAGCCATGGGAATAAGCCTTGCATTGGAACTCCTACTTCGCTCAGGGTTCTTATATACCGAGGAAAGGCCTGCCTTGAAGCAAGAGCTAAAAAATATTCCCTATAAACGCCCTTTTAAGAAATACAATTGTCCCCAGTTCATGCGATGCAAACTATGGAAAAGGTTCCTCTGGTGCGCCTAATGAATAAAAAACAAATTACAACATTAGGACTTTAAGTAAAATTGTGAGATGCTCAACTGACACAGTCTGCAGTCTAATATGGTAGCCCACCACCATGATGACCCAGGACTGAGTCCTGGCAGTGCCTTCCAGCCGGGTTGGGTGATTGGCTATGTCTGACGGAGGAGAGGCCAGTTAATGGATTATCTATCATCTAACAGAGACCCCTGCCTGCCCTGCCTGTCCTGTTCAGGGAACGATTATGCCTACATCCTGTGTTCTTTGGGACTGGCACTGGTCAATTGGGGTGAAAAACATGAGATGAAATTAAGCTAGTTTTATGCCCTTGAAATAGAAAAAAAATCAGTAGTTTACACAAAAGTGAATCTGTTTTTTTTCTTCATTTGTTGACCCTGCCTTGGATTGTCCACTCCATCACAGGGCTGGTTAGTAGTCGCCGTGGTAACACCAAGCTCCGAACAATGGATGTACAGAGCCATGAAATGGGAAGACAGAGCACTGTGTGAATAGTTATTGCTTATATCTTATTGACAACTGTTCATGTTTTTGGATGATTTCATACATTTCAGAAATACTAAATATTTAATGGCATTACAATTTACATTCACAGTTAAGCCATGCAAATATACATATTCAAATGGTCTGCTGTTCTACTAGTCACCATAACTGCTTCTAAAAATCCGTGCCCTAATGCTTTGTCACTGTGCCAATATAATGAGACTCACTACGAGTTGGACAACTTGACAATAAAAATGCAGACCCTTGCTTCAGAGAAATGTCAATTAAGCCATGTTTGTTTATGTGACTCATTTAATGTCACCATCAGCACCACTAAGCCATGTAAAGCAGGGGAAGCATACACATGCAAATCAATTTGATCCAGAGTCTCCCCTTCTACCAACTTTAAATGACATAACACACACATTCACAGTCTCCAAAAACAGCTCACCACTGGACAGAACTCTTGGGAACATGACATTACAGCAAGCCAACACCACATCCGCAAGAATAGTAGTTATTAGAAGTTAATTTGCTATTTTAACTGCAACTGTGCTAAGAGAAGCTTGTGGCCAGTGAGTAAGAGGCTATTATGGCATATTTGTATGACTCTGCCATCACTGTTTATGGCCAGTAATTATTCATTCAAATTATGACTGACATATTCCCTAGCAGCCTTCCAGTTACCAACCGTTCTGTTTTTGTCCTCGTGGCTAACTTGTGTAGTGCAAGGTGTGGATGTGAAAGGGCAGCATTTGTAATTAGGATACAAATGTTTGTCTCTTCAAAGCAATTAGAAGTATAATCTGATTGGCACAGCTTTTTTAATATGGTCTAATATAGAAGAAAACTTATGCATTAGCATTTGCATTTACATTTACAGCATTTAGCAGACGCCCTTATCCAGAGCGACTTACAATTGATTCAATCTTTCAATCCAAGCAATTGTGGGTTAAGGGCCTTGCTCAAGGACCCAACAGTGGCAGCTTGGCAGAGGCGGGATTTGGTGGGATTAGCAGTTGCAGTAACTTATGACTTTATTAGGTACACCTCCTTGTTTCTACATTCATTATCCAGTTGATCAATATAGAAGCACTTTGTCGTTCTACAATTACAGACTGTAGTCCATCTGTTTCTCTACACACATTGTCAGTCTCCTTTGCTGTGTTCTTTAACAGTCAGGACTCCCACAGATCAGGTACTGGGTGGTGGATCATTGTCAGCACTGGAGTGGTGGTGGTGTGTTAGTGTGTTGTGCTGGCTTGAGTGGGTCAGACAGAAGTGCTGCTGGAGGTTTTAATCACCATTAGACACATCAACCATACTCTAATCCTTTAGGATGCTGCCTACAGCATGCTGGTGGCTGGATATTTGTGGCTGCTGGAAGATTTTCAGTCCAGCAGTGACACTGAGGTGTTAAACTCCAGCAGCACTGCTGTGTGATCCACTCATAACAGCACAACACACACTACCACCACTAACAGTGTCACTGTAGTGCTGAGAATGATCCACCACCCAAATAGTACCTGATCTGTGATGGTCCTGTGGGGGTCCTGACCATTAGCATACAGAGTAATGTCGACTAAAAGTATGTAGAGAAACAGATGGACTACAGTTTGTAATTGTATAACTAAAGTGCATCTATATGGTAAGTGGAAAGGACAAAATGGACAATGAGTGAAGAAACATGGAGGTGTACCTAATAAAATGATCAAGAGCATTAAAATACATAAATAAATAAATAATAATGCCAAATTATATTTCTATTCCTGGAGTGCACACAACATTTTAAAAATCGGTGTACATTTGATACAGATCCTTCATGCCAAGGCTGCGGAACAATAGGAATGCGGTTTACTCAACTCCACTATTTACTATCCTTCATCCTTATAATCTCCAGCTATTTGCTGTCTATGATGCTTATATTAACAGATGGCTTAGCACACACACGCCATCGGTAGCGACGTGTCTAGGGAAGAGGTGAATTTTTTTGGAACTCCCCCAAAGACATAAACATTAGTCATCGGTGTTTCAATGTCAACAGACCAAAGACGGGCTGTTTTTGATAGTTACACAGAGAATGGCTCTTAGGTAATCAGTTCACGCTGTAGTTTCCACAACAAGGAAGAGAATAAGAAGGTCTGGAGGGTTTGCGTGCCTTAGCGCACTCTTACACAGGTATGGCAGGTGAACGGCCTTGACTGCTTGGAATTCCCTCAAGCCACTCCATTTATCCCTTACAGTGGATCTGATTTGACGACAATTCATCAGGTTTAATTGGGTGTGGTTACATGGTTTGAAAATGACATTTTACTCGCATGCGAATGGGCCCACACATACCTAGGTGCGTAGTAAGGAACTGGTTCCTCATATCTTCGGCGTCAGAGAAGTGAGAAGCCGTGATTCAAAAGGCCCTCAGTCACTGGGTTCAGTTAAATCAATATTGTTAAAGACTATTTACTCAGCCTGTCAAATCAACACCATGATTCACTCCCAGAAAAGAACAGGCAAGCTTATGAAAAACAAGTCTGTAAATGTTGGGCTGATACAGTAATAATTGTTCAGTACTATGAAACTGAAATACGTGAGTTTATTTAAATAAGCCGACACTTTGTTGACATAGACTATAGTAAGATGGAGGTTAATTTGAGTCAGATGGGTAAAACACAGGGATTCCATATGTGCTTATTGTATATCTAGTAATTTAGCAACCAGTCTTATATAGAGACACTTGGAAAGCGCACACACACACACACACACACACACACACACACACACACACACACACACACACCCACTCACCCACTCACCCACTCACCCACTCACCCACTCACCCACTCACCCACTCACCCACTCACCCACTCACCCACCCACCACTGGAGCTCATTATACCTACCCCTATCCCTAACCTTAACCCAAATGGAGATTTTTTTGACTGGTTCACTTATTCAGAAGAAAGTCATTGTCTGTTTAAAACAAAAAAACAAAAAAAAGGGAGGGGACCAGCAAAACGACACTTAAGAAATGTAGCTCATATGTGTTTAGTGTGTGCCATAATTTGATTTAAACTTTACTACAGTCCAGAACTAACCAGCATACCAGCATGTTCTTCTGGTACCAGTTTCGGCTCCACTCAAGCTCTTCTTCCATCATCGGTTCCAGTTCTCATACTGTTACTCAGACCACATCAGATGGCAATAACTCCCCCTCCCCTCCTCTGGTTGACATGTCACGCCACCCAAAGTTACCTGCTGAGGACACGAGAACCTACAGTGTCTCTACTTACTGTACTAAACAATGCCAATACTCACTCATATTCTCTACGTCATTAGATTTATTACTTTATTTATTTTATATATATATATATATATATATATATATATATATATATATATATATACACACACACACACACACACACACACACACACTATCTTATTTACTATAATTTTATATTCCCTATTTTATTATACTCTTCATAATACTGTATTATCTGTAATTTAATATAGTCTATTTTATTATATTTTATTTAGTTTCTTTTAATATGTTTGATCTTACTTCTATACTTAACATCTATGTACTTAAACAACTGCTATTAACATATGAATTATGTTGGGTCCTTTTTTGAGTTTTGGTCCTCCCAAGGTTTCTTCCTCATCACATTTAGGGAATTTTTCCTTGCCACTGTCACCCTAGACTTGCTCAATTAGGGCTGTGGGTCTAGTCATTTGTAAAGCTGCTTTGAGACAATGGCCGCTGTAAAAAAGTGCTATATGAATAACTTTGACTTGACTTGACCAGCATACACTAAACTCATCTGGGATTCATTCCCGATGAGGCTCACAGAACAAAGTTCCGTAATATATAAAGGAGAATACTGTATATACATTCAAATGGTCCAAAAAAATATTTCTATACCATTTCCTATACTTTTAAAATGGTAACCCTTAATGATAGAAAAGGGCTGCGAGGTTCAATTCCCACCTCTGTCAAGACTTAGATGGTTCCTCGAGCCAGGTCCTAACCTAAAATTGCTTGCATTGTAAGATATCACTTGTAATTTCAAGACTATCATGTGTCATACATTTGCATATAATTGACTTAAGTATTAATCTTTTCAATGATCTGAGTATCATGACATGTCATTTCCCCACTGGCAGTCTTTAGGCTTCAGTGATCTGTGATTTTCCAAGGATGATCAAGTTAAATCTTGATCAAGACGTACAACAAGACATAATTCTGATCAGCATTGCTAACTGTCAAAAGTGCTGGCTTCAAAGTAGAGCCTCATTTTTGTTCTGTGTTGAGCATATAGAAAGGGGAAAGCAGTCATAGCAATAATGCATAGCCATAACATAATTATACTACTAATAACAATGAAACAACATCAGATGATTCCACTGTAAACATGTTAAAGGTTGTACATATAAACAACTGTACCAAAAACAAAATAACAGATCAGGTTGTCTGTTTGTTGCTGAATGTCATTCCACTTGTACTAGTTGAATTCAAACCTGTGTGTTAAGCGTTTAAAATGAAGAAGAATCCTTCTGGGACAAACCTAATGCTAAAGGTAGACTGATACTCATGAAAGAACAAATAGTCCTAAGAACTAAAACCCTGTTAGTGGTGTTACAAATGTATGCATTTATAATTTTTCTAACAGAATGGTAGTGCTCAAGTCTAATCTATGGAGACATATTTGCACTAAGAATACAGCATTGTAGATGTACAAATAAAGAAAAACATAATAAACAAGACAGATCTTCACTGAGCAAGGGCTATTGTGAACCTGAATCACTGTGTACTGAATTGTGAATCATGAAGTGTGAATAGAGTTTCGGCTGAAACTAGTCGTGCGGCTCGACTCGTGCTAGTTTAAGCAAGTGTGCCAAGTACCAAGCCGATGAGAATAAAGACAAATTTTTCTAGTCAATATGCACCGAGAAGCCGACTCGACGAGTTCCGAGGAACTGAGATTGGTTAGTCCGTGCATCTGACAACCACACATGTTACACAAGGCTGACCTTTATGGGAGGCTTGCCAAAAGGAAGCCACCCCCTCCCCAAAAAAAAGGTCAGATGAGATTTTATGGTCAGATGACATCAAGCCAACTACCCAAAATATCATACGTACTATAAAGCATGGTGGTGGCAGTATTTTGTTGTGGGGTGATACAGGGAGGGGCCAATTAATGAGGATTGAAGAGATAACGCTGCCAAGTATACCCCAATTCTTCAAGAAAACTTGCAGTTCTCTGCTAGAAGATGGGCTGAAGATTTTTTGAGTGTCCCTATTGACACTCAAAACAATGCTGTGGCTTCAGGACAGGAAGGTGAACGTCCTTGAACGACCAAATCAGGATGGACTTGTTGCTCAAAGTTGAAAAATTCTGCAAGGAAGAATGGACAAAGATTCCAAACTCCAGGAGGAAACCTATTCAAACAGACTGATGGCTATAACAACAACAAAAGGTGTCTCTACAAATATCAGGGGACTGATCACTTTCCCAACTCTGTTGCTCTAGATTCAACTTGAATGTTATTTGAAATGGTGCAAGGCAAAATGTACAAATAAACTTGGTAAAATATATTGTAAGAGACCATGCACCATTTAATGTTTATCCGGCCAATGTCTTAAAAATTATAATATATTATAGTAGGAAATAATCTTCCTTAACTTCGAACATTGCAGCTGTAAGCAGAACACAGTACTGCACTTAAGTCTAATTATCATATCATACTTAAAAATATCATGTTTGTGTGCACAGCTTTTCGCTACCTATTTGTACCAAGCAGTAAATGGCATTTAAGTGTATGTGCCTGTCCTATTGTGAGTAGTACTGCTTTGTTTGTCCCCCACTACCTGTCTATTCTCTCTAACGTATAACTATATAAACTGGTTCAAAGCCATGCACTAATTCTCAGTTTCATCTGGCTGATCTTTCATGTTGTTTGTAATACTGCCTATCAATTTTTGACTTCTGTCAAAAAGTATCGTTCGCTTCAATCACTCATTAATTACTCGTGTTTCAGCAGCATCTCTGATGCATTGATGTATTGGTGGAACACAGTTTTCTTGCAAAAATATTTACATTAGAGTAGCCTAAAAAGACTGTGACTATGGTGATGTCCGGTCAACATCCATTTTGGTCAGTGTCCTGTTTCACAGAACATAATGCATAGCTGTATATGGAACACTTTTAATGGGTTTTGATTACAGTACAATGTGTTAGATTTTATTCTGAATTAATTACTCGTTTGACTTGGTGTGAATGTAGTGAAAAATGCAAATGGTAGAAGGTGCGCCAATATAAAGGAGAGTCTGTAAGTATTCATGACCTGACATAATCAGGTGTAACTACAGAATACAAGAGTAACTAAAGAATTCAACAGTGGGGTGTATAAACAATAAAAACAAAGCGGTACAAGAACAGGCAATACAAAGGAATACAAAAGTCTCTTCCTTTGTATTGTTTAAATAGGTTGGTCTTGTGGAAGTAATGAAGACACTGGGCCGTCCAGTGTCACAAGTAAAGCTCGTACATAATTTGGCAATGTTAGTCTGTGTACTTGCATAGGCCAAAGCGAGACTTGCATCATAACCTAATATTATGACTCTGTAAGGGGAGACGATGTAAAGAAATAGCCAATTTACAGTTTTCAGTCATTAGTACCTAAAATATTTAGCTAGAAAGTATTATTTGGCATCATATGTGGGATTTTATGGTCCTGGAAACAGTCATGAAGTGAAAACATTAGTGAAGTGAACCATTAAACACTGTGCTGTGTTACAAATATCCACAATATCAGACCCAATAGACTTAAACTACAGATTTCTCAGGGTTTAAACACCTACACTATTAATTACTGTAGAATGGTAGGTTAATCTTATGAGAAAATGATGGAGGGGTGAATCACACTAGAGACACAGGGTGGCATGTGTGTATGGCAGAGAGGAATTGGCTAGTAAACTGCAGACTTCCATGCCAAAACAAAGCTGAAGCTACAGAACCGGTTTCAGCATTAAACAGGGTTCTGCCTTATGGGCTTGGTTGCAGGGTTAAAAGGTCACTGTTGTCACGAAAGCCATGTTCTTCACTCACACGCACAGTGGCATGTCTATACACACACACACACACACACGTTCAAGAAAGATAATCTTCCATCGGACGCACTGCTTAATTAAAGAGTGGAGAAGTAGCAGGTTGAAGGCCTTGATATAAAAATTAAAAGAAAGACGCACATGCACCATGGAAAGTTAGATTACAGCACAGCCTCAGTCTTGTCTAAACTTTATCCTCTGCTCAAACTTTCCCACTATCATTACACCCTCAGCTGTCCTGTCCTTGTACTTTGTAGTGTATACGCTCGCAGAAATATAAATAGCAATCAAAGGAGTGTTCATACATTCGCAGAGCTTCAAATTTGGTCTATCTGCTGAACCAAATTCCCCTATTGCCTATGGCTACATTTAGACAGGATGACAAATCAGACAAACAGTTTACACAGGTAGACAAAGGTTTTACCACACACCTCATACACATGTTTTCCTTCAGACCTAAACAGCCATTTCCAAAGGCTACCATTGGCATTTCAGCTTATCTAAGCACTCAAAACTAAGACGTGGTGCTTGTGCTAAGTTCTCCACATACAAACATAAGACTGTATTCAGAGTTCAGTTACACACGCATAGTGAGGAGTCAATAGATCAAGATCAGCCGATGCAGATTTACTTCTGCCACTTTATTAGTTACACCTTGGTAGGACCCCCTTTCGTTTTCAGAAGTACCTTAATTCTTAGTGCCATAGTGTATATTGACATGATAGCGTCACATGGTAGCTTCCGATCCACCATATCCCAAAAGGTTCTCTATTGGATTGAGATCTGGTAACTGTGGGCCATTTGAGTACAGTGAATTTATATTATTGTAGCTACACATTTATATTTACAGCATTTAGCAGATGCCCTTATCCAGAGAGACTTCCAACTGATACAATCTTACAATCCAAGCAATTGTCGGTTAAGGGTGTTGCTCAAGGACCCAACAATGGCAGCTTGGCAGAGGCGGGATTTGAACCGTGGACCTTCTGGTCCATAGTCCAGTATCTTAACCACTAGGCTACCATTGTCATGTTCAAAAAGCCAGTTTAGGATGATCTGAGCATTGTGACGTGGCACGTAGAAGATGGTACACTGTACTCAAAGGGATGGGCATGGAAAGCAACAATACTCAGGTAGACTTTTGTTTACATGCTGCTTAGTTGGTGGTAAGGGGCTCCAAAGTGTGCCAAGAAAATACCCCCCACACCATGACACCACCACCACCAGCCTGAACAGTTGATACAAAGCTGGATAGATCCTTGCTTTCGTGTTTTTACACAAATTCTGACCAGACAATGTTTTTCCAATCTTCTATTGTCCAATTTTGGTGAGCCCGTGCGAATTGTAGTATCAGTTGATTGTATTGTCATATCTGCTTCAAGATTTGATGTGTTGTATGTTCTTCTGCATACCTTGGTTGTAACAAGTCGTTATTTGAGTTACTTTTGCCTTTCTAATCAGCTCAATCCAGTCTGGCTGTACTCCTCTGATATCCAAAAATGCATTTTTGCCTAGAGGCCTGCCATTCACTGGATATTTTCTCTTTTTCTCACCATTCTCATGACAATCTCAAAATCTCTTTCAAAGTCACTTAAGTCATCCTTCTTCCCCATTCTGATGCTCGGTTTGAGCTTCCGCTGTCCTGACTACATGCCTGAATGCATCGAGCTGATGCCATGTGACTGGCTGATTAGATATTTCCTTCCGGTGAGTGTAGACTGTGCAGGCAGTTGAACGTTTAGCATCTTATTAAAGCGGAGTCATGTCTCACTTCTATACTATGCAGAATTTGTATGCTTTTGTCTTAACATCCACTTTCTCATGTCAACATGTAGAGTTTATTTAATACCACCTACAAATGGTTTTTACTTTTTATATTGCATAGCATACAATATCTACTGACTACCAGTGAACCCAAACTCATATGGGAGACACCAGAGGAACGTGTATGAACTACCTATTATTTTTAAATCACACTTTACCAGTGAAAGCTGAAATGAATTAAAACAAACAAATAAGCTTAGCTAACTGCAGCCTGTGTTTTGGAGCATTCAGTTCATGTTTTCCTTTCAATTTTCGCTCATAACTAATTTTTTTAGGACCCATGGAGACTTATTTGCACAAAGAACACAGTTATGTAGATGTAAAAATAAAGAAAAACACGAAAAACAAAGCGGAGATCTTCACTGAGCAAAGAGCTATTGTGAATCTGAATCACTGTGTATTGAATCATGAATCAGCCGAAACAAGTCACGCGACTCGACTCATACAGGTTTAAGCAAGTGCACCAAGTACTGAGCAACCGATGAGAGACAAGACAAATGTTTCTAATCAAAATGCTTCAAGAACTGAATTTTACAAGTTCCAAGATGGTCGAGAACCGAGGTACCACTGTACATCATTTTAAAGAAGAAACATATTTGAGGGTTTCGTGAACATTAGGCAGATGTTCTGATTATGAATGAGCCAGGCTTACGGGGTTCTTTTTGCTTATTGATTCATCTGGTATGAAGACGCCTCACCGCTCTGATTAAGGGTGAAACATCATCGGATCGAGTTGTTACACCCACTAACAAGAATAAGATGCAGAAGGAATGTAACCAAAGCACTTTTTTCAGCAGGTTCACACGCTTCGCCGAACATCACCTGTGCACACCTGGCTAGCGTCATGCAGGTGCACAAAAGAGCCTTAACCCCAGGCTGCTGTGCATCTTACTGTTAAATTTGACACTCGAGTCCATGTTTGGCTTGCAATGGAAATCAATCATGCAGACAGAACTTTACAAACAGACCTCAGCGGCTGGACGGTAAGTCAGGAGCTGACAGGAACAGTTTGCCCTGCTGCACCTGCACTCATTAAAGAGCCTGGTGAGACGAAGAGGAATGCAAGTTATGCAAAGCCTCCCTAAAACGCTGTTTATGTCTTCGAGAAGGAACATCAGGGTGAAAAAAAAGTTCGGGAATGCTTATTTTTGAGAAGGCATTGATAGATAATTTCTTCTCGTGTGTCAGAAAGCTTTATGGCGGGGCTAGCGGAGTGGTTTAGGTTCAGTGCTAGTCAATGTTGGGCCATAATGTTTGCTCCATAAATGTAAGCGCTATAAGCATGGGTATTAATCATCAGGGGGAGGATTTCTCCATCATGCTCGCGGATTTGAAATACGAATTTAGGTTCAAGCTAAGCCAGAATGGAATGAACTCAGAGCTCTAGTATTACCAGGTAATTACTATCGAGCTCTGTGCGTGTTTGAAAGAAATGGAATAAAAGATATTGCCATAACCGTGCAGTCACCTCTCACAAACATCGCCGGCATCATGAGATGCCCTGAACCTGTATGCGAAAGTCTGTGACCCCACTGCTGACAGGGCTTGGCCCTCTTAAAGTGCCAAAACAAAAGTGCTGGCGTGACGAACCACCTGCGCGCTCCAAGCCGCTTCCCAATGCTTTTATCTTCCCCTTTTCCTCTCCTGTTGTTGAAACGGTGCCCTCCTGACTTGTTCGTTTGTTGTTATGCCGGCCACGCTCTACAGAAAACTTGGCCCTGAACGGAGATCAGGGTTGGAAAGCGCCTGTTTTCGCTCCTGCACAGAAAGGTGGCAGGACTGAAATTGTGTGAGGTCGGAGAACAGGAAGCGCTTTCATCTCCACCGGCTGACCAACTCTGACCCTCCATTGTGTTACGAGGGAATGCTGCAGAGCATTCTCCAACGATCACAAACTCAGATGCCTTGGTTATTGTCTACCATACAGGTTTAAAACTCATTACATACGAGTAACGCAAACGAAACATGTGGCACTCGTGGGACTCCATCTAAAACTTCACAGGCCTCCTATATCTGTTGGTATTTTCACTGAGGTGAAACAATGAAAATACTCTAATCATCAAGAAAGTCGTCTACAAATGACAAAAATGACTCATTAATAATGGCAAATTAACAAGAATAAGATTTAAACGGACATACCAAGTTAAAGTTTGTGTTTAGACACTTAATACAGATCCTTAGGATGGGCTATACTGCTTCAGACAATCAATATATACGTTCAAAGATCACTTCATTAGGTACACCACCTTATTTCTACTCTCACTGACCATTTTATCAGCTTCACTCACCATATAGAAGCACTTTGTAGTTCTACAATTACAGACTGTAGTCCATCCATTTATCTACATACTTTGTTCGTTCCATTAACAATGTTCTCTAATGGGTCAGGACCCCCACAGATCAGGTGCTGTTTGGGTGGTGGATCATTCTGAAAACTGCAGTGACACTGACGTGGTGGTAGGTAAAATGGTAAAATGACCATATATAATTATTTTTCAGTGTCTTTATTAAGATACAAACAGAAAATATAGGAAACATTTAACACAAAATAAAAACCTTGGTATCCCAAAGAAGATGCCAGATGCTGCTACTGCTCAAGTGCAAGCGCAGATCACTACATACTTGCCACTGTAGCATATATAATCTTTTCTCTTTTTTTTTGTTTTTTTAAAATACTGCATACAAATTCCCTGTATTTTCTGGCTGTATTCTAATAAAGAGACTGTGGTAGCCTAGTGGTTAAGGTACTGAACTATGGATCACAAGGTCCAGGGTTCAAATCCCACCTCTGCCAAGCTGCCACTGTTGGGTCCTTGAGCAAGGCCCTTAACCCACAATTGCTTGGATTGTAAGACTGTATTAAAAGTCGCTCTGGATAAGGGCGACAGCTAAATGCTGTAAATGCATTAAATAAATAAATAAATAAATAAATAAATAAATAGAGACTGGGAAATGGTTATATATGGCCATTGTACGATTGTTAAAACAATACATCTGTGGCTGTAAATCAACCAATTTTTGGTTGGTGGACAATTTTCAGCCCAGCAGTGACACTTAGGTGTTTAAAAACTCCAGCAACACTGCTGCGACTAAACCACTCGTACCGGCACAACACACTAACACCACCACATCAGTGTCACGGCAGTGCTGAGAATGATATACCACCCAAATAGTACCTGATCTGTGGTGATCATAGGTGTCTAGCCTCTTTTTATGGGTGCACCCTTAAATATTAAAAAGTAATTTTTTTTAAATGGCTGTTTTTTTTTTTATTTATGTAAGTTCGTCTCTGATAAGCTGAACAATACCAAAACTATAGGAAGTATACGGTTGAAACCATTTTTAACATCGGAAATGTCCATGTCTCACAAATGGTATGATCCAACTGATGGCTTTGTAGCTCACACTCTCAGCATTAAAGTTAGTTTTCTATGATTTGTTGATGTCTTTCCAGTGATAGTGTCTGTACCCAAAAAGTCAGATGTTCTTCCTTCACAAGAGTGGAAATGACAGCCCAACATTAGGTTAAAATGTATTTTTAAAAAAGTGTTTAAATAAAATAAAAAAAAGACCAGGAGGTGGAGGGAATGTCTCATTGGGTGCACCCCTAAAGTGCTGATCCTAGAATTTCCCCTGGTGGTGGTCCTGTGGGAGTCCTGATCATTAGAGAACAGAGTAAAGGTAGCTAACAAAGTAAGTAGAGAAAAGATGGACTACAGTCTGTAATTGTAGAACTGCAAAATGGAACTGATAAAATGGACAATGGAGTTTAGAAACAAGCAGATGTACCTAATAAAGTGATCGATCAACACAATTTTGTAATTATCAACATTGTTCAGTGTGAAACTCGACAGGCACTGGACGCTCCACAGATCATTGATCTTCACACAGACTTCATTTAAGATCTCCATTAACGAGCATTCGGAAGACGAGATCAAGGGCTATCGGTGAAATGGAGGTCAGCAAAATGGCATTCTTGCGATGGCTATGACATCATGAAGATGACATTTCCTTCCTGTTCTTCATGCCTGCTCGTATGGCCTTCCTCTTGCTGATGTCAGAGCCCAGACTGCAGGTCCCAATCACGCCAAAGACCCCCTAGAGAGAGACCTCGCCAACCTCTGAGAGACCAGAATAGAAAAGCTCTTGCTCCTGGAACTACTCCCAACAGCCTCAAGACATTAAAAAAAACTAAGAGGGAAGGAAAACAATCTCTTTTATCCTGTGCTGCTGCCAGCTTCCTGGACAGGTTAGCGGTGGGCCACAGTCAGGGGCCTTTGAATGAACTTCCCTGTTTGACAGCAGAGAGGTGACTCTAGGGAGTTGTGTTTTTCTCACTGGCACGCAGAGGTAAATTTCAGCGCAAGGTTACCAACATTATAGCAACCTCATCAAGATAGTGTTTGGATGGTTGTTTTGTGTTTTGGCCTTTTGCAGGTCAGGGGTGCACAACCCCAGGCCAGCCTTGAAGGGCTATTGTCCAGAAACACTTGGTTTCTTGCCAAGTGATTCATCCTAGTGTACGAATTAAATTCTGTTTGATCGTCTATAGCACTTTTACCAATATACCAGCTTTATAAAAATAACCCAAATCAGCAGCAAGAGGTGGCAGTGGCAAGGAAAAGCCATTGACGTGCATAAGAAGGAAAGCTTGAGAGGATCCATGTGCTTGCACCAGAAAGTTCTTAAGTGCCTCTGATATGGACTCAGACTACAGATGTTCAACACTTTTGGAGATCACAGAGCCCAGCACTTGTAACACTGTGCAGGAAAGCTGTAATAAGATTCTGCAGAAATTCCACTAACACACTTGTATCAGATATTGACTTGCTGCTAAAGGTCTTGAGTACCTGGACCAGGATAAACTATGACTACCCTCGAAAAAACCAATACTTTCAGAAACAGCATTATGAAATGGTGCAGTGTAGGGGTGGGCAATATGGCCAATATTATCTTTCAGGGTATATATATATATATATATAGTATATATATATATATATATATAATATATATATATATATATATATATATATATATATATATATAATTTTATACAACAGTTACTTCCAGCCTTATAATCTGATTGGTTGAGAAAACATTCTCAACGTGCTGTGATATTTGGTGAAAACAACAATGTTTCGCACAAAAACAATATCACTCTGCCGACACGTTGCCAAGTAATGACAAGCCAAACACACCCAAATATAACATATACAAATAACACAATAACCCTACTCAATAACTAAATTATATTGTTCAGCATATGTAAACTATAGAATTTTTACATATACAGTTTATACATATATATTTTTCACAGACTTTTGTAGAATACTGTGTTGAGAAGTGGTACCGATGACTATCAACAAGGTTATTATATATTTTATATGTATTTAAAGGATATTCAGTATGAAATTCAGGGCTTCTTTGATTAATGCCTTGTGAACGTAATGCCAATGCCGTTGTGTGTTATCGCTGATATTATCAGGGCTGTTGATTGTCTATGGCACTCTCCTTCAGCTTGTGTTCTATTGCCCAATTATATCAAGCTATATACACACACACACACACACAACACACACACACACACTATAACCTATACATATTACATATATATATATACATACATATAGATATATATACATACATATATATATATATATATACATACATATATATATATATAGATATACACATACATATATATATATATATACACATATATATAGATATATATATATATATATATATATATATAGATACATACATATATATATATAGATATATATATATTATATATATATATACACATATATATATATATATATATACACATATGTATATATAATATATATATATATATATATATATATATATATATATATGTAGATGTATATATATATATATATATATAAACACTGAAAGAGAAATTAACGTTTAAAATGCATAATTAGAAGCGCTGGTACAATCTGACAAAAACTATACAACTTACTTGCGTTGTTGAGTTCAAATAATACAGAAAAATACAAGTTTTAAAGGTTATTTTGGCTACTGCACATGTGCGTCCCACCACCACAAAGGGGCCAAGACTTACCACCCACCTCTCCAAGACATTTACTAACATGCCAATTGGTTCTTTCTTATGATAGTGCGGGATTTCTGTACTACTGTCCTATTCATATTTCAACCAGTGACCAATCTCTACCTTATATAATGTCTGTGATAACAGACAGGGGCTGTACATCATCCGGCCATGCAAGGTTAAAGTATGGTTAAAATGCCACCTACTGACAGTCTGAAACATGGCGGGTTAGCGGAGTAGAATTCCATTGCTGGCAGGACATTTGTCATATTTTAAGCTTGGCGGCTTCGAGGTCAAGTGCATGGAATTAAATCCGTCCTGCCATCACAGGGGGCGAGAGGTGAGGCTGGCGAGACGACGAGGTTAGACTGTACATAGATATCCCTATATAGTTGTTATTGAAGAAACTATCATTTTTAAATTGTATAAAATACACGTTTAGTGTAGTCCAGAGCCATAACCCCCGTCATTCCTGTTCTGGCTCCTCTAAAAACACTGAGACCCACTTTCTCACACACCACAAGCGGCCACAATAAGCGGCCATTCTCTCTGTTCCTGTTAACCAGTATTACTGATGTACCATGGAATTACCATATAGCCATAAATATTGGGACAGCTACGGATCCTTAGCCATACATATCTAGACATCTAAATGACATTTAACCATAAATACCATAAATATATACACAAACAATTATGCCTTCTAATCTAAGAGGTTCACATACTTTCGTCATTCAAGTATATGTTTCTTTTATTTAACGTCACTTTCAGCATCAATGGCTATTTAATCACACAAGGCTACATCAAACCTAGTCATACATACTCAGACTGGTCCAGTTTAGCGTAATCATTTAACCTACTGCGTGTCTTTGGACTGTGGAAGGAAACCGGAGCACCCAGAGTAAACCCATGCAGACACGGGGAGAACATGCAAACTCCATACAGTGGGCAGGATTGAACTGGGGACGCTGCGAGGCGATGCGAGCCAAGCATGTGTGGTATTGGATCGGTTTCCTCAACAAATTCATGGTGAAGTACAAAATATTTTTGTCTCATTTCAAGCACAGCTGGCTTATCATTGTCTACTTGTAGAACTTCTGGCGAAAATCTGGTGATGTTTTAGGCCAGAATTTATATAGCACCAGTGTCGATCTTCAGAAAATAACCTTCTTTCTATTTTTCTGCGCCAACATATGATTATGGACACATTTAAATTTCTAGTCTATAAAATGAACTCGCTCTCAGAGTGAGTTCATTTGCCTCATTGCCTTTTCCAAGTCAGTCTAGTCATTTCCACCAAGCATCTGGTGTCTTGATTTACCCTTCACACAACTGGCAGTGAAAGAGGGCTACATATGGCCTTGCTGACCTGCGTGGAAAAGAACGGTATTTCTTCTGCCGACGGATTTCCATGTCCTCATTTCCACACGCAAGACATTCCGTACCTCCTACACTGTAAATTAGCATTAAGCTTCCGTAATGCTGCAATCAGAAATTGCTGAAATAGTGCCACCACCATCCTGGAACCAGCTAACCGAGAGAACTGAAAATGGATGTACTGTCAGGTCTTATTAGGCTTTGCTGCTGCTACCTAAAACTTGCTTGTGAAATTGGCCTCACTCGTGGCAGCCTGCTGTTTTCAGGTCGGGTCACGGAACACCTATTCACATTTAGCTACAAGAGATCCATTCTAGACTAGCCCTTGGCCTTTATGACCTGTATAACTCAACATACATGATGTGTCATTATACTTACATGTTTGAAGAGGTTCAAAGTAATTTGTAATGGAGTTTAAAGTAGTTTTTTAAATTTGTACTTTTACTTGTACTTAGTGGTGTGAAAAAGTGTTTGCCCCATTCCTGATTTCCCATTTTCCAGAACATAAAAAACAATTTAAATATTAGTCAAAAACAACACATTTAAACACAAAATGCAGTTTTTAAATGAAGGTGGTTAATATTGAGGAAGAAAAAAAATCCAAACCTACATGGCCCTGTGTGAAAAAGTGATTGCTCCCTAAACCTAATAACTGGTTGTTCCACCCTTAGCAGCAACAACTGCAAGTGCTTGTGATAACTTGCAATGAGTCTTTTACAGGGTTGTGGAGAAATTTTGGCCACTCATCTTTGCAGAATTGTTGTAATTCAGCCACACTGGAGGGTTGTGGAGCATGAACAGCTTTTTAAGGTCATGCCACAGCATCTCAATAGGATTCAGGTCAGGACTTTGACTAGGCCACTCCAAAGTCTTCATTTTGTTTTTCTTCAGCCATTCAAAGGTGGACTTGCTGCTGTGTTTAGGATCATTGTCCTGCTGCAGAACCCAAGTTCGTTTCAGCTTGAGGTCACCAACAGATGGCCGGACATTCTCCTTCAGGATTTTTTGGTAGACAGCAGAATTCATAGTTCCATTTATCACAGAAAGTCTTCCAGGTCCTGAAGCAGCAAAACAGCCCCAGACCATCACACTACCACCACCATATTTTACTGCTGCTATAATGTTCTTTTTCTGAAATGGTGTGTTACTTTTACACCAGATGTAATGGGGGACACACCTTTCAAAAAGTTCAACTTTTGTCTCATCAGTCCACAGAGTGTTTTCCTAAAAGTCTTGGGGATTATCAAGATGTGTTCTGAAAAAATTGACAAGAGCTTTAATGTTCTTTTTGCTCAGCAGTGGTGAGGCCTGCAGTTCTTTGGATGTTGTTGTGGGGTCTTTTGTGACCTCTTGGATTTAGGTTTAGGGGGCAAACACTTTCACACAGGGCAATGTAGACTTGGAGTTTTTTCTCCCTTAATAATAAACACCTTCATTTAATAACTGCATTTTGTGTTTACTTGTGTTGTCTTTGGCTAATATTTAAATTGATTTGATGTTCCGAAACACTTACACTGTAAGTATGTTTTGTTTGAAATATTGTACTTCACTACATTTTACATCACATTTTACTGAGTAAAAAATGTAAATAATTAACGCAAAAAAGGGCAGGAGAACAAACTGGTGCTAACATCACAAGAAAGATGGAGATGGGCAAGTCAGGCACCATCAATGCCACTGACCAGCTCCACAGTGAAACCCTGTCGAATTCTGTAGAAGTTGAACTCCAAGGAATTAAAGTGAACCCCTGGCCATATTTAAAGAACCTCTTTGTCTTCAAGTGCAAGAAATGCACCAGCTTTAGTATGCTTTACTAGAGAATATCAGTGTTTGTATTGTTTGAAAATGTTTTATGGGACGAACTGCCCTAAAATGACGCATTATACCTCCCTACATCTGTATATGCAATTTGTTGACATGTTTAATTTGTATTTTATTTGATATTGCACTTCAAAACAAATAGTCGAGATATTTCTTATCCCCTTTCCTTTTTGTACTACACAGGAGAGACCAACCTCCCACGGTTAAAATGATAGCTTAGTAACTTTTACTCTGAGTAAATCTTAAATGAACTACTTTTTACTTGAGTAGATTTTTAGGCCATATTAAAAATTCAGAGTAATTGCACTTTTATTTGGTTAGAATATTTTAGTACTCCAAGTGATGTAGCTTTCTTGTTTGTAAAGCATTGTGGGGTGTGAGAAAGGTGCGATAAACTATTATTAGTATAAGGAGTGTGAAATGTGTAGTCTATGATGATAACTAATTGTATGTCACCCCCTTTGGAAAAAACACACCTCAAGAGTTCACCGAGTCATACAGCCAGGTAGGATAGACTACTGCGCATTCGCAGCATCCATGCAGCATGCTAGCACAACAAATCAAGCAAGCGTTCTACCTAAAAGCAGTAGAAGTTAAAAATGAGTGAACAAACAGCTCCAGGAGACAAAACTCAGACACCACCAGCCTCACAGTCGGATGGAAAAGACGGATGTTGCTCAAAAAGTACATTAAATAGATTGCCGTTACAGACAGCTCCACAACTAACTTATGTCAACTGCAAACTAACCACCGTGCTGAATACGAAGATTAGAACAAACTTCGGAAGACAGTTGTCCACAGCAGGTTTAAACCAGCCAAGGTAGCAGCACAAAAACACACTCAGCACACCTTAGCTTTAGTTTCATTCTTAGGTTTATCATCTACACCACCCAAGGAGGTTGGGTCCCTTTTTGAGTCTTGGTCCTCCCAAGGTTTCTTCCTCATAACACTAAGGGCGTTTTTCCTTGCCACTGTCACCCTAGGCTTGCTCAATTTGGGATTGGACGTAGATACTAGAAGATAATCTAAACTTGTAAAGTTGCTTTGAGACAATGCTCCATTCTAAAAAGCGCTATATAAATAATTCTGACGTGACGTGACTTGATTTAGCTAGGTCATTCTGCAAAAAAGTGACTCAACTAGAAAAGCAACAGAAGGCAAGGCATAACAAAAGTGTAACCAACTACAATGCAAAAGACATGGTGCAAGTTCAAGAGGTGCATAATTGAGAGAAATGGGTTCAAATAACTTTTGAATACTTTAGACCCAAGACTTGCAGTGAGTGCGTTTCCATGCAGAGAGCTGGATTTTATTCCAGTAATCACATTACTCATTGCATGAATACCATTAGTCTGGGTCCAACATATGTCTGTGTGGGCTTACTCTGGGTATTCCGCTTTCCTACCACAGACCAATTACATGTGTGTGAGGTTAATTGGTGTCTCTAAAGTGCCCCTAGCATATGAGTGTACATTCCCTATGATGGATTGGCGCCCCAGTCTGCGCATGTGCACGAGCATTTTCCGTGGTTGCCAGTTCTGCACATTTCTAAAGTCTTGGCTTTACTTGGCCTTTTGTTCCATTGACTTGAGCGTTTATGTCGCTCTACCCCCCCTCCTCGCTGAATCTGGCAACCATGGAATTAAAGGCTATTGAACTATCGAACACTTTTGGGAGACTTTGAAACGTAGTATATACACAAAAGTATTAATAATTTGATTATCTTATATAGAAGTTTGAAATTTGTCACAGATTTATATGAGATTATTGGCTGGTTGCAAAGCAGACATCCGATTACTGTCTGAGCCATGGAAACCCTTCCCATTATCTGATGCATGTATAGTCATTGATAGGATTACCGACAAAATCTGATTTTCTGCAGTTATCGGATTATTAAGTGCATGTAAACACGCTCACTGCCAAAGCACCGCCTAATTTTCATTTTGGACAAAATCCCAGATAACATCAAGATATCATTTTTCCTCCAGTGTAGCACACACCTAATTAGTGTTATTATTATGAATTTTTCGACAACAGTTATTCTAAAAAGTGATTAGAACACTTGAAGAAACCTGACCCAGCCATGGTATGATAGAGCAGCGAGGGCTGACTCTGTGCGTGAGACTGATGTTGCCTGCGGCTTTGTTTATGTTTCTGCAATCTGTCAGTGAAAGACTGCACTCGAAGATAGCGCTCCCCTCCCACCCGCCAGCCTCCCTCCCGTGAGGGAGGTGCACGCCAGCGCTTTGGCAGGTGTTTCAAAGCCTTCTGCATCTTACCTGCCATCATGCCGTGAGAATGTCGGCGAGCCGGGCGCTCGGCGAGCTGCAGGTAGAGTAGAAGAATGGGGAAACCCTTCGCTAGCCTTTGTCACCCTTCCTCTCGGTTCGTCCTTTTGACGTAATCACGCCATGGAAAGTATCATTCTTAGAAATCAAGGTCGGCTACGCCTCAGTAGCAGAAAAAAGGAGAGCCGTGGCTGTTTTACGTCATCTCTCGGGCAACATGTTGTCATGAGAGCAACCGTAATAGAGGAGCTGATTGTTAGATGTTTAGATTACAACGAACACAAAGCAGGTAAATAAATAACTTCTTAACTTGTATGGACAGATGACAGATTTGCAACGCATGACTCATTCAAGAAAGATTCAGCTTTGTCCCCTGGCAAACCTGGTTTTATGTAATTATTTTATTTTTCATCATATCACCTTCCAGTGGTTGTTAACTGATCCACCTTTCGAACACGCAAAGCACTCTGAGTCAGAAGCTCCCTCAGCGTTCATGCCAATCAAACATCCCTCCCAGACATCTGGGTGGCATTGTCCTCAGGCACAGCACAGCTTCTCTGTTCGGAACCCGAACCTGAGGGACTCGCCCGGTCACCTTGACTGTGCAGCCGGCGCTGGTTCAGTACTTTGTCGCAAATGTTTATATAAAACTGATTTAGGGTGTTTATCAGATGGCTCTAATCTGATGACCTGATGCCAGGTGGAATGCTTTATTCAATGGAGTGGAACAGATTCTCACGAACCTCCGCAGACAGATTATCCTCTCCTTTATGCTGATTTATCTCGTGTTTGATCACGCATTTGTCTCTGTCAAAATCCACGGAAACACGGGATCAGCACTGTAACTGTGTTTAAAGGCATACAGGCATTCTTTATTAAAAAAAGGCAAGCACGGAAACAAAACAGAAAAATGAAAGAACCTGGATAATGTAAGTGTTTATAGTCTGATCACGTTTACTCCAGTTATAATGGAATTACTAACAAGCAGAAAAACAAGATCAGTACTACAGTACTACTACACACACACACAGTGGGGCAAAAAAGTATCTAGTCAGCCACTGATTGTGCAAGTTCTCCTACTTAGAAAGATGAGAGAGGTCTGTAATTTTCATCATAGGTACACTTCAACTATGAGAGACAAAATGAGGAAAAAATGCAGAAAATCACATTGTAGGATTTTTAAAGAATTTAATTGTAAATTATGGTGGAAAATAAGTATTCGGTCAATGAATTTGGTTCAACTCAATACTTTGTAACATAACCTTTGTTAGCAATGACAGGTCAAACGTTTTTCAGTAAGTCTTCACCAGGTTGGCACACACTGTAGCTGGTATTTTGGCCCATTCCTCCATGCAGATCTCCTCTAGAGCAGTGATGTTTTGGGGCAACACAGACTTTCAACTCCCTCCACACATTTTCTATGGGGTTGAGGTCTGGAGACTGGCTAGGCCACTCCAGGACCTTGAAATGCTTTTTACAGAGCCACTCCTCCGTTGTACGAGTGGTGTGTTTGGGATCGTTGTCATGCTGGAAGACCCAGCCACGATCCATCTTCAATGCTCTCACTGATGGAAGGAGGTTTTGGCTTAAAATCTCACGATACATGGCCCCGTTCATTCTTCCCTTAACACGGATCAGTCGTCCTGTCCCCTCTGCAGAAACACAGCCCCAACGCATGATGTTTACTCCCCCATGCTTCCCAGTAGGCATGGTGTTCTTGGGATGCAACTCAGAATTCTTCTTCCTCCAAACACGACGACTTGAGTTTTTACTAAAAAGTTCTATTTTGGTTTCATCTGACCACATGATATTCTCCCAATCCTCACTCTTCCCAGCCTGGTGCAGGTCAACAATTTTATTGCTGGTGTCCTTCAACAGCTCTTTGGTCTTGGCCATGGTTGAGTTTTGAGTCTGACTGTTTGAGGCTGTGGACAGGTGTCTTTTATAAAGATAGCGAGGTCAAACAGGTGTCATTAATACAGGTAACGAGTGGACGACAGAAGAGTTACAGATCTGTGAGAGCCAGAAATGTTGCTTCTTTGTGGGTGACCAAATACTTATTTTCCACCATGATTTACAAATTAAATTCTCTAAAAATCCTACAATGTGGTTTTCTTTTTTTTTTTTTGGTCATAGTTGAAGTGTACCTGTGAAATATATCTAACATAGATTTTTTCCCCCCTCACATTCTATCTATCTCAAAAGCTGGGTTGCTGTTGCAGAGCTGGGGGATGACATTTTTGCTGCTTCTTAACCAAATATGGATGGTTGTGCGGGTTGTCCAGGACTGTGTAAAAGTCTCAGACCACCATTAGCTTAGATACACCATTGTTTTACCAATGCTGTAAATTACTATATCTATATATATATAGATTCTCTTTATTATAATACAACCAGAATACACAGGACATTTGTATGCAGTATTAAAAAAAAACAAACAGGAAAAACAGCTTCTATAGGCTACAGTGACAAGAACTTAACATGACCTCCCCTTATGCTTGAGTAGTAACAGCATGAAAAAAGAGCTTCATCGCGATGTCAACTTGACTTTTCTATAGTCTGAAGAAGTTTGATCAGGAATGGTCTTGGGAAAAATGTGCTAAAGCAGTGGAGAAGGGTATTATGGATTTTTTGGGTCCAATCGTTGACAATATGTTCATTATACCATTGCTAAACCAACAAATCTAATGGTGGCCTAAGACCTTTGCACAGTATTGTATATAAATAATAGGTGTATCAATTACACATTCTTAATATATTCAATTAAGTTTTTTTTTATTTTTACAAAAACAAACAAAACAAAAACAGGTATATGGAAACAATATTTTGCACATGCCAAAATTCTATTATTATTTTTGTTATGGACTGTGCTGGCAATGATAAACCAAATCGGAACACAAGATGCAGATAAGCAGCCAAACATCGACGTAAGAAATAATAGAGATTTATTACAAATAATAACACACAAGCAACATGCCGCACTATGTAAACAAAATCAGTGTGAACTAAGGGACCGGAGAGAAAAGGCAAATCGGGCTAAAGAAACGAAAAACGAATTGCGACCCAGGGCGAACCCTAACAATTTTTAAATATGTTAGAACATTTACTTTATTCCCCAAAGAGTTTGTGTATTCTGTTATTTGCAAAATAACCAAAGTATATTTGACAAGAGCTATCAAAACTTTTTAATAAAACTACATTGTAGAACTCTTTCCAGACAGGACTAAAATTGCATTGCATCCTAGGGTAACTTTCTCTTTCACAGGAGCTATTCTGTGATAGTTTTTCTGTCCAGATCAGCCATGTCGGTGTTTTTCTCTTCTCAACCGAGAAGATTACAGGAATTTTCTCAGATGAGAACAGAATTACCTACTGTTTTCACCAAATTCAGATGTATTGTGACAAATTTAGCCATCTAGATGCAAAGATTTGTGCTTCCTGACCACTGCTATTCACTATAGATCCTTAACAAGGGAAGAAAAGTCAGTCAGAGATATTTCTGAATCTACAAATGGAGGCTTTAAAAAATATATTTAATTGGACTAGACTTCAGGAAAACTTTATACTTATGTCTCTCGGACAACCAAGGAGGACAAAAAACTGAGTGGCAGAGGGATCCAATTCACACGTCAGGGGATCATCCCGTGGTGCTGTAAATTCAAACCCTGTTGCTCTGTGATGGACTGGCGTCCTGCACAGGGCAGGCCTTTGCCTGCACTCAGTGTTCTATGGGGAGTCGTGACCAGAATGGAGACGCAAGCAGGGTTAAAATGTGGGGGAAAATATACCCATTGAGATTTTTCCACTAGCAATATACTGTACATACAACTCCCAAATCCCATTTTCCCAGTGCTAGATCACTCAAATGATATATTAATGTACTGTGTAACTCCATGTTCCTTTTACTGTATGTTTCTCCCATGGTATGACAATCTGAGAAATGCCTGTGGCCCTAAATTCCCACCTGTTCTCAGGTATGTCCCATTACTCCACTACATGCATCTACTCACTCCAAGAGATCTGCTTTAGGCTGCAAAGAATGCTCCTCTCAAAACTATTCCAGCTCAGGAACTCATCAGAAAGCATGTTTTAACACTAGTGGTTTGAATAGCGGGTTAGGATATTAAAATGCTATACACACTGCTGGGCAGAAAAGGGAAAACATAAAATCACAACAGTTTTAATGGTCTCAAGAGCAAGTCATTGGTCAGGAATTTAGCAAGAATTAGACAAATCTAAAAATAACTTAGTATGGCAGAGGCTTTCCTTAAATGTTTATGTCATGTGGACTGTGGTAGCCTAGCGGTTAAGGTACAAATCCCACCTCTGTCAAGCTGCCACTGTTGGGTCCTTGAGCAAGACCCTTAACCCACAATTGCTTGGATTGTAAGACTGTACTAATTGCAAGTTGCTCTGGATAAGGGCGTCTTCTAAATGCTGTAAATGTACAGACAGGTTTTTACACAGATAGAAGAGTCGGTGTTGTTCCACTCAACAGTAATGCCTTCACACTTTGAGTATTTGGTTAATGTGAGACCAAATATTCTCCAAATATTCTCCACAGGGTTCAAATCTAGACTCTGACCACGCCAAAATATGAGCCTAATTGACTTGTTTTCAAGCCTCTTATTGGTGGTTTTCACAGTGTGGGAGGCAACATTGTCAATTAGAAAAATAACATGATCTTTCATTTTCAGAAAACATCTTTTCCATTGTGGGAAGCCTTTCTGAAATATGTTCCTGTACACCAATGCGTTAACTGACTTTCCACAGTGCAGCAGCTCACCAGTACTGGCAGCTGAAAAGGTTAATGATGGTAGAGATGCCATCATTATTGTATATCCCACCAGACCTTCAAAAACACTTCTCTGGAACATCACATGCACGATTCATCAGTTCACCCAACTCTGCTGAACCACTCTGAATCAAACTTTCCATATTCTACCAGAAACTTCATCCTGTCTGGATGTTTTTATAAAGCAATGGCTTTTTACAGATCTTCTACACACAAAAGCTGCATTAAGCAACCTTCTGGTTATGGTTCTTCTCAAAATAGTCCTGTTTTCTAAGACTTTGAATTCTGCTAAACATTTGAAAGCCTTTTTCCTCTCTTTGAGAGCTCTGCTTGAAGATGCTTTGAGCTTTCCAGATCCTTTCCTGGCAACAACATTTGTTGTTTAATTGCGTTGACCTTTTCTCTTAATAGCAGATAGTGAAACGTGGATTTGCTGTACCTTTAGGGTCTTGTATATTTCGGAATAGCTGCAGGTGGGCTGACGAAGACCAGCTAAGTGGTTTCTTACAGCGACCACAGCATATTTTCTTTTTATGCTGGGACTGCATATTGCAGATCTACCTGTAGATATCCATCACACCTAGTTCTATTTAAGATCTTATTATCAGGCTTGCGACAGGCTGCAACAAGTATGGCAGATTACCAACTAACGCCTAACCTTATAAGGAATATAAAAACAGGACAAAAGGAATTTTGGAAGATTTTGATCACCTGGACATGTGTTAGTTTGAATTTTATATCAAACATTTAAATCTTTTGATTTTATCTTTGTGTACAAAGATTAAACTGCATACACTGCAGCAATAAGTGACAATGAGCACAAATGGTGGCACAGGTCTGAGAAGTGCATCGTCTTAGTTCTACTGTTCTGATTTGTTCTTGAGACCATAAAAAGCTTAATACGACACAATTTTAGGTTTGGACAATGTTTTTTTTTCCCCCCGCTAAGAGTGTAGACTCCAACTAAACCATAGGACCACCACTTGCTAGATTACATCAGGATGTTGGATATTGGTAGAAAAGCTAACAACACACCAATATCTATGGATTCTTAATGTACAGTACTGCGCAAAAGTGTTAGGCCAACCTGCCACAATTAGATTTGTTGTTTTAGCAATGGTGTGATGACCATAGAAAAAAGGAAAATCTGGAAATAAAAACACAGCTTCTATAGGTTACAGTGGCAAGAATTTAGTATGACCTCCCCTTACACTTGAGCAACAGCAGCATCTGGCAACTTCATCAGGATGCCAAGTTGACCCTTCTACAGTCTGAAGAAGCTTGATCAGTCTCACGCTACACATGGCATCGGTGGTTGTTAATAGACTCTGTGCTCTAACTACATTTTCTCCGAGCTTGTGTTCCGGTACCAGTTCCAACCCCACACACTAAGATGTTGCTCTGCTTCAGCTCCTCTCAAGTTGTTTCCATCATCAGCTCCAGCCCCTCCATGTCCAGACCATGCAGAGGGCAGTAATCCCCTCCCTTCCTCCAGTTGGCTGGGGAATACATCTGATTTTACTTGATTAGGAATGGTCTTTTTGGAATAACAGCAGTCAAGAAACCACATTTTCGGAAGGGGAACAAAGTGAAAAGGCCAAAATATGCTGAAGCTCACAATGACTGGAATGAAGATTAGTGGGAGAATTATGGAGCGACAAATTTTGGGGGGTCCAAATTTCAATGTTATATATGGTCATTATACAGTACCTGCACAGTACTGTAGGCAACCAGGTATTCTTGCAGTCCAATCCCACGCACAGTTGGCAGGATGTTCATCAGTGTGCCCTCTGTCCCAATGACTATTCATTGCACTGGGTTGGCATATGGAGAACACATATTCCACTTATTTGTTGCTGCAAGCTCTGGGTTTCTTGTTTAGTTTCATTTTGTTAGTACAAGGTTACAGTCCCTCCACTTTTTACGTCAACATATTTCTACCCATAGCGCTTCATAAAAAAAAAAAAAAGAAAAAACTAGGTGCCCTTTAACATTACCATAAACTCCAGCCTGCAGCAAAATCCACTGGGCAGATATTATTCAGTATAACAAATAACAATAAAGGCGGCTGTGTGCCGGTGTACCTGATCGTGGATCTCCTTGAATAAATCACTAAAATGTGCATGACAGCTACATCTCGAGTTATGTAAACAACTCTACTTCTGGATTTGTTGGTCTGTACCGTGCAAGTGACTCACACTTCATCTTTTGAACCTCCAGTCACAACACAGTACACAAGATAGCACGGCTCACATTCTCCTCATTCTCTCACTGGCCTCAAACATGTGTTACAAACAGACCGCACACACCAGCAATGCAGGATGGGCTGCTGCAGACTGATCGCAGACTATTAGAAACTATTAGAAAGTGCCTTTGCTTTGGGTGAGCATCTGTAAATCTAAAGAGGTGTTACATTTGGATACTTTGAACTGTTATTTGTTTAGTTGCGTAGAAACAATATTGCTCAGTTATTAAATCAATAGGAATATACCAATACGGTTACAGTGGTACCTCGGTAAACAATGAGTACCAAGAAAAGCATATTCTCTGTAATCTATAACTATATAAACAGTTTCACCCATTCACTCGTTGAGTCTTTTTCTTTTGTCAAACAAAACCATCAGGTCCATTATATTGTCTTCTTAAGCATTACATCTTTCCAATAGACAGGGTTGTAGTGTATTTTATATAATTATTGCAAATTTCCATACATTAAAAAAGGTTTATGTCTATAACCATTTAGGCTTTGGACAGAAGCTATCACAGAGACATTTATGTCTGAAAATGTCCTTCATATTTACATTGCAATAGCCTAAAAGGACAATGTGATTATGGTGATGTCCAGCAAAGACCTGTTTCACAGAACGTAATGCAGTCATTAAACAATGCGTACCTGTAATACTAATATTACTAATAATAACAACAACAACTACCATATGATTTAATAAAAAAAAAAAACAAACACTGGCAAAGTAAGTCATAGGATGAGATCTTTCCAACAAAGCAGGTAACTAAATTTCCACGCAGTTCAAGTTACATAAAGATCAGATAGTCCACATGTGTGATGTACTTGACTGGCCTGCACAGAACCCTGAACTCAACCCCATTCATCACCAATAAATTGAACTGAAATACTGACTCAACATCAGTACCCACTGTGAAATTACAGTACTGTACAAAAGTCTTAGGCCACCATTAGATATCTTCCTTTTTTCCCTGTTCTTGCCATGGTTTTTAGGCTGCTACCCTACAAAAACATCCATTCCTGATCAAGCTTCTTTGAACTGCAGAAGGGTCAACTTGGCATCCCAATAAAGCTGCCAGATGCTGCTATTGCTACATACTTGCCATGGTAGCCTATAGAAGTTTGTCTTCTGATTTTTAAGAAGTTTTTTAATACCGCATACAGATTTCCTTAGACTGAAAAAATAACAGAAATAATTATATATGGTCATTATATCATTGCTAAAACAATACTATACAGTGGGGCTTAAAAGTCTGTGAACCCTTTAGAATTTTCTATATTTCTGCATAAGTATGACCTAAAACATCATCAGATTTTCACACAAGTCCTAAAAGTAGATAAAGAGAACCCAGTTAAACAAATGAGACAAAAATATTATACTTGGTCATTATTTATTGAGAAAAATTATCGCAATATTACATATTGTGAGTGGCAAAAGTTATGAAACCTCCAGGTTGCAGTTAATTTGAAGGAAATTCGAGTCAGGTGTTTCAATCAATGGGATGACATCAGAGGTGGTGAGATGGGCAGACATGTTTTATTAAAGAACATGGATTTATATCAAAGTCGGCTCTTCACAACACCGCGTTGTTGGGAAGTGTATCATGGCAGGAACAAAGGAGATTTCTGAGGAACTCAAAAAAGAGTTGTGGATGGCTCCATCAGGCTGGAAAAGGTTAGACAAAACCATCTCTAAAGATTTGGACTCCACCAATCCACAGTCGACAGATTTGACAATGGAGGAAATTCCAGACCTGTGTTACCAGCCCTCCCCGAGGACTGATCGACCGACAAAGATCACTCCAAGAGCAAGGCGTGTATAGTTGGCAAGGTCACAAAGACCCCAGGGTAACTTCTAAGCACCTGGAAGGCCTCTCTCACATTGGCTACTGTTAATGTTCAAGAGGGCCACCATCAGAGAAACTGACAACAATGGTGTCATGGCAGGGTTGTGAGGAGAAAGCACTGCTCTCAAAATAACATTGTTGCTTGTCTGCAGTTTGCTAACGATCACGTGGACAGCCAGAGAGGCTATTGGAAGAATGTTTTGTGGACGGATAGACCAAAATAGAACTTTTTGGTTTAAAAGGAAAAGCGTTTATATTTGGAGACAGGGAAAACACTACCCCTCCAGCAAATACCTTATTCCCTCTGTGAACCATGGTGGTGGTAGTATCATGGTTTGGGCCGTTTGCTGGGCAGCATCTTCTGGCCAGGGACGGCTTGGCCATCATTGATGGAACAATGAATTCTGAATGATACCAGAGAATTCTAATGGAAAATGTCAGGACATGTGTCCATGAACTGAATCTCAAGAGAAGGTGGGTCATGCAGCAAGACAACGACCCTAAGCACACAAGTCGTTCTACCAAAGAATGGTTAGAGAAGAATAAAGTTAATGTTCTGGAATGGCCAAGTCAAAGTCCTGACCTTAATCCAATCGAAATGTTGTGGAAGGACCTGAAGTGAGCAGCTAATGTGAGGAAACCCACCAACATCCCAGAGCTGAAGCTGTTCTGTACGGAGGAATAGGCTAAAATTCCTCCAAGCCGGTGTGCAGGATTGTGTGAAGGTTCACATACTTTTGCCACTCACTAATATTTAATACTGGACCATTTTCCTCAATAAATAAATGACCAAGTATAATATTTTTGTCTCATTTGTTTAACTGGGTTCTCTTTATCTACTTTTAGGACTTGTGTGAAAATCTGATGATGTTTTAGGTCATATTCATGCAGAAATACTGTGTAGAAAATTCTAAAATTTTCTATTTTCTATTTCCAAGCTATTTCTGCTCTACAGCCTATACCTTGTTATCGACTCTACATTATTATTTACCTCAATTTTTAGGAAGGGTCAGCCTGAACATATAAAATTTAAGGGAAAAACAATACAGGACTCAGACAGGATTTGGACTAAGATGAAACAACAACAGGCTGCATTTTCTTACTTGAATTTCTCAACAAAAAAAAATATTTTGAGATTAGCTTAATTCTGAAATAACTCTACTTACACCATGCGCTTGCTAAGCTGACACCTGGTGCTGAGGCACAGGGCCAAACAACAAGAGACCACATTATCCTTAACAAAACTCCTCTGGCAGAGTACAATGTGAACTTTCTTATAGAAGCAACTCCAAAAGTCTTTGGCCACCATTAGATTAGATGTTACACTGTTTTATCAATAGTATAATGACCTTATATCAGTCTCTTTATTAGAACATAACCAGAAAATCAAGGAAATCTGTAGCACTATAAAACTGAACAACAAATCAGAAGAAGCTTTATCAATAATGGTCTTTTTTGGAAGGGTAGCAGCCAAGAAACCATTTTTTCATGAGGAGAACATGGTGAAAAGTCTCACAAAGACTGGAATGAAGATCAGTGAAAAAGAGTATTATGGAGTGACGAGTCCAAGTTTGAAATTTTTGGGTAATGTTACATATGGTCATTATACCATTGCTAAAACAACATTTCTAATGGTGGCCTAAGACTTTTGCACCATACTGTACAGTAGGTCAAAATGTTAGGTTTGGATATATGGGTGAAATAAGTCATCATATAAAGTGGCTCAACTGGTAGAGTGAAATAAACCATAGGTGTACTCCAAGTGTCAGTGCCAAGCCTGGATAGATGGGGAGGGTTGCGTCAGGAAGAGTATCTGGCGTAAGACCTGTGCCAAATCTAATATGCGGTGATCCTCTGTGGCAGGTGCAATCGAAATAGGATCATCATCATTCATCATATAAAACCACTGGATATGAAATATGGTCCTTGATCACACTTTCTGTTTATAAGAAAGTGTCAACTCCAGGTAGTCAAATGCATTTAATATCAGTTTTGAAACTTAAAACTCGAGAGGTTTTTTTATGGGTTCTTTACCATTATAACTATTGAATATATACCTATTAAGCTACTTAGTAACAGCGTATTCACATTTCCATCACTATTTGAAGAGGCTGCTGGGTACCAGGTGGTAAAATTGCCTTCTCATGCTACAGAACGCCTTGTGTATCGTGCAAGCAGAGAAACACCCTCAGAAGCACTTGTTTGTTAGCATTCCTACTACTCCATCCTGACGTCACTTGGTCGCTTCGTTTTAATGCCAGCGCATTAATCTCGGCTTATTAAATACGTCCAATACCTGTAGGGATGGGCCGCGTATCAGTGTACACAATCGCACAATTGGCAGCTATATTTAGACCCTGCAATAGCGGCTGCGACAAAAGGTGTGTGTAACAGGACACGGGTCATGTGGAAAACAGGGGATGTGAATCACTGCGCTAGACAGTTTGTGTATGTGCGAATACACATGCATACATACACACCCTAACCACACGACTCAGTTATTTAAACAAGCCCATCGCAGGCCAAAACAGGTGTAAACAGTGTTCCGGCTGTCACAACAAAATAAAAAGCAAGACATTTTAATTACAGGTAAAAGCAATTATAATGGTGATAATAATGTCTTTATTTATGTACCTTTCATGCACGTCCCAGCTTGAGGTTCTGCACCATATGTTGCCTCTGCTATAGATAACTGCTTCTTGACTCTTAAACGTTATTCAGATTATGACAGACCTGTGCTGAAGTAGCAACTGGCATATAAATGAAAAAATAAAAAATAAATAAAAAATACACACACATTATATATTATCTAATGATATAGTATGTACATATGTACTTGTACATATAACCACTCAATAACTTATGCAGCAGTAACTTATAATATATATATATATATATAACACCACTCAATAGGTTATGCAGCGCATCAAAAGGCAAGCAGGCACACGTGCAGAATCCCAAAATAGCAACCCTTAGATTCACCTAAACCGTCCACGCAACGCTCCAAACCGCTGGAAGTCAACCACGAGAGAAAAACAAGGAAAGGTGTCATTATGAGGAAATCACCCCCACAAACACAGACTCTGAAAAGTGGCATTTAGCCTTTAGCCTGGGCAAAAGTTGTGTGTGTGTCACCTGTGTCACAGCGATGTTGTGATGATTCAGCATCGCACGTCTTGTAATTTATGGCACAAATCTGAGAGGCCACGTTTGATTGGAAGTGCCGGGAAAAACAAAACAAAGGCATAACAGACTATCAAAAGCAAAAAACAGCATGAAGTCACTCAAAAAGTGACGCCTCCAGGATTTCCAGTAGAGATGCATGCAAAAGCAAAACCAGCAAAACGCACAACACGGTAGGATTTGCATTCTTTACCAAACTGAGTGGTAAAATATAACAGAACTTTAAAAAAGAATAAGTTATTATGATGCTGTAATGGTAATTATGCTAATAAACCAGCAACATTTGTTAGCTGACCTATCGGGGTGGCACGGTGGGTAACATCGCCGCCTCACAGCAAGAAGGTCCTGGGTTCAATCCCAGGGTGGAGTGGCCTGGGTCCTTTCTGTGTGGAGTCTGCATGTCCTCCCTGTGTCCGTGTGGGTTTACTCCGGGTACTCCGGTTTCCTCCCACAGTCCAAAGACATGCATGTTAGGTTGATTGACTACACTAAATTGGCATTGACTTGAGTGTGACTTGTCTTGAGATAACTTTGTGTATGGATGTAACCTTGTGTGTTTCACTGAACATGGCCACTGATGCTGATAGTGACGTTAAATGGAGCTGACCTATCAAGGAGCAGTTACAAGCTTCTTTAAAGTTGCAATTACAGAGGTACCTCCGTTCCCGTTGTCGAGAACCGAAAACGATAATTACCAACCAAATTTTTCTCGTAAGGAATAATGTAAATTGAATGAATCTGTTCCAGACCCCATGAAAATCCACACTGTATAAGGCATTATATGCATTAATGGAGTTTTGTACAGGTGCTCCCTGATATATGATGGGGATATGTTCCGATAAATCCATCATAAGTTAACTGTATCATGAAATGGAGTTTAATATAGTCTATACTGTATCATAGCAGAGTTGAGCTTATTATTTAAAACACTTACATTAACCTACAGTTGGCCAAAACCATGAACACAAAGCTTATTTTATAATAAAGTGTTGAAAAATCTCATGTCATTTAGTGAGTAAAAAGCAAAACTCTTACTCTATTGGTGAACTCCGGGTGCTAGCACAGCTGCTAATGCTAACTGCTGCCTGTGTTGTGGAGGATTCAGTTCCAGTTCCTTTTGGTTGGCAGTCAATACAGTGTCTCGTTACTTATTTGCACTAATAATTCAGTCCTATAGATGTACAAATAAACAAAGACACGATAAACACAGCAAAGATGTGCACTAAGCGAGGGCTATTGTGAATCTGAATCAGTGTACTGAATCGTGAATCGTGAATCGTTAATCAAGTTCCGGCTGGAACGAATCATCAAATCAACATCACATAATCAGAACTAGTACACTCATGACACCTACATCTAATGCTTGTGACCAGCATACCCACCGAACTAGCATGTACATATGGTTAACAGGAGAAACAAGCTAACTAGCCAGCTAACTGCTGATAAACTAGCTTGCATTGGTCTCGGGAAGAAACAAGTAAGATCTAAGTATCAGTCTTGATTTACATAAGTCTTGGTGTCAAATCATATTATCATGCAAGCAATATTAGCCCTGAGGTGCTAGGACAGAAGCTAGCAGGTCAGCTAGCAGACTGGTATTAAACTAGCAGCTTAAAATACATGTCTTAATTCCCTCAGGACACAAAAATTGTCCTCAGTAACTTTCTTTGGCACTTCTTTTGTGCTTTAAGTTTACATTAAGGTGATTTGTGGAATTTGAAGGGCACATTAGACAGAGTTTACATAAATTGTATAGATTTAATAGAAGGACTGTTGAAAATAATCAGTTAAATAAAAGCAACTCTTGGGTCTGCTCATTTGGCCATTAGTTAGTTAGCTATATATGTACAGTCTAAACTTATCTCGCCTACCTCTGATTCATGGCTAGTTTTGGTGAGTTTGCCGACTTAACAAGGTTTAAAAAAAAAGCTAGACAAAGGCAGTGACATTCACATCTGATGCTGACAATGTGTTACTGAGCAGCCCTCATGATCATACAATCACATTTACAATGTACATATACATGTACTAAAAGACTTCCAATGAGATTAACACATCAACGGAGCAATCACAATTAGCGGCAAGGCGTCGGCAGAGTGAGCAGGGTCAAGATCCATCGGCAAGGTGAGCTGCCAGCAGGGAAGGTGACCCTGTCGGTAGAATTAAAGTGACACCTACCGATGTCGGCTGAAACCTTGGCGGATTAACATGGTAGAATTTCATTGCTGGCAAGACATTTGTCACATTTCAGGAATGGCAAGGGCGAGAACCGAAGTTGGTCGTTTTTTGTGCATGGAGGGAAATCCGTGCCAGAGATGATTTTGGTGGGATAACTGGGAACAACATAACGAGGTACGACTGTAGTTTACCACCATGCTAAAACGTTAGTTATGGACATGGCAGTATAGGTGTATTACATGAAGGGTATTTGGTTAGCTTTGCTCGTCATAAGGTTCTTGTAGATGTGAGTAATTAGTGTCTCAGAAAGGTAATGAGGGTGCTTGTTTAAAATTCCCTCCATTCTTGTTAACATTGAGTTTTCAACGTTATGGAATTTGGGGCATTTTGCTAAGGATGAGTTGCTGTTATGGTTTTTCTCTCCATCACATACAGCCTAAGCATCATGCATGTTTCTCCATCAGCGCAAAGTTATCCATAAACATTTCACTCAAGAACAGAAATAAGCAGATGGAATAAAAATGAAGGTGACCAACTTTCATTTTCACACTTTGTCATACCTGAACCAGGGTCATAACTCGGGCGTGTTAGAAAAATATACTTATCACATTTGAAACTGAAATGGGAGGAGTAATTCCTCTGTAGACGGACAACGTGCCCAGGCAATCTTTAGCTGAGAGTGAATCATGCTTCTCATATTTCTCCAACAATTCATCACAAGGAAAGAAAAGAGCAGGGAGTGTCTTAAAATAACATTAATAGTAATTAAATAAGAAATTAAAGCGAGCCAGAGCAGCATGTAAACAATATAGATTAAACCATCACTCATTCATTTCTAAATCCACTTCATAAACTAAACTCTTGGTGAAATTACTTCATAGCATGCAGATTTAATCCCAGCTACTGTGTGCTTACTGAACTAGTTGACCTGTTCGTGCTTTTACTAATATATACGGTTGTGAATAAATAAACAGAGTATGTCTTATAAATTATTAAACAGCACACATTACTATTCCCAACCAGCTCAATTATGTTTATATTATGTTTACAGCATTTAGCAGATATTTCAATTCAGAAGCAGCTCAGTCACTCCACAGTTGTAACATTTAGCATATACAGTGGGACTGTGAAAGTTCTTCTGCTTAGAAAAATGAGAGAGGTCTGTAATTTTCATCACAGGTACACTTCAACTATAAGAGACAAAATGAGGAAAAAAAATCACACTATAGGATTTTTAAAGAATTTAATTGTAAATCATGGTAAGTATTTGGTCACAAATAAAAAAGCAAGATTTCTGGCTCTCACAGACCTGTAACAACTTCTTTAAGAAGCTCTTCTGTCCTCCACTCGTTACCTGTATTAATGGCACCTGTTTGACCTCGTTATCTGTATAAAAGACACCTGTCCACAGCCTCAAACAGTCAGACTCCAAACTCAACCATGACCAAGACCAAAGAGCTGTTGAAGGACACCAGGAAGAAAATTGTAGATCTGCACCAGGCTGGGAAGAGTGAATCTACAATAGGGAAGCAGGTTGGTGTGAATAAATCAACTGTGGGAGCAATGGAAGACATATAAGACCATTGATAATCTCCCTCGATCTGGGGCCCCATGCAAGAGCTGGGACCAAAGTAACAAAGCTACCACCAGTAACACACTACACCGAGAGGGACTCAGATCCCACAGTGCCAGGCGTGTCCCCCTGCTTACATGTCCAGTCCCGTCTGAAGTTTGCCAGAGAGCATACGGATGATCCAGAAGAGGACTGGGAGAATATCATGTGGTCAGATGAAACCAAAATAGAACTTTTTGGTAAAAACTCAACTGGAGGAAGAAGAATGCTGAGTTGCACCATACCTACTGTGAAGAATGGGGGTCGAAACATCATGCTTTGGGGCTGGTTTTCTGCACAGGGGACAGGACGACTGATCTGTGTTAAGGGAAGAATGAACGAGGCCATGTATGGTGAGATTTTAAGCCAAAACCTCCATCCATCAGTGAGAGCATTGAAGATGGAACGTGGCTGGGTCTTCCAGCATGACAATGATCCCAAACACACCGCTCAGGCAACGAAGGAGTGGCTCTGTAAAAAGCATTTCAAGGTCCTGGAGTGGCCTAGCCAGTCTCCAGACCTCAGCCCCATAGAAAATTTGTGGAGGGAGTTGTTGCCCAGCGACAGCCCCAAAACATCACTGCTCTAGGGCAGATGTGCAAGGAGGAATGGGACAAAATACCAGCTACAGTGTGTGAAAACCTGCTGAAGACTTACAGGAAACGTTTGACCTCTGTCATTGCCAACAAAGATTATGTTACAAAGTATTGAGTTGAACTTTTGTTATTGACCAAATACTTATTTCCCACCATGATTTACAATTAAATTCTTTAAAAATACTGTGATTTCCTGGCACGTAGAAAATGGTACACTGTGCGCATAAAAGGATGGACATGGTCAGCAGGGCTATGGTATTTAAACGTTGCTGAGGTGGTCCAAAGTGAGCCGAGAAAATATGTTCCACACCATTACACCACTAGTCTGAACAGATAATACAAGGCAGGATGGATCCATGCGATAGATCCATCGAGACCAGGTCGTTTCGAGCATGCGTACACGCCTAAATGCATCGAGTTCCTGCCTTGTGATTGGTTGATTAGATAGTTGTGTTAACAATCAGTTGAACGGGTGTATCTAATAGAGTGGCCAAAGTTTGGCTGAAGGTTTACAAGAATACAATCAGCGGTGGAACAGGAGATGGAGAGAAGGTGTAAATCTGCTACCCATGGCAGCTAAAGAGTCTGTTAATTTGCCGCCATGGCCTGTGTGTATATTGTAGCTGTATGATGAATGTCCCATAACTTTTGCTATCATAACAGAGCGAGGCACTTTCTAACAATGCCACACATGCACAGTCTCCCCAAGACGCACATGCAAACCTGAAATATGTAAACTCTGAGGGGAAAGGACGTACTCAGACATGCGCAGGAGGACGTAAACATGTGCTAAATCTCCCCATACGCAGGCCCATAGACGAAAAGCAGTGCACTTAGCAAGTGGCATGGAAATAAATACCATTAAACCGGCATGTCAGTCCTGATTGGGTTTGGGAGAGCGGGCTGCCACCGATCAAACCTTCCTTCGCTTCTCCTCCCGAGAGGTCCAGCCCTAACTCCTGTCAGGACCACCTGGGAGTTCTGTTTATATAAGCAGCCACTCTCTCCGTGCCCACTTTGCTTTCTCTAAAGTGATAAACAAGTATTTTCTTTCACGTTGGTCACTGAGGAATCTGCGCTCCAGCTCCCCTGTGCTGCGTGTGTAGAAATCCTGAGCATGGCTCTAAAAGAAACTAAGGAAGGGGGGCTGTCTGAGGCTTTTGGACGGGAAAATTGATAACAAGAACACGAAGAAAGTGGAATGGGGATGAAGGGCTGGAGGAAGCAAGCTAGAACCTGCCCTAGATTAATTAAAAAACAACAGCAGGACTAACATAATGGTGGCTGGCTTTAGGCTCGTCATCAGAATAATCATCACAAATCCAATCGTTGTTACAAAACAAAGCATGCCCCGTGACTAACTCTTGTTTTGATTCGAAACACACAGACGCCGAAGCGTGCGTTGTCGGGCCGTTTCTACGTATGTGGCTGTTTCGTGCAAAGCCCATGTTTCCACGCACTCACCTGATGGGAGTTCCTTGTGCTGTTTGCACGCATCTCTTTGTTGATGTTCCCCCTCCCCCTTTCTTTTTTTTTTCTTTTTTCAAATTAACCCAAACAGGTTCTGTGAGTAGTAACTATGATATTATCTAAGCCACCTTCACCTGCAGGGGATCCCAGACGAGTCTGCACGAAAAGGGAGAAGAGAGGCAGGCTAGGCTCTGCTCTGCCTCCACCCCCAATGCTTCTAACCCTGCTCTATAAATACCTTTTCACTTTTTCCTCAACCAGCCACCTTCTTCTTGCCTTTTCTTTTCTTTGACTGACATCGTGTCAAGTGGAGGTACTAAAATAGCAGTTATTATTAGCGCCGTTCCGTGTACAAACGTGCCCAGTGTGTGTAACTGTCTAAATGGGATTCTCGTGCGAAAGTATGAGGGGTAAAGAATTAGTCTGGATTTTAGCAGGATTTTTAATATCACCGGTGTCAAACACACAGCCTAGGGGCCGAGTCCAGCCCAAGAACTGGTTTAATATGTCTCGCATGGTACAGAATGTGTCGTGTCTTCAGATTTATTTCTATAGCACTTTTTACAATGGAGCATTGCCTCAAAGCAGCGTTACAATTTTCTAAGCCCATAGCCCTAACTGAGCAAGCCTAGTGGCATGGAAAAATTCTCTAAACATTATACATTATAAGTAATCTCTACTGCTGAAATGGTTAACATGTGGTCCAAAGGGATAGTAATCATTTTTAATATAGATTTATGGGAGTAAAAAAAACTTAACGTTAAAATGACTTTCACTTTGGACCACATGTTCATCATTTCAGCAGTAGAGGTTACTTATGACCAGTAGTAATTAAGAGAAGTTCAGTGTTCTTAGGTCATCGTTTTGTGACATTAAACCACGTTAAGCTTCGTTCACATTAAGCGTTGCACTCTCCCGGCTAATGCAGCATTTGGGCTAACAGACCGCAGACAGTAGAACACAGTACACTGCTGAAACCCAATATCATGCTGGTGCTTTAGACGTTTTGCCACGTTGGAGGTGCAACCTCCTTTACAACAGATTAAGTTTCCACACATTGCATTTAGCCTTTTGTTTGTCTCCCAAAGCGGAGCCAAACTTGAGTGCTTTTGAGCGTCCATCTTCCGCTAATGCTCCAGCGAAGCATATCAAAACAAAAAGTACGTGACAACGTACGTGATTACCAGTCCTGGCAGATAGACGGCTCCGTAATACAGACTAATCGTGGCGGTGTATTTGAAGAATAAAATGCGTTAGTAGGAACCGATAGGTGGAATTCTAATTTTTTAACGGGTACCTCGTTCTTGGAATTTTGGAACATGGGTTTCGATACCCAACCCTAGAGAAACGCTATTATCATCCATGGCACCTTCCAACGGAGCTACACACCTGAGGGTTTAGGCTTTTCTCAAGAGCCAATCAGTGGCAGCTTAGCAGATACAGGATTTATGAGCCGTCAAAGACTACACTTCTCAAACACTGCAATCGTTACTAAGTACTGCAAAGTATTATAACATTACACAGCAGCATTACTACAATTTAGTGTAGAGTTTGAAATGTTTTCCCAAAATACTCACAATCAGTAAATATGTGGACTGGGATCATCTAAAATGCACCCATCTTCAACTGAGTGTAGGACTTGCACCCTGAACAGAGCGCATTTCTCTTTATGCTTACTGTTCCCAAGATACTCGAGACTTTATATCATCATAGCTCTTTACAAAGAAGGAGTCTGGCATTCAGCCTCTACATTAATGCTTTTTAAATGGATTAACACTTGTTGATTGAAGTGGACTTTGCCATAACAGTAATCATATCGCAAACAAATATTGCGCAACACCTTGGTTATTATCAGTTACAAAATCATAATCGTTGCAGGAACACATTCTTGTACTTTTTCCTCATCTACAGTTTATGAAGTGAGATACACACATCCAAAAATGGTATTACAGTGGAGTTTAACATCCACATTATGGTCTGTGAAGGAGGTCGTTGACCGTAATGGACGTTGATCGGACACTGCCGAGGTCACAGTCTTTACTTTACACAGTCTTTTACTTACTTTTACTGTTGTGTAAATATAAAGGCCATTTTCACAAGAAAGCGGCATGCAAATGATACAGAAATGCATCAGAGATACCGCTGAAAACACGAGTGGTACGATACCAGCTTAAACTGTTAGACCTATAACTTCCTCCAGGAAATACACAACACTGTGCGTTTTCAGTTACTGCTGGATTTATTCTTTCTTTGAACTTATTACACTAGACTGTCATGACAATACAGAACACACACATATAAACGATCACACACACACACACTGTAGAACCAAATTATAAATGAGCACAATGGAATATAAAGATAAATAAACATACCTCACTGGCTGCCCACAACCAAGAGGGAATGAGTAGGTAAATCCAGCGGGGCACTACTAGTAGTAGGAAGTCACAGCGGTGAAATGACATTTACATTTTTACATTTACATTTACAGCATTTAGCAGACGCCCTTATCCAGAGCGACTTACAAGTTATACAGTCTTACAATACAAGCAATTGTGGGTTAAGGGTCTTGCTCAAGGACCCAACAGTGGCAGCAAGGCAGAGGTGGGATTTGAACCCTGGACCTTCTGGTCCATAGTCCAGTACCTTACCAGCTAGGCTACCACAGTCCCAAATGACAGAAGTGCCAAATGATAGGCACTTGGCACTTCTAGGTATATGTAGTTAAAAGAGAAATTGTTATTTCCTATAATAATATGCTATAATTGTTAAGACCTTGGTCATTGAAGTAAACAGACGTCGATCGGATGTTCGTTAAACAGTATATGGATTTAGAAGCAGGGAATCACTTAAGCTGTACAGCATGTTAAGGAAAGTAAACATAATATAGAAAATGAGTGTTTGTCCATAAATATAAGTAATATGACACTACCAGCAGTACTATTATGATGGGTAAACAGACCTTTCTTTCCTGCCTCAGTGGTGGAACTAATGATGGCTGCAGAACTAGTGTGACATTTGAGCTTATGTTCACTTCCGTCAGCTCAGGTGGCAATGCAATTTGAGCAAATTCCTTGAGATCTGTAGGGCCACTTGTTAACATAAAACTGGAACAACAGCTACTCTAACAGCTGCTGTCTCTGACTTTACATCTCCAAGGTGGAGCAATATGACAGATGTGTCTAATAGTGCGCCCAGTGAGTGAACACAATGTTAAAAACTCCAGCAGCACTGCTGTGTCTGATCCAATTGCGCCAGCAAAATACACGCCAACACACCCCCACTGTGGTGGCCCTGACCATTAAAGAACAGAGTAAAAGGGGCTAACAAAGCACATAGAGAAACAGATGGACTACAGGCTGTAATTGTAGAACTACAAAGCTCATAGTGCATTCTATATGGTATGTGTAACTGATAAAATGGCTAATGAGTGTAGAAACAAGTAGGCGTATCTGATAAAGTGACCGGCGAGCATATATACCCCCCTCCACAAACCCACACAGGGGAGCAGGAAATGTTAAAGTCATGGAAATTATGAGTTTCTCTGATTATCTATATATCACAAAATAGGGAAGTGTCGGCCCGTTCAACAATAAACCTCTGTGCATCGGGACAGCCCCATAACTGCAAAACTCGTTTTCCCAGCCTGCATCTGCAGTCCCACCACCGAGGTTGGTTATAATAACACTTTGCTATAAACCTTGATGAGGCAGGAGAAAACTATTGCTAGCTAAAGCTAATGCTATTCATGCTTACGATTGTATTATCTGTAATAACCAGGAAAGAGTGAAAAAATTATCAAGAGAGAACCCACATGACATGGAGAGAAGATACCACCCTAAACACAGACTGTAACCAGACCCAAGGGCATGTGCATCTCTGTTTGAATCTTGCTAACCTCCAAGCTAAGGTACATATGTCTAGATATAGGCCAGATCAAATTCCATATCGACACACGGTAATTCCGCAGGAAAAAATGTACTCGGAGTAGAACCATGAAGTGGCCAAATTACCACCAAAATTCATAGTACAACTGTGAAATAATTCATGGGCAGTTCATAGTCAACGAAGTTTTTAGTTGTACTATGAAATTTGACAGTAGAACCATAGAGTGGCCAAATTACCATCAAAAATTCATAGTACCACATGTGAACGTCAAGGTCAAACTGTGAAAGTTCAGATTAAAACTGTCAAGCAATTCAGTTTTACTATGAAAATTCACAGTACATTTTTTCCTGGGTCAGTCTGCAACTGAGTGAGCAAATAGGTATTAGCTGTTGGTTTAACTAAAATGTCTTTTACTAATGGGTACCCGTTAAGAAAACAGAATTTCCATTCAACTTATAGGTTCCTAAACGCATTTTATGGTTTTAAAACACGGCAACAATTAGTGCAAAAATAATACGTTGGTATTAATCAAGCTTCTCTGCCAGGACTGGAGTGTTATGTGATCACCTACGTCATCATGTGGTTTTGTTTTGGTACGCTCTGTTAAAGCATTAGCGAAAAATCGGACCTCAAAAGCGCAGCTAAACGCCGTACGTGTAGAAAGCTGATGTGTTATAAAACACGTTTTACCTCGAAAATGGCAAAGCATCTGAAGCGCCAGCATGAAACGCTTCAGCATTGTACTGTGTTTGGTAGACTGCGGTCTCCAAGTGCAAGTGCTGCGTTAGCTGGGACAGTTTAACGTGAACGAAGCTTTACGTGGCTTAATCTACTCAAACTGCGACCTAGGAAAACTAAACTTCTCTCAGTTACTACCGAGTCATCTCTACTGCTGAAATGGCAATCCAAATGGAAAGTAATCATTTTTACGTTAAGCTTTATTCTTCCCATTTAAACCTGTTACTTATATTCATCATTTCAGCAGTAGAGAGCACTTCTGATCAGTAGTTAAGAAGTTCCTAAGTCACTGCTTAAGAACATTAAGCCACTTAAAGCTTTTTACTTATAATAGGTGTTAATGGGAAGAAAAAAGCTTAATGTAAAGTGAATACTTTTGAAGTTGAAATGAAAACATGAATACTCTTTATAACTAAACATCTGGCACATTTTTTTTCCACCATTTTGGAATCGATAAGAAGAATCGGAATCAGATCCGATAAAGTGCAAACACTACCCAACCTTATACAGTACAAACCATAATAATCGCAATATTAAAGTAAAAAAAAATTATCAGAATCTAAGTATCGGCAGCTGTGCACTGGAATCAGAACTGAAAAAATGTGGATCGGCCCATTGCTATGAATTACAAACAACAATCAATCTCAGATGAACCACCAAACCTTGGAGAATTCATTACAAATACAGAAGCTGGGAGCCTATTTAGTAAATAAATGACTTAAGTGTGTGTTTAGTCTTGCCATGACTGATTACTTCACTTTGGTGTTACCTCACTTTGGTGTTTCACATAACATGATTACTATCTATGCCTTTCCAGGAAATACATTCGTTGTTCTGAAACGTTGGAATAAAACACACTTTACATATAGTAACGTGCAAGACACTATTTACAGAAGCAAAAACACACAACCTAGTAACACGCTCAAGCAGAAGCGTCCACACTTGCCTGGCGGCAAACGTGCAATAAAGGGTTTACTTCAATTCTTCAGTTTTTTCAATGACCAGCGTTCTGCTTCGCACTAGCCAGTTATTTCAAAATAAACATGACGTGCCCGGACATGGGACAGATCAGACTAAGAAGCTATCATCAGGACATAATCCCAAATACTGGTCAACACCAACTCAACAATAGCATCGCGGCAACTGTATGCAAACAAGTTCCAACCCGACAACGCTCAACGTTGACGTTTGAGGTTTGCTGTCCTCTCCTGACTGGTTTGACAGTGCTTACAAACCGCAAGGGACACACCAGAACAACAGAAGACCTCATCCAGTAGAGGAGCAGTTATCCAGCGGCAGGACATGGCAATCAGATAAAACGCTCAAAATCGACAATTATGGTCTGATGTCATTCAAATGATCTCCAGGCAAATAATTCCAACTAGCTTCAGCTGTACTGGACTCTTCATGTTCTCCTCTTTACTCAAATGAACCTTTCAACTCGGCGGAAAAATACATTCAGTCGCCGTAAATAGCCAAGGTAATTTGGGTTTGGAGCAGGTCGCTACGTGCCGATGGCTTTGAGAAGTTTCTATTTTGGTTGCGTGTCTTCTCACCTAAGGCCTGCGGTAGACAATCTGTCAGCGCATGTGGAAACCAAAAAATGCATCACAAAACTTCAATTAGTGTAGCAACGGTGCCAAGTTCACCTGGAGGTGAGGAGAAATGTTGTGCTGTGTTCTGTACATGTCTCTGGCTGACTCTACGGCTCCTCTTGAACGATACCAAAAGGATTCATCAGACCTCTGGTTCTTTGCAACATCACCAGTGGACCATAAACCCCACTGTGGCTTAGCTGATTTATATGTTACAAAATACAATTACTGCGAGTGATGACATTTGTGTTTTTTCCCCTTGTTTACAGCAACTTAATGATGTCAGAGACGAGCTCTTTCTGTCCAAAGATTTTCAACATCCAAATACAACCCCAAATCAGAAAAAGGTAGGACAGTATGAAAATGCAAATAAAAAAAGCAGCATGTCATACATTTATTTTACTTCATTGAAGACAGTATGAACCCAATATATTTCATGTTTTGTCTGATTGACTTCATTTGTTAATGAAAATCCATTCCTGCATTTCAGGCCTTCAACACATTCCAAGAAAAGTTTTGAATGGGATAACTTAGGGCTACAAATGAGATTTAAAAAAAGGTTGATTTCAAACAGGTGATGTCAACAGGTAAATATAATCATGATTTGGTACTAAAGTAGTATCTCAGCATAAAAAGGCCGAGTCTTTGAGGACCAAAGATGGGCAGAAGATCTCCAGTTTATCAACAAATGCATGAAGTATTGCAATGTTTTAAAAGTGTTCCTCAAATAAATATCGGAAAGGATTTGCATATTTCTTCATCTACAGTGCATAATATCATTAAACGATTCAAGGAATCTGGAGGAATTTCCGTGCGTAAAGGGCAAGGGTGCATGCCGAAGAAAAAAATGGCCGTGATCTCTGATGCCTCAGAAGGCACTGCATCAAGGGGACGAACATCAATAGCTGATAGAACCACATGGGCAAGGGGTTACTTTCGTCAAACCTTTATGAAGCACTACCATACAGAGGTTACATTCACAAATGCCACTTAAAACATTACTACGCAAAAAAAGAGCCCCATGTTAACCATGTCCAGAAGTGGCATCAACTTGGAGGCATCTGGGATGGACCATCACTCAGTGGAAATGTCTATTGTGGTCAGATCAATCAATATTCCAGAACTGGTCCCAGTTTGTGCCAGACCGCCATCAGCAAGAGGTCCAAAAATCCAGGCTCTGTTATGGTATGGGGTTGGGTCAACGCCCTTGGCAAATATTATTTACACCTCTGTGATGGCAGCATTAATGCAGAAAAGTACGCTGAGGTTTTAGAGCAACATAAGCTGCCTTCAAGACAACATCTTTTCCAAAGACGCCCATGCATTTTTCAACAAGACAATGCAAAACCACATGCTACACACATTACAAAGGCATGTATCGACCTGTCTCCAATTCTGAACCGTCCCAATAGATATTGTGTGGAGAATTTTGAAACAAAAATGCGACAACAACCCTTAAGACCTTTAGATGGGTTTAAGAAAGCAAGGGAGGAAAAGTGTCTTAAGTGACTGGCAATGTTACAAAGTGGTAAATGCTTTACCGTCCCAACTTTTATTGGAATGTGTTGCAGGCCCGAAATGCAGGAATGGATGTTTTTAACAAATGAATGAAGTTGACCAGACAAATCATGAAACGTCTTTGGTTCATAGTGTCTGTAATGAAATAAAAGTCAAAGTAAATTTAAGGAATGCTTTTTTTTATTTGCATTTTCCATACTGTCCCAACTTTTTCTGACTTGAACATATGACCCTAAACATGACCTTCTAATAGTCATTTCAATTCATTACTGTAAATTCATTTTATTTGCTTTGCAATTGCGATCTTGTAACACTATCCTTGTCCCCCAGCTTGGTCAGTCTCAGCGTTTGGTTGCAACACCATTTTATCTGTTTGTGGTTTTAATAATACGCTAACTTGCCAAGAAGTTGACATTAGAAGCTTTTTTGCGAGCATAAGAAATCAACGGACTGCCTTGTTACTGCCAAAGACAAAAACCGCACGCCATCATGTCATCTCCATTTTGGTTTTTATATCATTGTTTTATTTAGTCAGCAATTAAGATGATGAATTAAAGCATGAATTCGGTTGACGTGCTCTCAGAAACAGACTCAAACCATCATTTGAAATATCTTTTGGAAAGTTAATTTATTGAATGCATCTGTACGGGACAGTGGGCCAGAAAATCTCTTATACCTCAAGGACCCAGTAATTTTAGTGAATATGAAATTTCAGGGTGGATTCCTTTTATTTGAGAAAGCATTGAAATCATTGTTTCTCCTTCAGAGTGATAAGTAATGATTTGACAATCCCTGGAGCAACAACAACATAAGAACAGCACCGACACGTTTAGATAAGGATTCCCCCAATGTCCTAACTTTACTCATCCCCTAAATGAGTGTGGAATTTCGCTACAGTTTGAGGTTCTCATTTTAAAAGAACTGCTCCTATTTAAATGATTGTGATTATTTTGCTGGTCAAAGGGTTCCAAACCTGTACTTGTATAGCAATTACAACCCCAAAAAGAAAGTATAGACAATGCAAACAAAAAATGCAGTGCGTCTTACATTTACTTTCACTTTTATTTCATTGCAGACAGTATGAAAGACATTTCATGTTTTGTCTAGTCCACTTAATTTCAATGTAAATAAGCAGCCATTCCCACAAGCCTTTTAAAAAAGTTGGGAAAGTGTTTCCTTACTACACATTCACTATTTCGGACAGGTCAGGACTGCAGGCAAGCTCATACAGTACCTGTACCATCTTCTTCCACAGCCACGCATTTGTAATGTGTGCAGCATGTGGTTTTGCATTGTGTTATTGAAATGCATGGTCATCCCTGGAAAAATTCCTCCAGATTCCTTGAATCGTTTAATGATATTATGCAACATAGAAGGAAAAATATGCAAAGCCATTCCAATCATCTGCAGTGAAATAAAAGTCAAAGTAAATTTTAAGATAGTGTAGAGTAAAATTTGTCTCAAAGTACTCTGCTAGCAGGAAAAGGATGGCAAAAACCCAATAGTGTAATTACCAGACAGCACTGGTGCTGTTATTGAGGTGAACGATGGCATGACCAGGCATTAGATAAGAAATTACATACATATTTTATCCAGGGAGTTTAGTCCTCAATACTGCAAAATATGGAAAATAATACACTTTGGACTACCCTCTTAGTAATGGGTGAGACTGCAGTTGACAGCATCAATTATTTAAATTAACTTGCTTATGGTGGTGGAGTTTTGGGCATTTGGCAGGAAACGGAAGAGTAAGGATGTCAACACAGGCCATGCCCTGATTACAAGTTTCAACAATGGCATGAAGAACCACATTTTAAGTCCCAAAACATTTTGTCATAGTGTGATCATAAAAAGCTATTAGATCATGATGAAAATCAGAGTGAATTAGCTTCATTTTTTAATGTAAACAAAAACATCATCTTAACCTGTGATTAGAATGTTAACCAGCATGGAGTGCCCGACTACAGAGGTCCTGACAATGCTGAAATAACATCTTCATTCTGAATTGCGTGTCACTGTAGTGGGATCCAGAGAGGCCACAAAGCATTCGCACAGTCCACATTACTCACTGCATCGTGTTTGCCCCTGTCCTGTGGATTTCGGCTTGGGATAAACACATATTGGTGCACCGGAGCGTCAGTCATCTGTGGTCATCCGAAGAGAGCTGTACACGCTATTAATAAACCAAATTGTACTTTGTTTAAAGGCTCACCAGCACTGCTGCCAGCTGTAAATGAAAACCAGCGGCAAAGCATTACAAGTCATTTTTATCATGCATGCATTACAAACAAATTACACTCCACTTCCAGTATCCCCGCATACCGGTCACCAAACAAATCCATGGCAGCTGAAACCTTTTTAAGAAGAGGTAATAGTCACCAGTTCAATGTCCCAAACCACAAACCCACCCAGAATACCAGTATCTCAGCTGTCCTCGCTCAGCTAACATCCAAGCCTATCCTAACTAATTGGACACCCATTCAATCACATCTGCTGGCCACAATCATTTCTGCGCTCCCCAGCATCAACATATCAGTCATAGCAAGCATATTCTCCACCACATTTAAACACCCCGTTGCTCAAGTAGCCAAGCCTCAAGTAGCTGTAGTAGAAAATGACAACCCGAGCTCTCATCTTCCAGTTCCATCAAACCACTTGAATGTTCTGTTCTCAATCAAGCTCATATTTTCTTCACACAGACTGACTTGCTGGAGCTTGACCAGACTAGCCTCTATACAGAGACAGCACTGCTGAAAGATGTGCTGTCAAGTCGTCAGTTCTTCCGCTGACATGCCTGTAAACAGTCTGTTCCATGGCAAAACAGATTCCACTGACCACCTTCTCCAACCCTGAGTACAAGGACTTGTCAATTTGATTCACACACATTAGGGCAGTCTTATAAGGAATATGGATGGGCTGCATTAAGAAACAGCAGATAGACCTTAAGAGTACATGTAAGCGTCGTTTCATCCTGTTCACTTTAACGACTGAGGTTTTAATTAGTATATATTATAGTAGGAAATAAAAATCTGTCATAACTCCAGATGTTGCGGCTGTTGACCTCAACAGCAATTATTGTTACAGATTTACGAGCAGAGGCGGGAGTTTAAGAGCAGAGGTCCATCATTCTTGTTTTGCGTTTGAGTGCAACTGTCTATAAATTAAAAGGATTAGCAGGTGTTTAAGTTTAGGTTTCAGATGCTGTGTAGATGGTAGCGTTCCACAAAAAAAAAAACTCTTTATATTTACACTACATTAGCATAAAATACTATGCGACTTTGGTAATGTTTGGTCAATGACTTGTATCACAGAACGTAATGCGGCCATTAAAAGGCGCACATCTGTATGTCCTAGTACTTATTTTGTCAGCGAATTCCACTACTTCTCAAACCGCCTTTCAGATCTACCACGTCTTCCCTCTAGAGGAACCTCAGCAAACCTTAGATCTCCTATCCACACGCAACTCCAGCAACTCACCAAAACATCTCAACTTGTTCCTCACAGTTGCGCATGTTACTCTGAAATATAGTGCCGTGTATCAAAAAGATTTTCACTTCAACTTCTTTGGAAAATACAGTTCTTGAAAATAGGGCCTTCTCCAGTCTTTAGTTATGACAGTTCCTAGTACATTAGTGGAAACACGGATCTGCAGCTGCTTGTATTGCTTATTAATATCATCATTAATATCAGCTCCTTAGCAATCCTTAGTCATCTCTCCTAAACTGCTTTGGTTAAAAGCATCTGCCAAATTTGCATTCTTCGAGATGAGGATGTACAGCACTGTGCAAAAGTCTTAGGCCACCATTAGGTTTGTTGTTTTAGCAGTGGGTCTAATGACTAGGGGTGGGTGTTGGAAAGGACGTCACGATACGATTATATCACGATACATTGCCATACGATGCATATTGCGATATTCCACATAGTTCACTGCAAATATAAAACAGCTGAAATACAAGCTACAGTGTATGACCAGAGCCACATCACATTGATAAATCAGTGGACAAACGGAGTCAAAACACTGGACTGTGACAGCAACAGGAATGGAGATTGAAGTAATGGAGTTTACACCCCATTTAAATGTGTTTAATCTTCCTTCAAAAAAAACAACGATATTCTGAGAGCTGAAAATCAATGTAGTATATTACGCAAATAAATATCGCGATATATTGCTGTATCGATTTTTAGCACAGCCCTAATAATGATCATATATATGTATATACCATATACATGTTGTTGATTATTGGGCCCAAAACCTTCAAACTTTGATTTGTCACTCCATAACACACTTTTTTTCCACTGATTTTCATTCCAATCTTTGTGACCTTTAGCACATCTTGGCGTTTTCACCCTGTTCTGCTTCTGGAAAAGTTGTTTCTTTGCTGCTACCCTTCCAAAAAGACTGTAGAAGGATCATACTCAATGAAATGAAGTGTAAGGGAAGGTCACATTAAATACTTGCCACTGTTGCCAAATTTCCTGCGTTTTCCATTTATATTCATAAAGAGGCTTGTTAAAGCAATAGTATACCTAATGAAATGGTGGCCTAAGACTTTTGCAGAGTGCCTTACGTTTGTTCACGACCAACGAGCAAACAAACCTCGTCTGTGCGCTGTAATAAAACAACGAAGACAAAAGCCTTGAATGTTTCATTCTGTTGCCATGGATTCAAAGTGCGTGAGACGTGCTTAACAGTCGAACTCTTCCCACTCACTTGGTTCACATGTCCTCAATTATCTGAACCCTTATTAACTAAACAAGCGCTCTCTTCTCTATCTATCAATCATGGAAAGCGTGTAAACCCAGCCTGGATACAGCAGTCAGACAGTAAACGATTAGCAGCCACTCTGGAGTTAAAAGCTGTGATTAGACAATCAATCTTCTGACAGACACTGATTTACAGGTCTTCAGTCCCAATAAACTGTGGTAGTCACTACAGGATAGTCTCTACCTGTCACTGCTTGCTTAACAGATCCCTCACACGCAGTGGTGGGAAAGTGTTTGCCCAGAGGTGTTCTGTTTTTTCGACCACCATTCTATTCCCTGGACAGTTCTGGATCACTCTCCCTCCCTTTGACCGAAGTGAGCTAAATCCATTCAAATCATGAAGGTTTTGGGATGCTTACCCAATGGATCTGGGGAAATCTTGGTTTCTAACCCCCCACCCCACCTCCAGGACTGTATTCAGTCTTGCATTACTCAGACTAATTATTCTTTCAGCATGGAAGACAGTCAGGCTTTCTCCTTATAATCCCGCAAAAAGAAAAGCATACTTCTCCATTAGCCAGAGCGATGTGGGCACAGGCAGCCGCTACAGAACAGGAGTGGGGGAGGGTGAGCCAAAGGGTTCTACATCTCGTGCAAACCTAATGCGTGAGTAGCTTGTTTAGCTCTTCTTTCAAGTTTAGACAGAAAAAAAAACAAGAGGGAGGGAGGGAGGGCCGGGAAGGAGAGGTGTAGTGTGGATCGTGCCACGCGAGCGAGACTGCAGCGGTGGGCCAGATTAGAGGCACGATTTGGATTTGGGTTGCATGACAGGGAAGAAAAGCAAGCACATCTCGCACAAGTGTAATGGGGGCGCCGTTGCGTCAGCCGTGGTGATAAGTGACGGCTTGCGAGTGCAGAATGGGGATCAATCATTCCCATCTCTCGCCTTGAAACCTCTTCTCTTAGTGGCAAAGAGGGTCAGGAGGAGTGTTAGTGCGTGAAGGGCTCTCAGTGAGGAGTCAGTAGAGGTACCAACTGCTCAAAGCCAGCTCAATGTGTTCTCAATGGGCTGTGTTCACAGGGAATAGTTACAGATTACAAGTATCAACAGCTGGTAACTTTAATGGCTGAGGTCTTCAAAGTTGTAATGAATTACAATAGGGAATAAAAATCTGTCTCTGGACAAAATAGCAAGGAAACTTGCCGACATATAATGTTAGCATACAGTACAGTGGTACATCGGTTCTCAAAGTTAATTCGTTCCAGAAGGCTTGTCTAGAAAATGATGAGTACTGAGAAAATGTTTCCCATAAGGAATAATGTAAATTGAATGAATCCGTTCCAGACCCACAGAAAATCCACACTGGATAAGACATTACATGCATTAATGGAGTTGTATTATACAGGTGCTCCCTGACTTGCACTGGAGAAGCATTCCGACAAATCCATCATAAGTGAAATGTATCATGAACCGATGAGTTTAACATTGATGAGTGTTTGGTAATGGATATACAGAAAGGATATTATGTGAGTAAGTTAATGTTTAAAACACTTACATTAAAGTACAGTTGGCCAAAATCATTAACACAAAACATTTTATAATAATAATTGAAAAATCTCATGGAATTTAATAAGTAATGGGTTGAAAGTGAAAAGGGCACAAGCATAGCTGTTAATCTAACTGTAGCCTGTGTTCTGGAGCATTCAGTTCCAATTTTGCTTTCAGTTGGCTCTTGCAAACTAACCTTCAGAACCCATGGAGACTTATTTGCAGCAAAAACGCTACTGTAGATGTAAAAAAAATAAAATAAAAACACGATCTTCTCTGAGCAAGAGCTACTGTGAACCTGAATCAGCATGTACTGAACTGTGAGTCATGAATTGAGTTTCGGCTGAAACAAGTCGCACGGCTCGACTCATACAAGTGGCTCCAAGTACCGAGCAAACGACGAGAACCTGAGACAAAATGTTCTAGTCAAAACGCTTCGATAAGTGAATTCGACGAGTTCTGAGGTGGTCGAGAACCGAGGTACCACTGTACCACACTGAACACTAATTACCATATTTTACTTAATTGTGGCCGAAAACAACTGGTCATTTTAAAAAAGGTTTAGTGTGCTTATTTATTTTCAGGAATGATGATTTAAGTAGGCATTGCATTAAGTAGGAACTACATTACTGTCTGTGCTGTGCAGGGACAATTTTAGTTGTTGCAATTTTCTCTTCTAAGAAGACCTACAAATAGAAATGTTGAGCGGTGCTCATTTGGACACTGACTTTTGACTAGTAGCACCACGCTGGATTTACCAAATTAAAGGTTTAAAGTATTTAAAGTCAAATATGTTATGGAAATCAGCCTTTCTTCAAGTGGACTCATTCCCTTTTGATTGTGTGCAGCCAGCTAGATATGTTTATTTATATCCATTGTGCATGTTTATATTTTGGTAGTACAGTGTTAGAGTCTGATTGTTAATGCGTGATTGTAACTGAAGAAGCACAGTGGCGTGTTTCCTGGAAGGAGTGGTACGTACAGTGGTGCTTGAAAGTTTGTGAACCCTTTAGAATTTTTTCTATATTTCTGCATAAATATGACCTAAAACATCATCAGATTTTCACACAAGGAGATTTCTGAGGACCTCAGAAAGAGTGTTATTGATGCTCATCAGGCTGGAAAAGGTTACAAAACCATCTCTAAAGAGTTTGGACTCCACAAATCCACAGTCAGAAAGATTGTGTACAAATGGAGGAAATTCAAGACCCTTGTTGCCCTCCCCAGGAGTGGTCGACCAACAAAGATCACTCCAAGAACAAGGTGTGTAATAGTTGGTGAGGTCACAAAGGACCCCAGGGTAACTTCTAAGCAACTGAAGGCCTCTCTCACATTGGCTAATGTTCATCATCAGAAGAACACTGAACAACAATAGTGTGCATGGCAGGGTTGCAAGGAGAAAGCCACTGCTCTCCAAAAAGAACATTGCTGCTCATCTGCAGTTTGCTAAAGATCATGTGTCAGAAGGCTACTGGAAGAATGTTTTGTGGATGGATGAGACCAAAATAGAACTTTCTGGTTTAAAAGAAATGCGTTATGTTTGGA